>CAOLHI010001860.1:0-323018 GCA_948474755.1 Ctenosaura bakeri | reverse complement strand
CACACCAGGGATATTAAAACCTTCTTCTTTGGGCAAGGCTTTGAATGAGGTTAGTCATATTTCAGAAAGGTATTCAAAGAGGGGTGCTCTGTTTTTACTTTGTGTGTTACAACTTTGTTTTAAATGTATTTTAAAATATATGCTGCCCCGTTTTGAACTATGAACTTTCAATATGGAGAGCCAGCATGGTGTAGTTATTTGAGAGTTGGACTATGACCCTGGAGACAAGGATTCAATTCTCCACTCTGCCATAGAAACCCAATGGGTGACCTTGAGCGCATCACACACTCTCAGCCCCAGAAAACCCCATTGCACTCTCTCAGCCCCAAAAAACACCACCTTACAGCCACCATATGTCAGAAATGACTTGAGAGCACACAGCAACAATAACTTTTAATACAAGCAAGGTTTTAGATAAACTTTTTTTAAAGAAAGATGTAAGCCACCTCAGGTCCCCTGGGAGAATAAAGGCAGGGAATAAATTGAGCAAATAAATAACATCAATGGGATTTACCTATGGCCATTTCCACACTACACTCTTATAGTGCTATTGTTCCACTTTCAACCTCCTTTGGAATCCTGTGGTTTGCAGTTTAGGGAGAGGCACTGAGAATTCTCAGCCAGAGAGCTCTTTAGCCTCAGTAAACCCCAGAATTACACAGGATGTTGAATGTAGAATAACAGCACTATAACAGTGTAGTGCAGAAATGGCCTGTGTGTTGCCTCACCCATCAACAATAGATTCTGTGGGTCTTGTTGCTAATTGCTGGCAAGTTGACTTCAGCTTATGATGACTCTTCCTGGAATAGTGATTGGCAGTTTTTGATCTTCAGGTAGGTGTGTGTCAATGAAGTGATTGCAGTTCAGAGAGGTAGGAATCCTGGTCTGTAGCAACTTTGCTAGGGATTCAGGTATTTACCAAAAGGGGTAGGGACTGCATGTATCCCAGCCACGTGCAGCTCCTGGACCTCACACATGTTCCATGAGCCATGAGTTCCCCACCCCAGTTTTGCAATCTCTGTGCCAGATCCTCCACTCCATCTTGCACATGCCTCCAGCTTTCCACTCCATCTTGCACATGCCTCCAGCTTTTCCTATCGGAAAGCAAGGAAACTGCACTTGCAAGCCTCGCTCCAGCTTCCTCTTCCCCTCCTCTTCCTTCTCCTGTGTATCTCAGGCCCTTCTGGAGCTCCCTTAAGCAGAAGTTACCAGCAGGCTCTGGAGATAACATTTTCCTGACAGCTAACGACAGCTGGTCGATAACATTTCTATCCTGAAATGGAGAGGAGAGGGAGGAATCAGGAGGGGAGATCATTATCTCCTGAGACCGAGAGTGAGGGGGGGATGAGCTGCAGCTGTGGGAAAGGAGAGATGAGGAGAACATGTCCTTTACAAAGCCAGCCACAGGTAATAATAATCCTCAATGTGCTTAAAACAGGAGACTGCGGCTTGCTGTGCTCTCCATGCACCATATTGCTCTTGCTGTGAGGCCCAGAATGCTGTGCACGAGATTCGGGAGGGATTTGCATTATGTTTTGCAGTCTATGAAGCCGGAAATGCTTCTCACTCAGCCTCCAGACTATTATCCACTTAAGGCCAGACAAGACGGAATGGGAGGAGGTGCTCCTGCTACTATAGCGACAGGTTTTTAAAATAATCATACTTAAATATGTAGGCTGAAGCCCTGTCGTTGTCCTGTGTAAGTTCTCTGATGGAAACAGCTGGACATTTTTTGCATTCGATTCAAGGGTGAAGAAGCAGAGTTGTGCAGGCAGGGCTAGGGTGCGTACAGATGTCCTTTGTGCAAGGATGCACCTATGCTTCCAGTTTTTAAAAAAATATATCTTTATTGATAGTTTCTTTTAAAAATGCTAAAAAAGAAAAGAAAAAAGAAACTGTTTGAAAAAGACATAGAAATTCAAAAGTAAATTTAGGAAAAGAAAAGAAGAGGGAAAGAAAGAAAAAGGGGGTGATTTCCATTCTTCCTTTAAATGATGCAGACAGAGGCTTCCCCCACTTGTCTGACAGGATAGGGACATACTGTCAGAAAATGGAATTGGTTGAAAAGTAGAACCTATGCATTGTCCTGTGGGGAGCAGGAAGGCCTTACAGAGGCTCACTTGGGAACTGAATGCACTTAACTCCTTTTTCCCCTCTCAGTTTGCTTTGCAAGCAGCACACACTTGTCAGGCGAGTCTCCATCAGCAAGAACTGATGAAAGAGCGGAACCTCCATTGAATTAATGGAACTCGTCCTTAACGTGGAAGCATCAAAAGAGCAAGTCAACAAATAGTGGGCAGTCCAAAGGTGGGGACTTCCTGGATAACACTCAAATAGTTTCAAACCTTTCTAAGATAATATCCAACAATTCTCCTACTTCATCTTTTCCAACAACTGGAAAAGTAAAATTAACTTCCTTATACCAAAGGTTAACACATCTAGTGTAGTGTATCAATATTACATTCTCTTACATGTTACATTTTCATGATAAATGACATTGTGTTTTCTAATCGTAATACTATGAGCTACTTGAGGACTTCATTACACAGTATTGATCTTCATTACTTTAAGCTATGGATATTCTACCTACTATATAACATCACAAAATCCAAATGTTTCTATATCATTTCCTATTGTAAAATCATTTACACAGTTTATTACCAGGTCCTGTTTTCATTGTCTTGTATCTATAACCATTTCATCACCTAGTTTCCCCCAAGCCTGTTTCATTTTAAACTGAAATCTCCTTTTCTCTTGCATTCATCCTTTCTATGAAATTTTCTTCCCCTCCTCCATCTTCTCAGGTTCCCTTTCTTGCCTTTTGTTGATATTTCCAGTTCCTTCTCACTTGCAGTTTTAAAATGTTTGTCCTGAGACAGAGCACTTTTCTTTTTTCATCTTTCTGTCAGAAAGTTGAAAGATGAGAAAAAGATCAATGCACAATTGATGGTGCATCTAGTTGCCTGTTTGCTTTCTTGGTTTAGTTGCCTAACGCCAGTGTTCATTCCAAGGGTTGTGCAGCACTGTAAATGCATAATTCTACCCATGGAGATTTACATGTCACATCCCAAATGTAGGACACTGGCCATGGGGTGGGATCAAAAGAGTACAGTTGCAATATCAAAAGGCAGGTGAGTATGGGTGAGGTCTCACCCAGTTATCTCCGTGGACTTCAGAGGTAGGGCAACTTGGGGCTCTCCAGTTATTGGACTTCCCAACTCCCATGGGAAGCTGTACTGAAACCACAGCATGCATGAGAGGGTTATGCCTTGGTTTAACCATTCAAAGCCTAGTGTATCCACCTAGATCAGTTATATATATATATCTTTCCTGGGAACATGTATGTGAGGTCTACCTAACTCATGACCTACAACTGAAGAGTGTCATGTCCCAGGCAGACCAAGCAACCAATTAACACACCAACAGGCCAGAACTTACTCACAAAGGCAAGAGCAGGAGTAGTCCAAACACAATTCAAGCCAAAACTGCAAGTTACAAGCCAAACGAATCCACAAAGGCAAATCCAAATCAATGTCAAACAAGCAGAGATCCAAGAGAGTCAAGATTCAGGAAACCACAGCACAGAGCTTTAACCACTAGGAAGATCAGTTGTTGACCCTGAGAAGAAGTGGGCCAGCTGTCTGCCTTTTATACTCTAATTATGTTGCCACAGGTGTTCCCTCATTAGAGCCCATTTGTTACTTAAACAAGTTAAATGCCTGAGACCTTCTTATTGGCATTGTCTCTCCCACAAGTTAAGAGTCAGTATTGCCTTGTCTTCTGATACTTATTCCCCCTGCTCAGGCCTCTGCTATTGGTTGTTATGTTCTACTGAGCAAACTTCTGCAGAAACTTCTGCCTCAGATTCAGAATCCTCCTTCTCACTGTCAAGGTCTCCAAGGCAGGGCATGACAAAAAGAAGTTTTGAGCAATTGGTCCAAACAGAAGCCTAGTCAATCCACCCAAGGAGCCACCTTCATACCTAGGTAAAGAATGAGTTGTGTTTAATTGTTATAGCTTGTAAACATTGCCTTTCTAGATTTTGACTCCTCAAATCCTTCAGTCAGCATGGATGAGATAGCTAGAGGAATCTTAGATTTATAGTCCAAAAAAGTAACTTTTCCATGATCTGATCACAGATTGTGCTGATTCAACCTAGATCAGTTTGTCTAAAGATGGTCAAACGTGGTCCACCTGCCAAGCTGGACTTGTGCAAGCCAGATAAGAAAGTTGGACATCCAGGCTGAAAGCTCTATGGAGACCTCCTTGATATTGATGTAGAAGGATGAGCCAATAAAATGAACAGGCATCACATTCAGTGCATGAAGAAATGAAATCAAATCTGAGATCCTCGTAGAGACAGAATGATTCTTCAAAAAATGGTCAAAAAATTGTTCCTTGAGTGTCAAGACCCCAGAAGAACCCTGGACTGACAAGAATCTTCCTAATCTGAGACATAATATACAAAATTTGTGCATGATATTTGCACAGGAAACAGAACCTTCTACTGTGTTCTGTGCAGAAAATGCAGTGAATTTTGTGCAAAATAAGTATTGAGCTACAATTACTATTCAGTTTTTGAAGATTTCTTCTTGCAAGGGGATAAAGTCCTGGAAGTCTTCTACCTTAAAGAAGAAAATTGGTGAAGCATTACATCCTGAGATCTAATGCTGTGCTTCTCTGGTGTAAATCCACACTCGGACAGTTAAGAGGTAATTGTGCTACAGCAGCCTTTTTCTAAATACCAACACTATGGATATATGAAACTGTTTCTCTTGTTTCCTCAGTCTCAGTGGATTGGCCACACTGGTTGGAAGTTCAGGAGAGTTGGAGTCCTTGCACATCTACAGGCATGATGTTAGAGCAGGCTGCATCTCTTCTTTCAAATAATTGAGCAAGATAGGTCAGTTAGGGAGAAAAGGATAACTATCCCATGAGAGGTGCCCCAAAATAAAATACCTGAATATCTGCACTGGGTGCATCACAATGAAGAATGGTAGTAGATGTGACTCCCTGCCAACAGGCAGGTGAGATTTAGAATCCCTGTCAGGATCATGGCCAAATGGTAACAGCTGTCCAGTGGGCTAAAAATGATTATTTCATGTTCGGTAGGCCCTGCTAGATAGTTTATGTTTTAGCCTGGCAATTCAAGGAGACAAAGGTGGCTGGGAACAGACAGGGCTATAAACCTCCCATTTTGCAATTTGCTTATAATGTTCTCACTGCTATTTGGGTGGGAGAAGGGTCATCGTGCCAACAAAATTCTATCTCCCTTTTTTTGATCTATCTGATCTATGTAACTCTGGCGGTCCATCTCATGATCACCTGAAATGCAACCTTCAGGACTTCTCATCCAACCATGAAGTTCTGGAACATGGGCCCTGGGGTGGCCCAAGCAGAAGTCATTGCTTAGAGGGCCACTTCTATTACTTTCTGCTAGTGGGTGCTGGAACCCATCAACTAGAGGACTGGGATGAGTGCCTTGACTGCAGATCATCTGCTGCATTGCTGTTGTTGTTGTTGTTGTTGTTGTTGTGTTCCTACAATTTATTTTTGACTTATGGAGACCCTAAGCTGAACCTGTCATGAGGTTTTCTAGGGCTGAGAGTGTGTGACATGCCCAAGGTCACCCAGTGGGTTTCCACGGCTGAGTGGCAAATCAATCCCTAGTCTCCAGGGTCTTCGTCCAATGCTCAGACCACTACACCATGCTGCATCACATACCACTAAAAAAGGTTTATCTCATGGCATGGGTATGTCATACCCTTCAACTGTCCCAATCTTGCAGGAACAGTCCTAACTAATCCTCTGTCATCCCACTTTTTCAGATGCTTTTCAAGTTCTCTCTCCTTCTCCCGTTTCCCCCCATTCCCGCTTTGTCCTTGGCTTACTTCACTCTCTGGAACTGAGTTCAAAGTGCAAAACTAGCTTGCACTCCATTAATTTGGCAGGGGGGAAAGGAGAAGATGGGGGAAGGGGTGATCTTTTCCTTTCCAGAAGGTTAGGCAAAATGAAACTGCTGCAGCCAGCCTCTCCTAGCTTTCATATTCTTCCTCACTGATAACTTTTGCCATCTTGACTACAATGAGATGGCTTGCCCACATATGTTCCAAATTTTTAAAAGTGTAAGGACCGTTCCGCCCTACACTGTTCAAGGGCTATTATTCCACTTTCAACATCCTGTGGAATTCTGGGGTTTGTAGTTTACTGAGGCCAAAGAGCTCTCTGGCTGAGAATTCTAAATGCCCCTCCCTATACTGCAAATCCCAGGATTCCACAGGATGTTGAAAGTGGAATGATAGCACTATAACAGTGTGGTGTGGAAATGCCCGAAGAATATGATGTTTGCATAATTTTTTGGAAACAGACAGAGATTTTGGGAGACCTGGAATTGCATTCAGTTCCAACTGAGTTACAAGAGTAACAGGTGTTTCTGGCCTGAGTTTTCAGTTTTCACACACAACTTTCCAGCAGGCAGAAAGAGTACAAGAATGAAAGAGAACGCACACAGTCTCTGGCAACAAGGTGCTTTTCACAAAAGAACTCAGACCCAGATTCAGGTGAATCTCCACTACAAGAGAGAGAGAGAGGGGAAGTAACCACCAAGCAAGCTGCCTCTTTGCACCTGCATTCTGAGCACATGGGCAGTCATTTCTGGAACACAGGTGCAAGTGATCTTGAAAGAATGCAACAGAATGGGACATACCTTACAATATTCAAAGTCAAGAAGGGGAATGTGGGTGACCGAGCAACATCAGAGTGTGGTCAAAATGGCAAAAGTTATTGATCAGGAAGAAGAGCAGGGCCCTTTTCGCACGTTACCCTTTTGCGTGACGGGGGAGGGCGTCTTGCACGAGAAACCTCATCCAAAACGCTGCCGCTTCCCTGCTCCTTCGTACCGCAGGTCGCTTCCTGTTAGCGCGACCGTCGTGCGAGCGCCCTGCCCCTTCCTTCTGCAGCGCAGTCTGGGAGCTGTAGGCTGCGCTGGGGGAAGGAAGCGCAACTGGGCCGCCTTGCCGACACACTGCACAGAGGTAAGTGCGCGAGGGCGCCACGAGCATTGCGCGAGCACGGGGCATTTTCGGCTTAAAGCCGAAAATCAAAAAATGTGTGCCCTCCCCACTTTAGCCTTGTGAGCGTCATGCGAGGGGGAGTGCGTCATACAGAGCGATGCTCCCACTCACACAACGCTCAAGGGGTGTTGAAAAAAAGGATGTGAAAAGGGCCCAGGAGAGGCTGCAGCAGTTCACTTTGACCTGAACCTAAAACAGGGGGCAAAATTCTGCCCCCTAATTCTCCTCGCTGAATTATCTGAGTGTAGAATACTTTTGTACTTTCAAACTCAGTTTGCAGCAATTTTGGTAAGCTGAGGGCAGGGTCAAAAATGGGAGGAGGAGACAGAGACTGGGATATTTTAAAACAACTGAAAAAGTTATACAAGTCAGTGTTAATCTGGGTTTTCCTTGCCAAATCAGGATGGTTGAAGGGTATCACAGGAGAACTTGTCTCTAAAAAGTGCAAACATTCATCATGCAGACTTGGAGGGCAGATATTTGATTTATGTGTAGCCTCATTACTTACCAACTGATTCAGTCAGTCTTCTTAAGTTGAGTCTGATCAATATGATCCAGGACACAGTCTCCCCTCAAGACACAGATGGAACTGGCCTTTCTTTCTAGGTCAGGGGTAGGAATGTTTCCAATATTGCACATCCTTCAGATGGGGTTGGACTGCAACTCCCAGAATGCCTTCCCATTACCTCTACTGGCTACAGCTACTGGAAGTTGCAGTTGAATAACATCTGAAGGACCACATGATCCCTACCCATTTTGGGGGTCATTTGAGAAAGTTACAAGGAAGGCTGCTACTTAATTATTAGTTGTCATTATTAATTATTAGCCAATTGATGCAATTGACAAAAACTGACTCAAAAGGCAATCCCAATTAGCTGAGTGAGTTATTTTTAAATTCCTCTCAATGTAGTGCTTAGCACAGCTTTCTTAGATTAAAACCAATCCAAATAAAGACCAGTGATTTCTCTATAAGTGACGGCGGCTGATTACACGGGATGGCATATTGAGGGCAGAAAGGGGAGGACTGGTTGACCTTTCCAGGCTGTTGCTTTTAGGATGCTGCACTTCAGAAACAAGTGAGAACTTATGTGGCTTTTGATGATCAAAAAAGAATGCAGCACCAGATGGAAAGTCAGATAAAAGGAATTAGAGAGTGGGCTGCAATCTCTTTCCCCCCATATAAAACACTTGACTGGCCTGTGGACCTCTCTCGGTCCATTAGAACAAGTGCCTCACTTTTCCTGGAGATGGGAAGTGAGAAAAGATGGCGTCTTGACTTTTTCTCAAGTAAGTCCAGATAGAGCTTCTCTTATGCCAACTGCAAGTCATTCCCCAGTTAGAATCACCACCTTCTTTGGTCCTCATACAACAGAAGTGGGCTGCTTCACAGAGGGTGCAGCACCTACACATTTACAACCAAAATTATCTGTATTCTTGGATGTACCTGGGCCAAAACGAAGACTGGAACTGATATCATGTGGGTGGTTGGACTACTGTAATCTGCTCTGTGTGGGGCTTCCTTTGAAGAGTTTTCAGAAACTTCTGTTGGTCGAAAGCCAGATTGTTAACAGGGGCTTGTTATCATATCCTACTACCCCTCCTTCAAGGGGTATGATTTTCATAATTTGGATGTGTTAATGGCTGGGGAACACAGTTGAAATCACATTGACTGAAGTATGTGTTTCGGGACTAAGCTGACCGGAAACACAGTTAGGGTCATATGTTTAGAGAGGATTAGGCAGGAAAACCCAATGCTGATGGGTTTGTGCTAATCCTTTTACCACTCCAGGCTCTTTGCATTTCCAAAAACAATGAAAGATAAGCTACCTAGATTGGTGAGCAATCAGAGACCATTCCTCAATATTGTTTTATGGAGATCTTCCCTGGGCACCCCACCTGACCAAACATTAAGAGACCATTATGAGTCCCATAATGCTTTGTCACTCCAGAGTTAAGCAATCAGTCCATTCCAGGCCCCTTTTGTTTATCCTGTGAGAAATCCATTGTAGATTTGTCATTGCAACCCTTCAAGGCAGGAAATAGGGTATAAAAAGCCTAGCTTCAACCCCAGCCTTTTGTAGTACATTGGATATAGTATGTTGTGTCTGGTGCCCAGATCTCTGTTCCTCAGTTGCACTGTCTCACTTTCTGCTACAAGACTGGTAACTATCATCCTTTCCACCCAATCTCTTTCTATCCACTTTGCTTTCCTCACTTTCCAATAGCCTTGTACCATTCTTAAGAGTTTCTGATTATTCATGTGCTTGTCAATTCAAATAAAATACTTTGGGCCTTTCTGCACTACATTGTTCTAGTGCTACTATTCCACTTTCAACATCCTGTGGAATTCTGGGGTTTGTAGTTTCTTGAGGCCTAAGAGCTCCCTGGCTGAGAATCCTAAAGGTCCCTCCCTAAACTGCAAACCCCAGGATTCCATAGGAGGTTGAAAGTGGAATAATAGCACTATTACAGTGTTGTGGGGAAAGGTCCTATGTTTCATTTTAAATGAAGTCCTCTCTACAGTTAGTACTGGTATACACAGGGTAGTGGGCTAGCTACAGGCAGCACACAACTCCTTTGTTGAAACAGCTTCACTGGCTGCTGGTCTATTTCTGGGCACAAATCAAAGTGCAGATTACCACCTACAAATGTTACCCTGTGTAATGGGGGGTCCCGGGAGAGGCACCCACTTTGCCAAACTAAAATACAAGTTGGGGGAATTTAGCTGGAGCACTCTCTTGGCTAACGAGAGGCAGGTTAACTTTAGCAAGGATCTTTAAGCCCAATGTCTATGGCCTCAGATCAGGGAACAGGCACACAAGTTAAAGTAACCAAAATAACAGTTTTATTGGCAGATAAACAGAAAATAAAGCAACTCACACACTAACTAACTGGAAAGCAGAATTGGAGAGCATAAGGATGGGTAATACGACACCTGGTCTCGTTGTCCTGGAGGGGAAAAGATGGGGTTCCAAAGAAGAAAGCTCAGTGTGGATGGCTGAGGGGAGTTCCTTAGACACACCAGTAGCAAAGCGGGATGGCAGTCCAAAGTAGTCCAAAGACCGTTTGGAAATGAGGGGTTTTTATAGGGGAGTTTGTGCCTACTGGCTATGGCAAGCCAGGTGAGAACAAAAGAGTTTTAGCGCTGGACAAAGGATTTGGAAAGGTCAAGTTTAGCATGATGAGCTTAACGCTTGACGACAATAGTTTGGTCAGTATGTAAATGTCTTGTTTACCGGACTGGCTCGGTTGCGAGCCGCGCAGCTATTGTGAAGTTTGCAGATGGAAGTTCCCTGAAGCTATGAGCGAGGCTTGAGTTGCTGGCCTCAATAGGGTCTGGAATGTGAAAACCATTAGCAGCTGCACTCTGTTCGTGCTTGTCCGGAGAACCTCGCAAACACATGGAGTGGGGTGGCTGGAAAAAGGTCAAGCTAAGGCCGAATTGTTTGATATCAAAATGATATCCGGGGGTCCTCACCCACAGTGCTATAGCAGGAGTTACACAAAGCCCTCTATGGCTCAGACCCAGGCTGATAGACCATGTCTTCCCATATAATCCTGTCCAGACTCTAAGATCTTCAGGGAGAGCAGTTCTTTTCAGAGTCATGTTCGGCAAGAACACAGGAGAGGGCCTTCTTTGTGGCTAGCCCTACATCCCAGAGCTCCAGGGAAGCTAAATGGGCTCTTTTCTTGCTATCTTTCCACTGTCAAGTGATGAATTTCCTATTTTTTTACCTGACCAGGGCAGTTGATGATAGGATAACTTAAAAATCTCTCATCCATAGGGTCGCCATAAGTTCACGCCAACTTGATGGCAGTTTACAACAGCAGCAACAAGGCTTTGGGAAACCGATTGTTTTATATAATAGATCTATTTTAGTTCTGTGCTGTTTTAAATGGGTGGCTGCGATTCGGCATCAGAGATTACAGGTTGTCACTTTATGATAAAGTAACAGTGTCTAATATGAAACACAATTGTACTAGTGAATTGCCAGTGATGCAGATTGGGGTGTCCCCCTTGGTTTTCAATTATGCAATGGGTGAATGAGATGCCTTATATGCAACGGGGGCCCCATTGCACAACAAGAGACATAAACCCATCACTCCCATTGCACAGTGATATTGGCCCCAAGCCTATTATTGTCCCAATTAAAGCAGGCCCACTGAATCCATTGAATTTAGCTTTGTATTGGCACATTCATCAAGTAATTCAATAGGTCTGATCTAGCTGGGCCATATCAATAGAAATGATGTCATTATTTGATACAAAGCAGCTTCCTACATGTGAGAGCTGACATAGAATCATAGAAATGTAGAGTTGGAAGAGACCCCAGGGGCCATCCAGTCCAACCCCCTGCCATGGAGGAACACCCTCAAAGCACTCCCGACAGATGGCCATCCAGCTTCTGCTTAAAAACCTCCAAGGAAGGAGACTCCACTACACTCTGAGGCAGCAGATTCCATTGCCGGACAGCCCTGACTGTCAGGAAGTTCTTCCTGAGGTTCAGGTGGAATCTCCTTTCCTGCAGCTTGAATCCATTGCTCCTCGTCCTGGTCTCTGGAGCAGCAGAAAACAAGCCCTCTCCTTCCTCTATGTGGCATCCCTTCAAATATTTAAACATGGCTATCATGTCCCCTCTTAACCTTCTCTTCTGCAGACTAAACATACCCAGCTCTCTAAGTCTATCCTCATAGGGCATGGCTTCCAGACCTCTCACCATTTTGGTCGCCCACCTCTGGACTTGCTCCAGCTTGTCAATATCCTTCTTGATCCTTCTTTGAAAATACAAACCCCAGAATTCCACAGGGTATTGAAAGGGGAATAATAGCACTAGAACAATGTAGTGCAAAAAGGCTCAAAGTATTTTATTTGAATTGACAAGCACATGAATAATCAGAAACTCTTAAGAATTGTACAAGGCTATTAGAAAGTGAAGAAAGCAAAGTGGATAGAAAGAGACTGGGTGAGGCATGGTACAGTAGTTTGAGTTTTGGACTACAACCCTGGAGTGATTTAACTTCCCCCCCTTAGCCATGGAAACCCACTGAGTGACCTTGGGCATGCCACACACTCTCAGCCCCAGAAAACTCCATGATAGGTTCATTTTAGGGCTGCCGTAAGTCAAAAACAACTCGAAGACACACAACAACAGCAGCTTCCAATGTGGAGCTTCCTATGTGCCCTGTGAGGAGAGGCTTAGGGAGCTGGGTATGTTTAACCTGACAAAAAGAAGGTTAAGAGGAGACACGATTGCCATGTTTAAATATTTGAAGGGATGCCATGCTGAAGATGGAGCAAGCTTGTTTTCTGCTGCTCCAGAAACTAGGAAATGAATCAATGGATTCAAACTACAGGAAAAGAGATTTAACCTAAACCTCAGGAAGAACTTACTGACAGTCAGAACTGTTTGACAGTGGAATATGCTGCCTTGGAATGTGGTGGAGTCACGTTCTTTGGAGGTTTTTAAGCAAAGGCTGGATGGCCATTTGCTGGAGTGCTTTGACTGTGTGTTTGTTCCTGCCTGGCAGGGGGTTGGACTCAATGGCCGTTGTGGTCTCTTCCAACTCTATGTTTCTATGATTGTTTGTGGTTGTCTCTCCTGAGATTTCCTGCAGCAAAATCTCCCAAGCAAAGAGTGCATGGTGATTTGAAACACAGCAGGATTTCTATGCAATTGAATAAAATAATTTCTCAGTACTTACTGGTTCTTTTTTTCTCGATCCCTGTTGACTGGGCCATGCCCTCCAGTTACATTTGAGGCACTGCTGTCAGGACCTCAGCCACGCACATCTTGCTATCCAGACGGCTGTAGCCAGTTAATATCATGTTATATAAATATTCTCATCATTTGGGTAAGTAAAATGATCTTAGACTTATGCTAGACATGTGGGGGATCTTGGAGTGGAAAATATTAGTAAGTTTTTAAAAAATAGAAGGGAAGAGAAAAGCAGAGAAACAGTTGAAGCCAAGAGCATCTGTGTTTCTGGGCCACTGCTGCATGGAAACTTTGGACAGAGAGCCAGACGACCTATATTTTCAAGTCGAAAATTATTAGAAAATGATCCAGAGCATCACTTTGAGAGAGAGAAAAAAGTCACACGGCTTTTTATATTGTTTATTTGCTTTCTCCGTGACACTTCTGCAAGCTTTTGCAGATCCCTTTCCAGGACTCAGACTTCACATGGGGATGGGGCGGCAGCACCAGCAACACAAAAGAAAGGGGGAGCTCTCCACTGCTTATTCAAGGCCATGCTTTTTCCAGATGTGCTTGAGCAGCCCCTCGGGACATAGGTCATTTCTGCACTAGACTGTTATAGTGCAATTAATCCACTTTCAACGTCCTATGGAATCCTGGGGTTTGCAGTTTAGGGAGGGGCCAGATGGCTGCAAATCTGCAAATCCCAGGATTCCATAGGATGTTGAAAGCAGAATAATCGTGCTATAACAGTCTAGTGCAGAAATGACCATAGAGATGAAAAACGGGGTGGCAGGAATGACAGCATGACTTGAACTTTGGATTACAGCTCTGGGGAGCAGGGTTCCAATCCCTGCTCAGCCCCAGAAATCCACTGGGTGACCTTGGTCAAGTCACACTCTTTCAGCCTCAGAGGAAAAGAAAGGCAAGCTCCATCTGAACAAATCTTGCCGAGAGAACTCTGTGATAGCTTTGCCTTAGGGTTATCCTACCTTGGAAACAATTTGAAGGCACACAACCGCAACAAGGAGTGACAGGGGACAACTACAGCCAAAGCAGGGGTATAAAAAACCCTTACATAGGCAAATACATATCCCGATAGTTTCTAGATCATCCACAACAGAGAGCATGTTATCTTGCTTATAAACTCTAGCCTCGATGCTTTGCTGTTGTTGGTGTCTATAACCCACCTTTCCCCATATAAATCCTGTACTGAAACAGTTTCACCAGCTCCCAGTTCAATTCTGGCACAATTCAAAGCCATATATGGCTTAGGTCTAAACTATCTGAAAGACCGTGTCTCCTCATACGGACTTGCCAGAGTTCTGAGATCTGCCAAGGCTTTTAATTTGGAAGCAGCGGAGCTTTTATCGGGATGCTTTATTTGTCTTTTATAACTTTCGTATGTCTTTAAAATTATTATATAGTGTGTTACATGGGATTTTAATTGGGGTTGTGGGGTTTATTTTTTGTCTGTGTTACTTTTTATTTGGAAGATGCATTTATATTCCAAAACATTTTAATTCTTTGGTTTAAAAAAAAAAAGATTTCATCATTCGGGTGGGTTTTTTTCCCCTTAAAACTGACTGTTCTGGAAGTCACCTTTGGTCTCACTTTGGGAGAAAGGCAGCATACAAATGAAATAAATAACTAAATAAATAAATATCCCCAGTTGGGGACTCAAAATGGTTTACAATAGCTTTTTTCTTTTTAAAGATGCAGTTTAAAAAATGTAAAATGCAAAGGTTAAAAAGTGGTTAAACTATCAAAAATTATAAAACCAGTCAAAAACACAAGCCATTACAATCACAACAGCACAACAAAAACAACGGATCAAAAATCCAGCCCATTGTACAGCATTCAGCCCACCTAAACAATCACTCCTCGAAGGCCTGTCAGATCAGAAAGAGAGGTTGCAGAAAGAAAGTAGAGAGGGTGCCAGGTTACTCTCTATGTGAAATGAGTTCCAGAGCTGGGGTATGGGGACAGCCACTAAAAAGTCCCTGTCTCCTGTGTTTCCATCAGATATCCCTGGGAGTATAGAAGGAGAGAGTGAAGGGCCTCCCCAGCAGATTGTCTCAAAGCACATTCCGTTCATAAGGGAGAATATTATTACCCTGTATCTCGGGGGTCCCTGGGAGGGACACCCAAATATCCAATATTTAACACAAATGGGGAAATTAACTAAAGCACATTCGCTGGCTAACGAGAGGCAGGGCAACATTAGCGGAGACCTTTCACCCTATGTCTACAGCGTCAGGTTAGTGAGCCAGACAAATTCAGAGTAAACCAATTAATGTTTTATTGAAAAGCAACATATAGGACAAACAAAAACACTGCTAACTTAGAAATAGGAAAAGGAGAGGAAAAGGAGAGCTTAGGGATGGGCAATACGACACCTGATCATGTAGTCCTGGAAAGATGGAGAAAAACGGAGCTCAGCAAGGTTTGCTGAGGGAACTCGCCACACCGACCGACAGCAAGGCGGGATGAAACTCAAAAGCAGTTCTCTGAACTCTCGGAACTAGGGGTTTACATAGCAGAAATTACACCCTCTTCTCTCGCCCATTTATATTTAATTCGTCTCTCCCTCAAAGCTTGTGTCAACTCCTTATAATTTCTCCTCTTCGCCAACACTTCATACGGAAAATCTTTTAGGATTATAATTTCAGATCCTTCCACTGTAATCCGATTTTTGTAACTCTGTTGAATCACCAGGTCCCGGACCCTCTCCCTGATGAAGTGGACAGCGATATCTCTAGGGAGATGTTGTCTTGTAGCAACCGCCGAATTAACCCTGTAAATCTTATCCACTTCTAGATCAAGTTGGGCCACCTCCCAACCTATAAATTCAGCAAGGATCGGGACCACAGTTTCAGTTAGATTCTCACGTGGTCGTTCCCTAATACCTCTTAGCTTCACGCATTTAGTGCGAGCGCGTACATCTATATCCAATTTCACTTTCGATAGTTCTTTATCTAACTTCTCCTCTGTTGCTTGTAATTGTTGTTCCACCTTATTAACTTTTGTTTGAAGTATCTTCGTACTACCACCGATTTGAGCCAGTTCCTTAGTAATATCCAAAATCGTGTCTTTCATTTCCCTCAATTCTTCCGTAACCTTCTCTTTTAATTCCCCAAACTCTCTCCGCATATCTTGACTTATTTCTTCTTTCAACTCCCTCATATAACCCTTCATTTCCAATCTCAATTCATTGCCAAATTTCCGAAATTCTTCTAATACATCCTTACTGGTGGTAGGACTTTCTTGAACATCTTCCAATGAAAATTCACAAATATTTTTTTAAAATGGTAGAAAAATTTGTTTCTTGAGATTCACCTGATGAGAAGAATCTTGGACTGATAAGGATATTCTAAGGTTGCCACTTATTCTGCTCAAAATTCACACTTTTTTCTGCAGAAAGTCAGATTTTCTACACAGAAAATAATATTTCTGTGCAGAATATTTTCTGAAATATGATTATTCAAAATTATTTTCTGTGCTGAAAACGCTGTCTTGTGTAGAAAATGCTGCTTTGTGCTGAAAGGACATATACTCATTTTCTATAGAATAACTCCTCAGTTATAGTGTTTCCTGTGCACAGAATTTCCTGTGCAGGAAATAATGTTCGTGCACAGAAAAATTATTTTCTGTGCAGAAAAAAACCCTCTGTCTCCTATGCAGAAAATGCTGGGCTTTTTGCACAAAATATGTGAGGATATTGCACAGAACAAGTTTGAAACTGTGAATTTTATGCAGTGTGAGTCCTGAACTGCGAATAGACATGGGAAACTGCCCAGTTTTGGAACAGTTTGCTCACAGAAGGAAGAAAATTGCAAAAAGTAATTGTCATTTCCTTTGAGAACAAAATTAGTGTAAGTTTACATCCCATGAGCAGAAACATCTAATTTGAAGACGCAACGTCCAGGCAGAATAGCATGGACTTCACTGTCTACTGAAATACGAAAGGGATGGAGACAGCTGGATCTCCTTTGGGCGTGAGTTCCACAGTCAGGATGCTGTTCCAGAGAAGGTGGATACAACTCACAAACCTCTCAGAATCTGGTTGAAAATTCTACCATGTTATTCTTTGGGTTGTGTAAACTAAGAATGTGCATCTTTGTCTATTTCTCCCTCAGATGCAAAGATGAATAATTTCCATAGTTTCCTCCCTACGGTGGGAGGATGTGAATATTTCTCTGCAGTTTCCTCATGATATTTGTACTTCTTGAATTTTTCCAGGAAGTTATCTGCACAGGAAAAAAAAGTGCACATTCATTTTTTTGCACAAGTATTTCCACACAGAATAATTTCCTAGAACAAGTCAAGATGTGTGAATACCAGGAGAGAACTACACAAAAGTCTCACTGCTTTATTATTCTTCCCAACTGGGTTTATTGGCTTTTGGCGGAACATATTTTTCAGTGGGGAAACAAATATTCTTTCCAGCCTGGGTACAGGGATTTTCACATATTTGAAAGACTGGAGAAGGAGATACCTGAATTCCAGTATATTGACAGGTTCTACCACTTTGCTGCCAAACGTACGAATCAGGATCATGGTTTCCTAGCATCTGACCTGTGTTCATGGTCTGGTTATCACAAAGATTGTGTTGTTACCCTGTGATTTGGGGGGTCCCGGGAGGGGTGCCCAGTTTGCCAAATAAAATACCAATTAGAGGGAAATTAGCTGGAGCACTCTTTTTGGCTAGCGAGAGGCAGGGTAACTTTGCAAGGATCTTTAAACCCAATGTATACAGTGGCAGGTCAGAGAGCGGCTAGACAAGGTTTTCCAAATAACAGACAATTCTTTATTAAAGACAAAAACACAAAAGACAAAACATAAACTAACTAGCTGGAAAATAGAAAAGGGAGTTGCAGAGGGTAGGCAGTACAACACCTGGGCTCATAGTCCTGGAGACAAGTGGGGTTCTGGGGAAGAAAGCTCAGCATGGGGAGCTGAGGGGAGTTCCTTAGACAACTGGCAGCAAGGCAGGATGGAAGTCCAAAGTAGTCCGAAGACCGTTTGGAAATGCAGGGTTTTTATAGGGGAGTTTGTACCTGCCGGTTATGGCAACCCAGGTGAAAACAAAAGGAGTTTTGGCGCTGGACAAAGGATTTGGGAAAGGTCAAGTTCAACATGATTAGATTTGCATTTGATGACAATAGCGTGGCCGGGACGTTGATGGCCCAACATAAAAGAGTAGCTCGGCTGAGAGCCATGCGGCTATTGTGAGGTTTGCAGCTGGAAGTTCCCTGAAGCTGCGGGCGAGGCTGGGGTTGCTGGCCTCAAAAGAGTCTGGAATGTGAAACCATTAGCAGCCGCACTCATGTCCGTGCTTGTCCGGAGAACCTCACAAACACGTGGAGTGTAGTAACTGCAAGCCAGTCCAGCTAAGGCCGAATTGTTTGATATCAAAATGATATCTGGGGGTCCTCATCCAGGGTGCCATACTGGAAATAACAGTGTGTGTGGCCAGTGTAAAGGGATTCTCTTTGGCTTTAGTACAGTACAATACCACTAACATATCCATTTTGGTAAGAAGACTCAGCATTGCTTTACAGTGAAAAAGAAAGGATAGAATAGATCAGAGAGATAAGCTGTTTGGATGGAGAAGTTTGGATAGGATAACAGAGGCTTAGCACTCTACAGCTGACATCCTGTTGGTAGCATACACTGGCATAGTTCCCGCTTGCTATGATATATAGACTTGTTTTGGATGTTTCAGAAGGAAGCTTTCAGTTCTCCCCGCCTTCATGAATGGATTATTAGTTACAAATTTCCAACGAGAAGGGCCTAACACAGCCTTCCTCAACCTGATACCATTTTGGTCTGATGAACTACAACTCCCAGAGGCCATGTTGGCTGGAACCATGAGAATAGTAGTCCCAAGTCATTTGGAAGACCCTAGGTCAGGAAGGGCTGAGGTACTGTTTTGCTGATGAGAAAATCTGGAACCGAATCAGTACAGTCAACTTGCCACAATCGCTAGGGTTAGGAGCACAGGAGCCCTGCAAAAGTGGAAAAACTACAAATATCAAAATGTGGGGAGGGGGAGGAGGAGGCATTGTGGTGACAGTGGGCACTCAAGGTCCAAACAATAGCATGGCAATAGCAATAGCATGTGTATTTCTATACCACTTATCAGCTAAGTGCTCTCTATGTGATTTACAATGTGTTTAGCTAATCGTCTCAAACAAACTGGGTACTCATTTTACCATCTTCTGAAACGATGAAAGGCTGAGTCAACCTGGAGCCCGGCAGGATCGAACTCACAACCTTGTGGCTGCAGTACCGGCATTTAACCACTGCGCCACCAGGGCTCACAAGGTCAGGAAAAGGAAGGAAAGTCAGTAGGTTGTTGGCATGGTGGCCCTATATTTCCTCCACCCTGCCCATCTCCTTCCCTGTGTTTGTGAGGGGCACTGGGAGAGAGATTGTGGTGCTGACAAACAGCCATCCTTATTTGGCCAGGCAGGAGCTGGTGGTGGTGGTGGTGGAGGAAGAAAAGGAGTAGGAGGAGATTTTTGAAGGGCTGTGAAGCTTTACTGGAGACCTTGAGAGGGGAGGTGCCTCCAGAAAAGAAACACCTGAGGGCAGGGGTTGGAGAAACTCAACAGTAACCAAATCGATGAAAGTTAAACCCACAATGTGAAAGGCCGAATGTACTTAGTTAGTTATTTTAGATGCCACCCTTCTCCTGACATGAGTCTCAGTGGATTTTATGACAAGATGAAAACAGGTAAAAACCAGATGGTGCAAAAGTTAAAACACAATTAAACAAGCTGTCATATTAAAGCAGTAGAAAGCCTTCCTGGTGTTGAGGTTTGAGCACTGGACTATGACTCTGGAGACCAGGATTCCAATTCTCACTTGGCCATGGAAATTCACTGGGAGGTCTTGGGCAAGTCATACTCTCTCAGCAAAGGCAAACTCCCTCTAAACACATCTTGCCAAGAAAACCTCACAATAGTCTCCATCTTAAGTTTGCTATAAGTTGGAAATGACTTAAAGGCACACAACAGCAACAACAAATTTCAACAGTATAAAATCAGTAAAAGATATAACAATAAAAATATAATACACACAACCCCTCAAAAACATTCCCCACAACCGATTACTCCTCACATGGCTGTTTCAACTTGCTATCGAAAAAGGAAACAGAGAATCAAAGGCCATTTCTGCATTATACTGTTACAATGCTATTATTCTATTTTCAACATCCTGTGGAATTCTGGGATTTGTAGTTTACTGATGCCCAAGAGCTCTCTGACTGAGAATTCTAAATGCCCCTCCCTAGGATTCCATAGGACATTGAAAGTGGAAGAATAGCACAACAACAGTGTAGGGCGGAAATGGCCTTGGAAGGGACCCGAAGGGTCATCCACTCCAACCCCCTTCTGCCATGCAGAAGGACACAATCAAAGCATTCCCAACAGATGTCCATCCAGCCTCTGTTTAAAAACCTCCAAAGAAAGAACAGAGAGAGTTCCAGTCCAGCTGCCTCTGCAAGGGAATTGCATAGACTGGAGCACCCACCAAGATAGCTCTCTCATAAGTCCTCACTTAGACCTTGGACAGACCTGTGACCAAGAAAAAATGCTTCCCCAAAGATCTTAAGATTTGGGTAGCTTCATATAAACAGATATGGTCTTTCAGATAGTCATAGAATCACAGAGCCAGAAAAGACCATATGGGGCATTGAGTCCAACCCCCTGCCATGCAAGAATACACCATCAAAACATTTATGACAGATGGCCATCCAGCTTCTGTTTAAAAACCTCCAGAGAAGGAGACTGTTCCATACTCCCAGGCAGCAGCGCATTCCACTGTCAAACTGTTCTTGCCATCAACCTCCTAATGTTTAGGTGGAATCACTTTTCCTGAGGTCTGAAGCCATTGCTCCATAGTGTCTTAGTCTCTGGAGAAGCAGAAAATAGTCTTGCTCCAACCTTCATAAGAAACCCCTTCAAATATTGAAACAAAGCTATCAATAGGAGTATGGTGTCTAGATCAAGAGAGGTACTGGTACCACCCTACTCTGCTTTGGTTAGACCTCATCTTGAATACTGTGTCCAGTTCTGGGCACCCCAATTCAAGAAGGATATTGACAAGGTGGAGCAAGTCCAGAGGAGGGCGACCAAAATGGTGAGATGCCTGGAAGCCATGCCCTATGAGGACAGACTTAGAGAGCTGGGTATGTTTAGTGTACAGAAGAGAAGGTTAAGAGGGGACATGATAGCCATGTTTCAATATTTGAAGGGATGCCACGTAGAGGAGGGAGAGGGCTTGTTTTCTGCTGCTCCAGAGACCAGGACAAGGAGCAATGGATTCAAGCTGCAGGAAAGGAGATTCCACCTGAACCTCAGGAAGAACTTCCTGACAGTCAGGGCTGTCCGGCAGTGGAATATGCTGCCTCAGAGTGTAGTGGAGTCTCCTTCCTTGGAGGTTTTTAAGCAGAGGCTGGATGGCCATCTGTCGGGAGTGCTTTGAGGGTGTTCCTGCATGGCAGGGGGTTGGACTGGATGGCCCCTGTGGTCTCTTTCAACTCTACATTTCTATGATTCTATGATTCTATGATACTACCTCTTACCCTTCTCTTCTCCTCACATGGGACAAAAATGTCCAGTTGCTGCTATAAGAGACCAACACATCCAGGACACGAATAAAATGGGTGCATATTTTCTGCTTTGGAAATTATAGGAAGTGTATGTAGAGTGAGGTGTAGCTATGGGAGAGGGAAAATGAGGACATTGCCCGCAAATAAGGATTCTGCCCACCCCATTAAATTGTCCTTCAGTCCTCAAATTGATGGCATTCCAGAGAGCAAGACACTGAAAATCATTTACACTTCAAACTTTTATCCTTGCTATGTTGGCCTTCCCTTGTCAGTCTGCCTTCCCTGGTCCTTTGGATGCTTAAACTCTCTTTGTAAATACTCAGCTTAAATGTCAAAGTGTCTGCAAAGCTAGAAAATTGGGGACTGAGGGGAAATTTCATTGGGGGTGATACCTTCATTTTCTCCCTCGTAGCTACAGCCCTGGGATAGACGATAAGAGAGCCCCCTCCCCCTCCCCATATCTGTGAACTGAATGGGAGCACATTCAGTAAAAGAGAGGTAGTTTGGCTTCTCTGTTTGAAATTATAAAGCACCCCCTATGGAGAACTCCATTTGTATCTATCCACTTTCAAGCCCTAGGCTACTATGACAGACAATTTTGCTAATGGTCAGTGTTAATAATACAATTGTCACTTTTATGTTTCTAATTCTGCTTGAAACTCACAGCATGCATGTATACCTGGGAGGTATGTATCTGAGGACAGGAACACATGAAAGATCATGTTATCATAAAACGGCTAGTCCCAAAGATGCCGCATGTATCTTAGCTGTTTTGCGGCAATGAAACAATGAAAGGTCCCTTTGAAAATTGCTCAGATCCTTCTGAAACCCTGATTGGTCCCCAGCTGGGTTTCCTGATTGGTTGGAATGAATGGAAGACCATGGGGGGATTTATATAAACTTTCTATTTGTGCAGAACCTTGTCCCAAACAATCCACTGGCTGACCTGCTGTGGTCTCTGCTTTCAGTTTGGAGCTCTTTCCCCATGAGGCACTGCCAAATGTGGACAAACAAAATCCTGTTAAAAAGCAGTTCAGGCCTTTCTGCTGAAACTTCAAACCAATGGAGCTCATAAACCCCACTTGGTCTCATTCCTTTGTTCCTTGCTGGAGTTCTGGCCATCCTCTCCTGACAGCTGAGACTGGACACAGGAAGACAAGCAGTTCTGCCCTCGAGCAAATTTCCAGTATGGTGAGGGGGTCAATTCGCCAGCTGCAAAGCAGCTCATTCCCTTCTCTTCCTCCCTCCACACATCTCCATTCCTCTCCTTTCCTCTGTGCCGCTAAGCACTGCACTTAAGTTATGGATCCCTGTGGAATCTTGGAGAGAACAAAATGGGGATGATCTCACATGGATGGTCTGTCACCCTATTGGGTGCAATTTCCCTTTCTTTTAAAATAGATTAAATTTAAGGTCCATGCCTTAAGATACATCTTCTGGTGCAGTTTGTCTTATTTTGTGGTTATGTAATTATTTTAGGATTTCACTTCTATCTCTAAGGCACTCTCATCCCCCTGAGCTCGATGGAAGAGACAGGGTATAAATTATTATATGTGCGTGCATGTATGAATGAATGCATGCATGCATAAAGAATAGTTATTAGTTATAAATCTCCACTGGCAAGAAGCTAATGCAGCTTTCTCCAACTCAGTGTCACCTAGATCTTTTGGACTATAACTCCCAAAGGCCAGGCTGGTGGGGGATGACAAAAAGGATAGCCCCAAGTAGGAATGGAAAACATGTCAAAAAGGTTTGGGGAAAAAATGTTTAAAAATGGAATTCTGGGATATCAGGAAGCCCGGATGAGGCGAAGTGAGGATTCCTTTTGTGCAAAAAAAAATTGCAATTTTCTGCACATAAAATAGATCGATCGCACAGAAAAGAGGTTTTTCTGCATGGAAAACAGGTTTATCACACAGAAAGCAGGGTTTTGTTGTGTGGGGATTTTTTTCCTGCAATTAAAATAACAATTTCTGCACAGTTTTCTGTGCAGGAAATTTCTTTTCCACACAGAAAATGGTATTTGCTGTGCAAAAACTCCACATACATAATTTTTGCACAGAATAAGTCCCAAACAAGGCCCTAAATGTCCCAAAGGCACCAGATTCCACCTGATCTTGGAAGCTGTGGGGTCAGCTCTGCTTAGTATCTGGATAGGACACCACCAATGAATGCCAGGCACTGTAAGCTACATTTCAGAAGAAGGAACCAGCATAACCCCCTCTCTGAGTATTCCTTGCCTAACAAAACCCTATAAAATTCATGAGGTCAACATAAGCCAATAGGCAACTTGAAGATACATGCACATGCATACTGTGCACACAAGTTCCTAACAGCAATTATTCAAAAATTGCAAGTTTTGATGACTTTCTCATACTGAGGAGGAAAATCGTAAAATGATTCATTCTTACCTATGAGAATAACATCTACAGAGGCTTACATACCTGGCTTCAAGAGAGTTGGTGGGCTCCAGAGGACAGAATGTTGGCATAGCGGCTTGCTCGAGATGGGAAAACCTGGAATCCAATAGGTAGGGCTGTGACCACAACAACCCTGGCTTAATACAGCTGACCTCCACCCACGACAGTTGTTCAAGTGGATTCTCTGCCATCATTGGGACAGGTTGTAGTAGCTCAAGTTGACAGCTGTTGCCTTGTTGTTGGACAGAAAAGCCCAACACTCAGTCATTGCTGGTATCGGGTAATAACCTGTCTTGTAAAGGCAAAATAGGGCAAATTAAAGAAGAACTGGGAAGCGAGAATAAGATGAACATTTTCATAAGCCCAGATTCAAGTGAGTTCAGATTCCAGGAGAATCTACCTAAACATTAGGAAGAACTTCCCCATAGTAATTGCTGTTGTACAGTAGCACGGAGTGTTGTAGGAGAACTGCTTTGAAGCATGGTAGGTTCATCATTGGTAGGATGATTGCTATTACTCTTGTTTTCTTCTACTCCAGAGCCTAAAACACAAGGGAACAGAGTCAAGTTACAAGAGAAGAGATTCCACCTAAACATTAGAAAGAATTTCCTGACAAAAACAGTTGCTCTGCAGTGGAACAGGCTGCCTTAGAAGGTAAGAGACTCTATTTCTTTGGAAGTTGTAAACAGAGGTTGGATGTCCACCTTTCAAGGGTACTTTAGAGGTAGATTCTTGCATGACAGGGGATTGGACGAGATTGCCCTCAGAATCCTTTCCAACACATAGAATCATAGTCTCATGGGTCATCACATCCAACCCATATTCAAAGCAGAATCTCCATCTAAGAGCATCTAAAGCAGGTGGCTGTCCAGTCTCTTTTTGAAGACATCCAGAGAAGGAGACCCCACCACTTCTTTAGTCCTTTAGTTTCATTGCCAAACTGCTCTCACTGTCAAGAAGTTCCTTCTAATGTTCGATCAGAATCTAGCTTCCTGTAAACTACCCTGTGAGGCAGCAGAGAACAAGCCTGCACCCTCCTGTTTTTGCGACCCTCGAGGTATTTAGAGTGCAGTCATGTCACATCTTGGGTTATTTCTTCATCAGGCTGAACAAGAACAACTCCCTCAACCCTTCCTCCTATGTTTTGTTCTCCATACCTCTTGTCATCAGTGGTGGAGCTCGGAGTGTGAGGAGGGGGCTAAGAGAGGGTGGGGCTATGGCATGAGGGGCATGGCCACTGTGGGGGGCATGGCTGTAGTGTCTGGGGGTATGGCCAGAGTGCACGGAGGAGTAGCCAGAGCACGCGGGGGCATGGTTACAGGCTGGGACACCCCCAAAACATTGCCAACCAGGGTGAATTGCCCCCCTGCCCCTACGTCCCTACGTGACTGCTTATCATCTTTATTGCTCCAACTTGTCTATATCCTTAAAATGAGGTGCTCAGAACTGAACACAGGACTCTAGAAGAGGCCTGACCAGAGCAGAATATAGTAGGACTATTACTTCCCTTGAGTTGGAAACAATGCTTCTATTAATGCAGGCTAAAACAGACAGAAAAGAAAGCAAATGCTATAATGCCATTACTTTCAAATACAGCCTGAAAAAAGGAAAAAAGATCCTTTGGGCTACAACTCCCAGAAAGTACTGGTCATGTTGCCTGTGGGATTCTTGGAGGCTAAGTCCAAAAACAGAAGTTTTCCAAACTTGCATTTAAGATAGGCAACAGTAGATGTGAAAAACTACCTGGTCTTGGGTCCTAAAAGTCAGAGTTTGTGAGGGCCCATTCTCAGGCACTCAAGGATATGTGTGCATGTGGCTGTTGACGTATGGCAACCCCATGAATTTCAGAGGGTTTTCTTAGGCATTGAATCCTCAGAGACGATTTGCCATTTTCTTCCTCTAAAACAGAGCCCACAGCACCTGGCATTTGTTGCAGGTATCCCATGCAAGTACTCGGCTGACTTTGCTGACCTTCCATGAGCAGACAGGATTTGGTGCCAATAGGATATTTTGGCATCACTCAACAGTGGCATATCTAGCCTACACAGCACCTAGGGCAAGTGTGGAAGTTGCCCCATGCCCCACCCCTACATGCATATCAGAGCTGAGTACAATCCTCCCTCCACCACAAAATGGAAAGCAAAGACATCAGTGGGGGAAGCCTTGTGTGAGCCCTTCTTTCACCCCCTAAAACTCCCCTTCATTTCCTATGCATTTTGCCCAAGCCTGGAGAACTCCTGCTGAGGCAAAAAGGAAGGAAAGGGGGTGGGCGAAGCCTTGCAGGAGTTCTCCAGGTTGGGCCAAAATGCACAGGAGTGGGAGGGGGAAAGGAAGGCTTATCAGATGACCAGGCTTTTTTGTACTCCTCCTGGCATTGGGGCCCAGGGCACATACCTTATTTGCCCCACCCTAGATATGCCTTTGTCTCTCAAGGATAGTATATGCAAGTCGCAGTGTTACTGCAGGTTAGGCCTCCTTGGAGATAGCATAAAGATAATGCAGCAGACTAGGAGAGCTTCAACAGATTCCAATACAATGTCAACTGACACTACTTTAATCTTGGAGGCTTTGAATAAATCCAGGCAAGAATTAAGACAAGAAATAAAACAAGATATCAAAGACTCTAGAAATGAAATTAAGGCAGAAATAAAAAAAGAAATAGAAGGTCTGAGTAAAAAAATGGACACAATATCTAAAGAAGTTTCTAAAATTAAATCGGATATGGAATTGATTCAGGACAAGACAAAAAAAATTGAGGAAAAAACGCAAAAGTTATCTGAAAAGCAACTGCAAGAGGAAATTACACTGAATAGACTAGAGATGAGATATCGAGAGCGTTGTTTAAAAATTAGAGGCCTGGATGAACAGCGACAGGAAGTTATCTATGATAGAATTATCCATGCGCTTGTAGAATATCTCCAGATTTCGGAGGACAGATTACATGCCTCTATTGAGAGAATATTTAGAATAAATTCACGTCTGGCGAGAGAAAGAAATCTGCCTAGGGATGTTGTAATTGTTTTCTCTAATCTCAGGACGAGAGATATTATTCTTCAGAGAAATTATCATGATAAATTACGCATAGATTCGAAAGAAGTTAATATCTATAAAGATATACCACCTCAAGTCCTGAGAAAAAGGCAGGATTACAAATTCCTGACGCAATTCCTGAGTAAGCAGAATATAAATTACACATGGAATAGAACAGAAGGAGTTTTTTTTAAATATAATCAAAAAAATTACAGGATTAACAACATCGATAAGGCGAAAGAAATCTACGGGAAATTGAAGAAGGAATTTGAAAGGAAGATCAAATTGGGACATTCTGCAAGACAATCTGAAAGGCAGGAACACATCGAGTTGGGAGCATCATCAACGGAAGTGAAGGAGGACGATGATGAATTAACAGAAGACATTGTGGTGTCAGCAGAAGAGCAAGAGAAGGACGAAGAAGGGGAACTACAAACAGGAAGTGAACCTGAAGACCTTGAGGAAATATAGGAATATCTACACTTTACAATGAAGATGGTGACTAACGATCTAAGGATATTGTCTTGGAACGTTAGAGGTTTAAACTCGCAATATAAACAACGTAATGTGTTCCATTATTTGGAGAAGACAGATTATGATATTATCTCTTTGCAGGAAGTCCGTATAGCCCATAAAGATCTTAGGTTCCTTAGGAATCCTCGGCTGGGGCAATGTTTCACGGCAACATACTCAAAAAAAAAAAGAGGAGTAGTGATCTATATAAAGAATAAGTACAATGTAACGGAAATTTATTCAGATCCAGAAGGTCACTATTTGATGCTGGAATTAAAGATTCAGGATTTTGCTATCTTGATTGTGGCGATATATGCACCCTTGGACAATAAAGAAAAATTTTATAGCGTAATTAAGAAAAAGATTGATGACTATGTCCAAGAAAAATCTCAAGAAAATATTTTGCTTTTAGGAGATCTTAATGGTGTCCTCAATCCTGTAGAGGACAGATCAAACATGGGAAAATCGAATAGGACACAGGGTAAACTCCCAAGAAATTTCTTTCATTTAATGGATGAACACAGTTTAATAGATGTATGGACGTTTAAACATGGAGCAGAAAAAGGTTTCACTTTTTTTTCAGACAGACATAAAACTTCGTCAAGAATAGATTACTTTTTAATCTCCAAATTGCTACACAATATGGTGAACAAGATGGAAATATTACCCAAAATAACCTCGGATCATAATCCAATTCTTCTTTGTCTAAAATTTCGACAACACAAACAATCTAATTGGAAACTTAATGAAAACCTAATTAGAGATGATGTTACGGTTGCTAAATTGAAATACATCTTACAAAGGTTTTTTGACGAAAATATTAACGAGGACATCCAGCTGAAGACTGTATGGGATGCTGCTAAGGCAGTTATCCGTGGACATTTGATAAGTATGGGAGCATACAAGAAGAAAACCGATAACCAACAACTCTTTAACCTATTGGACAGATTAAAAGAAAAGGAAAAGGAATTCAGAGTTGATACTTCAAATAATGATCTAAGGCTTGAGATTAAAACATTGCAGAATCAGATCGCCACGAAGAATATTGATGAGGTCGAAAGAAAATTAAGATATTGCCGACTAAATCATATTGAGCACGCTAATAAAACGGGGAGATGGCTAGCCCATAAGCTGCAGAAAGAAAGGGAAAAAAGAAGAATTCTTAAGATACAGAAAGACCAGCAGGAGACAACTGTGCATAGAGAGATAAAACAAGTTTTTCAGAAATATTATGCTCAGCTTTATGGAAGAGATAAGAGTCATGAAGCAGAACTTCGAAATGCTAAACTTTATTTAGATCAGCATAAGACTGTACAGATATCAGAGGATCAAAGAACCCTGTTGAACAAGGAAATTACAATTAACGAAGTGAAAGAGGCTATTCGTAAAATGAAAGTTTCTAAAGCTCCTGGCCCAGATGGCTATACTGCCCAATTTTACAAAACGTTTGAGGATGATATTGCACCTGTACTAACAAAAGTTTTTAATGAGATTAAAGTAAAAGGCATTCCTGAAACATGGGAAAAAGCAAATATTGTGCTGATTCCCAAGGAAGATAGAGACCTTACCTTACCGGAGAATTATAGACCTATCTCACTTCTTAACGTAGATTATAAGATCTTTACAATGGCACTTGCAGAGAGGTTTAAGAAAGTACTGAATGAGATAATACATCCAGACCAAAGCGGTTTCTTACCTAATCGACACATTAGACAAAACATCAGAATCTTGTTAAATGCAATAGAACATTATGATAAGAGAAAAGATAAACAACTAGCTGCGTTGTTTCTAGACGCTGAAAAAGCCTTTGATAACATCCGATGGCCTTTCATGGTGCTTACACTCCAGAAGATGGGTTGCAGAGACAACTTTATTTCGTGGATCCAGGCTATCTATAAGAAACAAACTGCAAAAATTATTGTGAATGGGGAATCGACTGAAGCCATCCATATTGAGAAAGGGACTAGACAAGGTTGCCCAATGTCACCTTTGTTGTTTATTGCTGTCCTTGAAACCTTAAATATAACCGTAAGAGACAATTCGATTATAAGAGGAATTAAAATAAAAGGACAGGAGTTTAAACTCCGAGCATTCGCGGATGATCTTGTCTTCTTTATTGAAGAGCCGATTTCAGGAATTAGTGAACTCATGAAGGATATACAAGCATTTGGTGAAGCCGCCGGTTTGAAAATCAATAAGACCAAAACCTATTTCTTGGTAAAGAATATGAATGATCGAGAGAAGGAAGAATTGGTACGCTTAACAGGATGTGAGATACAAAAGAAAATTAAATATTTAGGCATATGGATTACGGATAAAAACAAAGATTTATTTGAGAACAATTACAACAAAATTTGGAAAGAGATTACTTTGGATTTAAGAAGATGGACTAAATTGAAGTTATCATTTCTTGGCAGAATTGCTTCCATTAAAATGAATATATTACCTAAAATCAACTTTTTGTTTCAAAATCTACAGATTATGACTAGCGATAAAGTTTTCAAATCATGGAACAAAGAAATTTCTAATTATATTTGGGCAGGAAGAAAGCCAAAAGTAAGATGGAAATTGCTCTCTGAAAGACCTGAAAAAGGCGGCTTTGGGCTACCTGATATTAGATTATATTATTATGCAAACGCTATGGTCTGGCTCCGAGATTGGATACTGTTAGAAGATAATAGGCTATTAGCACTAGAAGGTGCTAATATGCGCTTCGGTTTTCATGCTTACCTTTGGTATAACAAAGATAAGATTGATCCGGATTTTAGTAACCATTTTGTGAGGAAGGCCTTAATTAGAGTTTGGAAAATAATAAAGAAAACTACCTATTTTAAAATTCCGTTGTGGGTATCGCCCCAAGAAGCCTTTTTTGGACACTGGGCTGAAAAACCTAAAGGTGAATGGCTTAGATATAAAGATTTATTGTCGATTAAAACCCCGGATGAGATTAGATTGAAGACGCGTGATGAGCTGCACAATGATGGCATCCCACTGAATTGGTTCCCATATCTTCAGATAAAAGAAAGATTTAAAATGGACTATAAACTGGAAGGGTTTGCGTCTCAAAAGACATATAATGAGATCGAAAAAATACTTTTTGTAAAAACCAAACAGAAAGCGTCTTTATTTTATACTTATTTAAATTCAAAAAAACTGGAGGATGAGGAGGTTAAAGAAGTGATGATTAAATGGGCCCAAAACCTACAACGTAATATTTCGTTAGATGAATGGGAGGCATCATGGAAAAACACCATGCAGTTTACTACCTTGCAAGAAATTAAAGAAAATTACTTTAAAATGATGTACAGGATTTATCTGACACCTGATAAAATTAATCGAATGTATCAGACAGGAAACAATAAGTGTTGGAAATGTACTGAAAATATTGGTAGTTTTTTCCATATGTGGTGGTCGTGCCCATATACAAAGAAATTCTGGACTAAAATACATCAAGCTATGGAAGAAATATACAAAATATCATTTCCTATGGATCCGGCTTTTTTCCTCTTAAATATGACAAATATTTTTAATGCAAAATTCCAAGCTAAAAACAAAAGGACTTTGTTATTTTTGGTTACAGCGGCAAGAATTGTTTTCGCAAGGTTATGGAAAATGCCGGACATTCCTGATTTACAGTTATGGTTTCAAAAATTATTTGATTATAAACAACTCGATCTACTCTCAGCTAGATTAAAGGGGAAACAAGAAAAGTTAATTGAACAGGACTGGAAACTAATTACAAAGTATGTGACTTCAAAAGGATGTACTATGTAAGATCTTTTTATCATTATTTTCTTTTTGTATTGAACCTCTATTTTACGAGTATATGGTTATATATTGTATTGTATTGGTTGTATTGGTTATAGGTGGGTGGTGAACATAAGATGCCATATATAATTGTACACAAAAAATGACACAAAGACGGAATTGAGCTTAAAAAAATGTTCATTTATTTATGTAAATTATTTTCAATATATCTTTATAGACCAGAAATACATGTTAATGCATCACAAAGAATTGGGGAGCTTTAGATAGTTGAGATTAGCTGTTTTAGGAACTCTTAAGGGAGGCAAGGAAGTTACGGTTTTGTACACTTAGGCTTAAAGGAAATAATACATTTCCTTTCTGTTTATTGTATGTTATCAAATATTTAGGATGTTCAATACCGATATGACAATGTATATAAGTGGTTTTTCTTTTCACGTGTATAATATGGATACTTGTGTTCGATTTTATACTATTTGTTTTATGTTTTTAAAAAAATATAATAAAAAAAAGAAAAGAAAACACCCATGTATGCACACTACCTACAAAGGACTCCCTTCCCCGAGCAGGAAACTTGGCAAACTGGATACTCAAATGCCAAGCACTCTGCATTTGCATACTGGCTATACTATTGTTAATTCGGCTCTGACTCAATCATGCTAAATTCTGAACTTTCCCAAGCTTTGTCTCGCACCCAAAATGCATTGTTCTCACTGAGTAAGGCATAGCCTGCAGTCACATTTCTCCCTATAAAAACCCCTGATTCCAAGACCATCCTCCGATCGCTCTCGAGTTCCAGACCACCTTGCTCCTGCTTTGTTTGGTGACCTTCCCCTCAGCTCCACGTGCTGAGATCCATCGAACCCCAGCATCGCTCTCTATCTTCTGCCCGGGCTTCAGGAACAGGTTTCATATCACCCGAATCAACTATCCCTCTGAAAATCCCACTATCATACTCACACCTTTATTTTCCTTAGTTATCTGTGTGCGTGTGTTGCTTACATTGTGTGCCTGTATTTAATAAAGATCATTCATTATTTCCAACACGGTTTGCTTCTTGACTTGGCCTGACCCCGTAAACATTGGGTTACAAGATCCTGCTGCGTTACCCTGCCTCTCGTAGTGACAACCAGTGCTCTTGACTAATTTCCCCAAACTTAGTTAATTGTGAGCGCATTTAGGTGTCCCTCCTGGGACCCCCAGTAAACAGGGTAACAGCAGAGCTAAACTCTGCAAAACTTTAGTGCTGGAGTTTTCATAGCAATGTCATTGGCTGAAACGATGTAGCTTCAAACACTGCTTCCAGTGCTTGCAGCTAGGAAAAGTAAGCCTTCTGAAGAAGCCAATATTGCAGTAGATGTAAAGTAGAGCTGGACAACTTGCAACCTTCTAGATGTTGCTACAGAAAGGTTCCCATCAGCCATACCCAGCATAACCAATGGAGCAGGGACATGGGAACTATAGTCCAAGAAAACCTGGAAGGTGACAAATAACACATCTTTGGCCTCAGAAATTTGTCTGTTTGGGGCTTTTTAGTAGTCCCACATATTTTCAATGGAAGTTTTTGTGGGCAAAACCCTTTGTTCTTGTGTGAGAAAATGAAATAAGTGAAGATTTATTTCATAAAGCTAAGAGGAGAATCATAGAATCATGGACAGTTCAAAGTGACCATAGGAGCCGTCTCATCCAACCTCCTGCCATGCGGGTATACACAAGTAAAGCACTCACAAAACTGACAATCCTACTTCTGTTTAAAGATCTTCAAAGAAGGAATCTACCTGTTTCTGAGATAGTCTATTGCACATTTAAACAGTTCTTACAATAGAGTTCTTCTTAATATTTAGGTGGAATCTCTTTGCTTGTCATTTGAATCCATTGGTTCATGTTCTAGGCTTTGGAAGAGCAGAAAACATGTTTGCTCTGTCTTCTACATGGCATCCCTTCAGACATATAAAGATGGCTCTGTCATGTCACTTCTCAGTCTTCTCTTCTCCAAGCTAAACATACCAACTTCCTGAGCTGCTCTTCATAAGGCTTGGTTTCCAGACTCATGAACATTTTTCTTGCCCTCCTATTGACATGCTGTAGTTTTTCAATCTCCTTCTTGAAGCATAGTGCCCAGAAAAGGACAATGCATTCCAGGCTGAGTTCTGACCAAAGCAGAAGAAGTGGTGCTGCTCCTTCCCTTGATCTGGATACTGTGCTTCTCTTGATGCAGCTCAGAATTGCATTGGTTTTTTGGTCCACTGCAGCACATTCTTGACTCATGCTTTGCTTATGACAGTGCCTGGAAATCATGAAACCCAGTGAGGAGCAGCTTAGGGAAATAGGGGTTCCCTAGAGAAGAGGTTGAGAGGTGACATGCTTAAATTTGAAGGGATGTTATATGGAAGATGGGGCACACCTGTTTTCTGCTGCTCCAGAGACTAGGACACAGACCAATGGCTTCAAACTGCAAAAAAGAGATTCCATCTAAACATTAGGAAGAACTTCCTGACAGTTAGAGCAGTTTGACAGTGGAATCTGCTGCCTCAGTGGAGTGTGGTAGAGTCTTGTTACCCTGATTTCTGGGGTCCCTTGGGGTACACCTCAATGTGCTCCACGTGATAGGGAATGGAAACTAGCCAGAGCACAAGCGATAGCAATGCAAGAGGCAGGGTAACCTAGCGGGGTCTTTTTACCCAGTTTTTACAGGGTCAGGCCAAGCCAAAAACCAAACGAAAATGTCCAATAAATGATTTTATTGAATGAAAGTCTCACATACCAACACAATCACTCACACGCTCACTCAAGACCTATTAAGAAGCAAAAGAAAGGAAACTGGATAGGGGAATATTGAAGGGGTTGTAGTTGGGGTAATACTGCACCTTTTTCCTGAAGTCCTTGGTCCAGGAAGACAATGGAAAGTGGGGCTCAGCACAGAGAGGGCTGAGGGGATACTCAACGGACAAAGAAACAGTCAGTTGGGATGACCGAGAGCAATCCAAAAAACCACTCAAAAACTGGGGCTATTTGTAGGGGAAAAAGTACCTGGAGGACTAATCCTTTTCTGGGGAGAACAATGGGTGTTGGAGCGATAGCGAAACTCCACCATGGTAATTTCCTTTGTGTGATGGGATTGCAAGGTACTGCCAAAGTCTCAGGATCTTCGGCTGTGTTTTGTGATGTGACTTCATGTAAATGGTCCTCGCCTGATGGAATATTTGCTGAACTTGGGGCAAAAATGCTAATCCCCTCAAGTCGGCTTCTCAGGGGTTGAGGACCCTTTGTTTATTGTGGATTTGCACAGCTTGAGATCTCCTGGGGCTACATGACTGGGGATTTTACTGGTTTTTGATCTTTGACCATTGCTGCCTACGTGCCCATCTGGGTGACCTCTCAGGCACATGGAATCATATTTTAATATCAAAATTGTAGACCGTGGGATAGGGTTTTTCCAGTGGAGTAACAGTCTCCTCCTTGGGATGTCTTTTAAACAGAGGCTAGATCACCATCCATCAAGAATGTTTTGATTGTGCCTTCTTACATGGTAGAATGGGGTTGGACTCAATGGCCTTTACAGTCTCTTCCAACTCTATGATTCTATACAAAGACCTCTAGATCCTTTTCACATGTACTGTTTCTGAGCGAGGTGTTGCCCCTTTCTAAACATTCCCCTTCACTACTATGCAGTCATCACATAACCCTGAGCATGTAAAGATCCATCTTCTTGAGGCAGGACCTCATCCCTTGTTTGTATTCAGAGTGGTGACAGTCCTTATAGCATGGAGGGTGCATGCTCATTTTGGCCACATAACATACACAGCACATGAGCACATGCACGTGCACACACACACAAATGGGTCAGCACCACAACTATAAACACTCTGCATGGCTTTCAGCTGCAGCTTATTAGCTGCCCCATTCTCCCCGCTCCTAAATTATTTCCTGAAGGCTTTTATTTCCTCAAGACTAAAGAGCAGAGGAGAGAATTAACCCCCACAAGACAGAACTCTGTGGCATGGAACAGGGAGGGGAATAAGGGAGGAAACATGGTGAAAAGTTCAAATCTCCTCCCTCCCCATGTGTCAATGTGCCTTTGTTTCTCTTTCTATCCTTGCTGCTGTCACAGGGAGGGCAGCGCACATATGCACACAACATTCCCCCCTCCATGAGAAGGCAGACGCCATTGTGTTGATTAAAATGTCAACCCCCTCCCCTTCCCACCACATCTCTGACTTTCCCTCAGTTGTGAGGAGAGCCTGGGGTGGTTTTTCTACCTCTGACTTTTTCACAGTCCTTGGGGGACAGCTCATATAGGTCTGCTTTGAAAACATTAAGCTGCTGATGGGGGGACAGGGGTGTTTGCAAAGGATGGATGACCTCCTTCTGAGGAAGGAGAAGGTCTCAGCAAGGGGGAAGGAGCCAGAAGTTTATTTGCCCAGAAGGGGCCTTGTCAAGACAGGCTCTTCTTTGGTGTGGGGGTGCCTGCTGTGTGACTGTGCAGACTTCTCACACCATCCAACATTTCACAGATGAAAACTTAAGCATATGTGGCCAAACAACATCAGAGTGCAGTCAAGATGGCAAAAGTTGTTGATGCAGAAGAACACACAAGACAGGAGAGGCTGCAGAAGTTTGCATTTTCCTGAGTCTTCTGGGAAGGGCAAGATTTTGCTGCCTCCTCTTCTCTTCTATTTGCCAAGTTAACTAAATACAAATCATTTGCACCTTAAGATCAGTTTGCTGCAGCTGAAGTAAGCTGAGGATGAAGGCAGAAAGCAGGAGCAGGGAAAGAGAAACTGGGGCATTTTAAAAAAGTGGAAAAGTGGGGTGACAGAGGATTAATTGGGACTGTCCTTGCCAAATCTGGACAGTCTGAAGGTATGCACAGAAGAGGAGCACCTTGAAGATGTTGTTTGATAGAGGAAATGGCTCACCTAGCATCTGTTCCACAAGCCTCATGGGCAAAATGGGAAAAATCCCAAAATAGCAAGCTGCACTTATATTGAATGTGATCCCTGCAGGTCTTCCTGGGTCAGTGTTGCCAACTCTGACTGACAGAAGAGGTTCTGTTCAGGATTTGAAGGGAGAAGTCTTTCCCAGCCCTACCTGGAGATGATGATGCGTCAAGTTGGGACCATCTACATAAGGACAAAGGAAGCTGCTCTTGTACTGAGATTTATAACTGGCTGACTGACCAGACCCAAAGGGTGCTCACCAATGGCTTCTCTTCATCTTTGAGAGAAGTGACTATTGGGGTGCCACAGGGTTCAGTCCTGGGCCCAATGATTTTCAACACCTTTATCAATGATTTGGATGAAGGAGTGGAGGGCATGCTGATCAAATTTGCAAATAACACCAAGTTGGGAGGGGTTGCTAATATACCAAAGGACAGGATCAAAATTCAAAATGACCTTGACAGATTTGAGAGCTAGGTCAAAACTAACAAAATAAATTTCAACAGGGAGAAGTGTAAGGTACTACAATTGGGCAGAAAAATGAAATGCACGGATATAAGACGGGTGACACCTGGCTTGACAATAGTACATGTGAAAGAGACCTAGGAGGCTTATTAGACCACAAGCTGAACTTGAGTTAACAGTGTGATGCAACAACTTAAAAAGCCGATGCAATTCTGGGCTGCATCAATAGGGTTATAGTGTCTAGGTTAAGGGAAGTAATAGTGCCACTCTATTCTGCCTTGATCAGACCCCACCTGGAATATTGTGTCCAATTCTAGGCACAACAGTTCAGGAAGAATATTGACAAGACTGAGCATGTTCAGAGGAGGGTGACCAAAATAGCAGAAGGCCTGGAAACCATGAAGCCCTATGAGGAGAAGCTTAGGGAGCTAGATATGTTAAGCCTGGAGAAAAGAAGGTTAAGAGAGGATATGATAGTCATGTTTAAACTTTTGAAAGGATGTCGTATGGAGAATAGAGCAAGCTTGTTTTGTGCAGCTCCAGAAACTAGGGCTTCGAGCAATGGCTTCAAACTTCAGGAAAAGAGATTCTATCTAAACATTAGGAAGAACTCCCTGACAGTTAGAGCAGTTCAATAGTGGAATATGTTGCCTTAGAGCATGGTGGAGTTTCCTTCTTTGGATGTGTTTAAACATGGATGGTCAGGAATGATTTGATTGTGTATTCCTGCATAGCAGGGGATTGAACTTGATAGCCCTTGTGGTCTCTTCCAACTCTATGATTCTATGAGCCAGACCCCTTAGTCTTGGGGTCCATCTGCTCTCCAGGGTTTGGGGCAGGATTCTCTCCCAATCATTCCTGGAGATGGGGGTTCATTCAGCTCATTCACCAATGGCTCTTAGAGGTTTAGAGAAGCATACTCTTATAACCCTCCTTCTGGAGTCAGAAGATTGAGACCCAGGGCCAGAGTACTTGGAATATCTTGAATTTAAATTCTTCATGCTGGTGGTCTCTCTGACTCAGAGGAGCTGGGGGTTGAGGGGAGCCCTACTTCAGCCCAGCAAGAAGCTGAGATGGGTTGCAGCCATCTCCTGAGTGAAGGAGAGATAAGAAGAGGGTAAATTGGTCTCAGCAACTCTTAAATAGGAGACACTGACTAATTAGGCACCTGGTGTTTTGAGACAGCTGGCAATAAATCTCCCAGCAGTTCTCTGGCAACTTTGTTGCTTATAACTATTTATATTGGTGACTAGCAGTACTCTTCAGCACTGTGTTCTCTGGATCTTGGACTTGTTACTATTTATGGCTCAGCTTTACTTCTTGCTGGCTTTGTTTATTTGGGCTTCTGACTTGCTGTGTGATTTCTTGATCGGCTGATGACCACCTTCCTGTTTCCCTCCCTCAGTCTACTAGATAACCTGTGACTGACCTGGACTGGCTTCGCTAACCAGTAGCCTTTTGCATTCCAGCTACCTGATTCCTAGGATGCTGCCTGACTGGAATATAGGACAGATTCTTTCCCTGATGTGCCTGGAGATCCTGGTGATTCAGTTTGGTACCTTCTGCATCCAGGTGCTTTGCTATACAACTACCACTTTTCCCCAAATTAGAGCCAGTCTTGATCATTTCCCTTGCAACAATCTGGAGTGAATCATTCCCCTCTTGATCCTCTGTAGAAGAGCAAATGTCTTTGAAAAATTATTATGCCATACGTAGTGGTCACTTATGTTTCCAGTTTCAGCAGGGTGGTGACTGCATTCCAGGTTTTAGTCTGAACTTTAAAGGAGCCATTCAAGGTAGTGTGCAAATGGTTACCCTTGTTGAACTCTCCTTAGGCAACCATGAACTGAACACATCTGTTTTGCTACAGTCAAAAAAGTACAACCAGATGTGTAAAGGAGCTTACACAAATATACAGCATCAGCTGGATTCTGGCTATTTCTTTTTGGATTACAATTCTCACAATTCCTCTGCTAGAATGAGATTATGGGAGTTGCACTCTAAGGAAATAACTTCTCCAGCTCAGATACTATAGGTCCAGTCAAATCATCCCAACATCATAGTTGGAAGGAACCTCAAAGGGCATCTCATCCAATCCTATTCCTTGAAGGAGTACACAACTTAAGCATTCCTGGGGACCTTCCCTCCATTCCACTACATTCCCAGACATGTTTTGTGGGAATGATGGAGAGACAGGACCTCCTCAATGACTTCTTCCTGGCTTAGGAACTTCCTCCTAAGGAGGCTGGGATGGCTCCTTCCTTGCTCTCCTTCTGTGGGCAAGTAAAAACTTACCTTCTCCAACAGCCTGTTAGGAACTGACTGTTAGATCTTTCAATAGTGTGCTATTATACTGTTCTTAATGGAGCTGGATGTTTTTGATGGATTCATTTCAATCGCTTTTGATTGCTATGCTTAATTTAAGGACGTTGTAATAACTTTTGATGAATTTTCATTTGCAATTTTGTGTTTTAACTGTGTGTGTGTTCTGAATTTTGTAAGCTGCCTGGAATCCCAACAGAGGGGGAAAACTGGAATATAAATGAATTGATCATGATGGTGGTGATGATGATGATGATGATGATGATGTCAGGATGCATGGCTGCTGTCCTATATCTATGCAGCAGTATAAGTCATAGAATAGATTTGATAGATGAGATAAGGGGTGGTTGGCTGAAGTGGTAATATATATTCATTATTTAAAGCTACCTGCAACTCTGTATCTTGTTGGAACACTTAAAGTATCCCAAATCTGCAATGGCTGACTGCTTTACTATTCAGTGTCACTTTTGTAAGGCCCCGCTTTGGGGGTCCCCAATATCAGTATGGTTTGGATGGGCACCATACCTAATTGGCATCATATGTAATTGGCAACACATTTTATTGGCTCTCATATCAAATCCAAGCCTGAGAGGTGACGGAGAGGTCAAACCGAGCGAGGGAAAGAATTTGACTGTAAATGTGAGAAGGACAGGTCAACTCCAAACTTCCTCCAGGTAAGACTGAGTCACTTGTCAGGCAAATACACACCATTCCTGTGGATAAGAGGCTTAAACAGAAGCTGGACTTTTCCAGGGAATCCAACTGTGAGGAGCTCACCAGGACACTGATTGACAGATATCCATCCCTTGTACACCTGGATTCTTTCCTTTGTCCTCACAGCACCCACAATAGACGGCTATTACAATATCCATCATGTCTTCGTCAATCAAAGCACTAAGCCCATCAACAGGTGAAAGACCCATTGTCCACAACAGGTTCCCTTTGTCTTGCATCTGGAACCTTCACAGCCACAAGCTATTTTCAGGGTACAAATGCCCCTGATTTGAGGAGGCCCAGGGCAGTCTCTGGAAGGTCAACCCGTCACTCTGTCCATCTGGCTCCTGAATGAGAACTGTCCTTAGGTCCAACTAAGCCAAAATACATTTCTGCTCTTCACTACTCTTCTGGACTGGTAATTATAAATCCCCCCAAACCCCTCAGCCTCTCTATGATTTTTCCTCCCTTTCTCTCTCAGCTAGCTCTTGTGTGAATGTGTGTATCTTGTGTGCATGCATGAGTGAATTCCCCTCACTAAAACACATTTTTAGCTTATTTCTGAATCTCTGACTGGTTCTTTTCCTGCGTGTGCCCATAAACACTCGTAGGAAAGATCTCACTAAGTTGTCCCCCTCTCGCAAGCCACCTCTTTGAGCTAATTAATTCCCCACTTTTGCAAGGAAGTATTTGGCATTGCAGGGCGGCCCTTGTGGCACCTATGTTTTGGAGTAACACTTTGTATCTGGCAAGAGGGAAGAAAATCAAAGGGAGAAAATGTGAAGTAGCAGGAAGTTGTTATGGGAACAAACTCTGCAAAGATAAGGTGACAGGAACTCAGCCTAGCTTCCAATGGCGAAAAACGTGTAAATAACAGAAGACATGGGAAAATGCTTGTCTTGATGGAGTGACTTGACATTTATGGCTTTCAACCAATCCTTGATGTGTGTGCCTAAATTTGTATGACAAAGTATAAAGTTTGTAAACATCTAGATGCTTTAGTCTCTTGTATTGCTTGCTTTTCTCCAAATAAAGACTTCTGCTTGAAACTCTGAGTGCAGTTCGTGAGAGCAAACTATCGAGGACATGGCAGATGAGGATGAGGATGTACCTAGTCGCCATTAGGATGCAATTCTTCACTAAGTTTCTTCTTGAAGTTAGCAGTGAACAGTTTCTACAACTTTCTTCCCTCCACAAGACAGTCTTTTGAAACCATACAGGTTTCAAAGGCTATTTGCAATTTGGGACTTATTCTGTGCAAAATTTGCACACGTTTTGTGCAGAAAGCAACATTTCCTGCACAGGAAACAGTGTTTTCTGTGTGGAAAATAATATTCCAATGCAGAATTTTCAATTTCTGCCCAGAAAATGCAGAAGAATGCTTTCTATGCAAACCAATCATATAAGAATTTTATGTATAATTCAGCCCCAATGATAGCATTATCTGCAATGAAAACATCATTTTCTATGGAGGAATTGATATCCTGCATTGAAATATTATTTTCCCCACATAAAATTCTGCTTCCTGAGCAGGAAATGCTGTTTTCTGCACAAAAGAACCATGTATGAATTTTATACACAATAAGTTCCAAACTGCAAGGATTCCCATCAGTTGAGGATTCTTTTTGTCAGGGTATCTCAGCACTTGCCAAACATGTTTTACTCTTTCCATAGCTGGTTGCCATTCCCTGTGCCATCTGGGTTTGTGGCCAGGCTTTCTTTAATGAGGCTCTGTGAGCTCTCTGCCTTCCACTTCTCACAGCCCAGGACTCCACCAGAACATTGAGTTTCTCTCTCTGTGTCTCTCTGTCTCTTTTTCTTTCTTTCTTTCTTTTCCTTTTTTTTTTTTTTTTTATTTTGAAGCCATCTGGATCAGGTTCTTCCCATTGCTTTCTTCTGCTCCCTCTTATTGAGTTGTGTAAAAAGCCACAACACAAAAGTAAAAGATGACAAGGCCTCTACTGGGGCAGGAGGGGGCATTGCTTCAAGCAGTGTCACAAGATGGACCCAGCCCACTGTCAAGCATGCCAATTAATATAGTCATCCACAGACACACACAAAACCCTCATTAGTACAACTTAAGCACTGAGGGCTGTAAAACAATTCGGCAGTTTCAGCTTGATGCCATGTGGCCTTCCAGTATGACAGGCACACACCCTGCATGCAAAAAAACCCCCCTAAGAGTTGAAGAAAAGCTTTTCCCCCAGATGGCTTTAATAGCACAAACTGGACCAGCAGTTGCCTGGGGCAGAGAGAACTGAAGAATAAGTTCATGAGGATATCAACAAACTGGAATGCGTCCAGAGGATCCCCCTATTCTGCTCTGAGTAGACCTCACCTGGATTCCTGTGTCCAGTTTTGGATAACCACAGTTGAAGATGGATATTGACAATCTGAAACGTGTCCAGAAAACGGTAACGAAGGTGATAAAAGGGTCTTGTGAGGAACAGCTGAGTGGGCTAGGTACATTAATTGGGTACATGGAGGTGAGAAGATGTAGGGATAATATGATATAGCCACCCTGTAATAGCTAAAGGATTGTTAGGCAGAACACGGAGTCAACTTGCTTTCTGCTGCTCTATAAGGAGGGACAGGAACAAATGGACAAAAAGTACAAGAAAATGAGATTCCACCTAAACACTAGGAAAGACTATCACTGTTCTCCACCTCTTCTATACGGGAGTTTACTGGGTATAAGACATGAACAGGATCCCAGACATTCATTTCTCTAGGAATCTTTTCTTTAGGGAAGCAAAACATTATGAGGAATGATTTAAGGAGATAGATAGGTTTAGCTTAGTGAAGACTAGGAGGTGACATGATGGTCATCTTTAAACATCAAAAGGGATGTCATGTAGAAGAGGGATCCAGCTTGTTTTCTGCTTCTCCAGAGACTAGGATATAAACCAATGGATTCAAAATATGAGAAAAGAGATTCCACCAAAATATTAGGAAGAACTTGTTGGCTTTAAGAGCTGTTTGATTGCCTCAAAAGGAGGTAGACACTCCTTCTTAGGAGGTCTTTGAACAGAGTTCAGATGGGTGTCTCTGAGAGATACTTTAGCAGTGGATTCCTGTGGATTGGACTAGCTGACCCTTCAGTTCCTTCCTTTAGGTTTCTATGACAATTTGCCTGTGAAATCATGTGGAACAAGTGGACACATTCTGAAATCTCTGGGGCTTATTCCTCAGATCCAGTGCTTACTCTTTTGGGGCCTCAATGAGGAAGGCCAGATGGCACAATTGTCATTTTAGTAATCCACTAGCATATTCTCTTAGATAAACATCACCAGAATGTACAAGAGCTGCAAAAGCACACCAGCATGGTACAGAAATAATCTACCTGCATTGAGGGGAAGCTAAAGGTTTGGGGGTCAAAACATCAGGACTATTCAACTCACAAGATGAAGAGATAGGATTCCATAGGATGTGGAAAGTAGAATAATAGCACTATAACAGTGTGGGGTGGAAAGGTCTAAAGATTCCATGTTATTCAAATATCTTGAAGCATTATGGAGGAATTATTTTGTGGAGAAATACACATAACATTTTTGTGCAAAAACTTTTTTAGTGTGTGCTGAATACAGGTTTCCTGAACTGAATGGCTACATTGAACAACTGAATCAAGACATCAAACGTGCACTGAATGCACAGCCCAATGTTCATGGCCATGCAAAATGCAATGTGGATCCATGCATACTGTGGACTGGACATTGCATCCATGGGCTGTACACCTCTGTATGCACAATGGCATTGCCTGTTCAATTCCACTACCACAACTTTGAATTCAGACATCCTGTATCAGACAAAAGATGTCTAACTATTTTTGGAGGGGCAATTTACACATGCATATAGCATGACCAGGATTCTGGCCACAATGGTTGGGATGCTACATCTCAGCTAAGTGCAGATCTCCATAATTTTGCTAAGCTTAAATCTCTGGATGTGAGCTTACATATTGATTGTGCTATGTGACCCTTCTGTTGAATAGAAGTGTCACAAAACTTAATGTACAGTTGAAGGAGCAATGCCATCAGTTGCAGAAGGGGTAGATGCAGCAGCTGAAAAGGCCAACACAAATCTAGACTGCATCAATAGGAGTATAGTGTGTAGGTCAAGGGAAGTAACAGTGGCACTCTACTTTGCTTTGGTCAGACTTCACCTGGAATTCTGTGTCCCATTCTGTGCACCACAATTCAAGAAAGATATCGACAAAAGTGTCCAGAGGAGAGTGTCCAAAATGGTATGAGACTTGGAAACCATGCCTTAGGAGAAGTGGCTTAGGGAGCTGGGCATGCTTAGCCCGGAGAAGAGAAAGTTAAGAGGCGGTAGCCATGTTTAAATATTTGAAAGGATGTCATAGGGAACACAGAGCAAGCCTATTTTCTGCTTTTCCAGAGACTAAAATCCTTTTCGCACTTTACCCTTTCGTGGAGCTGGGGTGCGGGGCTAGTGCGAGAAGCCTGGGGAGGAAGGCTCTCACGTCCCTGCTGCTTCGGTTCCGCAGCTGCTTCCTGGTCACATGAGCGCCCCGTCTCTCCCTTTCTTAGTGCAGCCTGGGACTTTTCTCAGCCTGCACTGCACAGGAAGCGTGACCGGCCCGGCTCCCAAGGCTTTACATGTGCGACCGCGCAGCATTTTTGACTTTAAGCTGAAAATGAAAAAATGCATGCGCAGTCCACGTCAGGCCCTTGAATGTGGCGCAAATGTGAGTGCGTTGTGTGGACTGCTCCTCACATTTACGTGACGCTCAAGGGGCCCTTTCGCTTCGGAAATGTCATGCGAAAAGGGCCTAAGACATAGAGAAATGGTTTCAAAATCTAGGAAAAGAGATTCCACTTAAACATTAGGAAGAAATTCCTGACAATAAAAGCAGTTTTACAGTGGAATATGCAGCTGCCTGGGAGTATGGTGGAGTTTCCTTCTTTGGAGATTTTTAAACAGAGGCTGGATGACCATCTGTCAGGTGTGCTTGGACTGTGTCTTCCTGCATGTTAGAACAAGGATGGACTTGATGGCCCTTTGGGGTCTCTTCCAGTTCTATGATTCTGTGATTGAAATATCTTGGTGTCACAGACAGCACAGCCTCAATGGGAAGGGGTACTTCAACATCTCCCTTTCAGCTTTTCAATCACACCCAGAGCCTCTCCAGTAGGAAGAAGAGTCTTTATCCTAAGTTTAGAGATTCCTTAGGTAAGGAAAATGGCCAATACACCCAAGAAAGTAGCTGCAGAATGAGCTAAAGTGGTACCCAGGTAAGTGGCTTCAGTATATAAACTTTGTTGGGATCCTTGTAAGTAGTTGCAGGATCCTAGGAAGAGATAGACTGGGAGGGTTAAAGGTCCAAGGAGCAAGCAAAAGGAGATACAAACCAAGAACGAGAAAGTATCTGCCAAGACACAAAAAGATGCTTCACATCAGCAACCCTGAGTCTTCTCTTTTCCTGGCCAATATATCTGGCTTTCCCATTTGTAAAAAGGCTCATCTTCCAGCAACCTTAAGTCCCTCTTGGCTCACAACTCTCTTGGGTGTCCCCCTAACTCAGGCAGCTAAGAAAGGTGTCAGCCCAGCCATTGCAGAAGCCTGTCTTCACAACCTTTCATTCCTCTGCAACTCCAATCCAAAGGAGACACCAGAAACCCTTCTCCCGCCTTGCAATTTCTGCCTCCCAGCTCTCTCCCTTCAAAGCTAGCCAGTGGTCTTTCATTGGCCTCCTTGCTTGTCCCCACTGTAGAAGATTTAACTGAGGCCACCAGCTGGCTCTCCTTCCCTCCTGAGGCCGGGGAGCTTGGAACAGGCAAGTCTTACTTTTCCATACTTGGCCAAGAATGCACATCCACATGTGCAGTGTTACTCCTGTGCAACTTTCTTTCCTTCACATTGATCTGAACACGGACATTACATTTTGGACAAAATTGTCCAACCATTTGCCTAGATGAACTGATGCATGCATAATCTAATATATAAAAGTCAAAGTTTATGAGTTTGTCTGTGTCAGGCAGGCAAAGACCTCATATGATTGGCTGTGTCAGGCAAGAAGACCTCATAACACTGACTGCCTGAGAAGATTTTATGGAATCCTGGGGTTGGCAGTGTAGGGAGGGGCCTTTAGAATTCTCAGCCAGAGAGCTCTTGAGCCTGGCTGGTTGCTATGGAGACCGAGGCCTAGCTGCAAGAAGGAGGAGGACAGTGTATTTCCTCAGAAACCGAACCTCTGTATGTTAACAACTCTGAATACAGATTGGATTGGGGAATATGAGGAAAAGTTACAGGTACTGGACAACACAGTTTGGGGAATTAGAGACACAGGATATCAAATCCATGTATTTCAACTGCATCTAATTCCTAAAGTAAAGGAAAATAATTCCTAAGGTAATTTTAACAGGTGTTACCTAGGAGAAAATGAAATCCCGGGTAATGCTGGGTAAATATACTAGTTTTAAAATAAAGAATCATTCCTGCCAGTGTTGTTGTTGTTGAGGAGGAGGAAGATGTTGTTGGTGTTGTGTGCCTTCAAGTTGTTTCTGCGTTATGGTGACCTTAACATAAACCCATTACGGGGTTTTCTTGGCAAGATTTGTTTAGAGAGGGCTTGCCTTTAACTCCCTCCGAGGCTGAAAAGTGTGACTAGTCCAAGGTCACACAATGGGTTTCCATGGCTGAGCAGGGATTCCAGCCCTGGTGTCCACAATTGTAGTCCAGTGCTCAGAGCACTGTGCCACTCCATCTCTCATAGCCAGTGTATTCCTAAGATTTGCAAATGTGTGTGCAAAAACTCAAATGCTACAAGTGAGCATTTGGAGTGATACATCACACAGGCCCATTCATCAGAGAGCTGAGATCAGCTACAGCTCCTTTATCAAGCATACGCTTGCGAAAGCCAAACCAAGGTTTGTTGCTGGGTGATTCATGGAACAGCCCTAAGCCTACATTAAATGAACAGAAGGTTCATAGAGTATAATTGCGAGCAAGGCAAATGAACCGTGCACTTCCGAAGGGCTTTTGGAAGCTATTATTAGCTTCAAAAGAGACCTCCCCTCAACCCATGAAGCAAATCTTCACATGGAGCGGTCGTACATTTGCTGGTTTTAATTGCGAGACAAAAAAAAAAAAGCACCCTCATTTACAAAATACCATAATATTCGGAATTTCAAAAGTGAACACACATTAGCCAAGCTGCAAGATTCAGCTCCCCAGACAGGCTGCAATTATGCAGGTTAAACTAACAAGCTTTAGCAGTAGGTTACGGTGGGAAGGGGAGACTTTATTTGATCTTGGGAGGTCTCTCCAGGGATCAGATTCAGGAATATTCTTCAGTGCTGCTGCCCTGACACAGAGCTGTGGCTTTACAAGGGAACCCCTGGCAACCAAAGGAGGATAAGGAAGGGCCAGTGGACATCTCTGGAAGATAAGCTGACCAATAATGTTGGCAGTGGCCCAAATCTGAGGGTTCAGGGATAGGAATGCTCCATAGCTTAGCAAATCAGCACAGTTGAAGGGTATGGAGAGAGGGGGAATCACAGCATCTCTGAGTTGGAAATGATCCCAAGGGCCATCTAGTCCAACTCCATTCTGCCAGGCAGGAACACAGACCTAAAGTACCCCTGAAAGATGCCCATCCAACCTCTTTGAAGACCCCCAAAGAACTAGAGTTTGCTATCTTCTTTTCCACTCTACACTGTGATAGTGCTATTATTCCACTTTCAACATCTTGTGGAATTCTGGGTTTTGTAGTTTCCTGAGGTCAAAAAGCTCTCTGGCTGAGAATTATAAATGCTCCTACCCAAACTGCCCAAACTGATTCCATAGGATGTTGAAAGTGGAATAATAGCACTATAACCGTGTAGTGCGGAAAGGCCCCTAGTGTGTCCCACTGTTGAAGAGCTCTTACAGTAAAGAAGTTTAAGTGGAATCTCTTTGCTTCTACTTTAAGTTGATTGGTGTGATACATCTGGGAGGAGCAGGGAGAGAGAAGCTCCATAAGGATCAGATAGACAAAAATCTCAAGGAGGAACACTTGTGGGAACAAGGGGTTGGGGCTGGTGGACTTTGAAGGCTCCCATGACAATGGAATGGAGCATTTATTCTGGACTTTAGTCTGAAATTCAAAGGTACTATTCAATGGACGAAACCCTATCCCTCCAAAATAGGTTTGCCATCCTGGAAAGCCCCTGTGAAGTTCAGGCTCAAACCCAGAGTAGATTCACTGCTCTGCCGAGATGGAATTCACCCACTGCCACTACTCTGCACTTGAAGTTGACAATAGTGGACTCTACCAGAGTGGGCAACCACATAAGGTCCAGGGACCAACTTCCCTGTAGACCTCCAGTGCAGTGTACCCTTTCTTCCACAACAAGCCCAAACACCTTTATTTTCCTCTGTAGTCCTTTTCAAAATGGAGACAGAAAGTATGTCTTGTTCCTTCCTGTTACCATTTTGAGAAGGGCTCTAGAGGAAAACAGAAACAGTTGGTGGGTAGCACAGGACTTATGGTGCTTTTGGGGAGGGGTGGGGCATTTTTTTTTATTTTTTTGCATGGTTTGGGACAGAAGTTGTCCAAAAATGCACTCATATTTGTTAAATTGGAGGTGTTGGTAGCTTTGTGGAACTGCTGAGGGGCTTCAGAGGTCATAAAAATGGCTCACAGGCCACCCTTTGCCCAGTCCAGAGTAGGCAAGACAGAGCAGATGGCCCATCATCTGATACCATATTCCTTTGCAACACCTGACCAGTTTTAAATACTGGCATGTGTCATTTTAATAGATATATATGTGCTGGCGTCAGACCAGGGCTCAGTGGGACACACCAGCTCTCATTTACACAGAGAGAGAAATACCAGTGAGCTATGCAAACATGGAGGTTATTTTCCTAACACGTTTTCTCAGCTGCTAATGGCACGGATGTATAACTGTCAGGGACTGATTTGAATAACGGGCGCTAAGCTTCTATTTTTCATTAGTGTCGTAACATGTGCAATTAATTGAAATAATGGCCCTAAATGATCTCCCACTGAGTGTGTCTGCTGCTTACTTTCGGCATGCTGTCAAGAGAGTGTGTTTAGGAATTCTGGGGTGAGTTGCCTTGACTGGTAATCCAGGAATGAGAGGCAGGAGTTTAGAGAAGGCAATGTAGTTCTTCAGGTCCAGCTCCAAAGTCTCAGTTTCTCTTCAATAGATTTGCCAAGCTTGCACAGCAATGTCTTGACTCTCTATTCAGCATTTAACAGCTGAAGGAGGGTCACAGAGACCACAAGGGCCATCTAGTCCACCCTTCTGACATGCAGGGATACACAACTAAAGCACCCCTGAGAGATGTCTATCCAACCCCCATAAAAGGAGAGACCACAACCTTCAGGGCATTCCATTCCACTTTTGAACATCTTGCATGATCAGATGCAACAAAATCCATAATCTACAAGCAGTGATAAAATACATTATGGAAGCTTCCAAAGCTTCACTGGCTTCTTCATCAAAGATGTTTAAAAATCAAACGGCAGAAAAATGGTGATGACATTAGAGCCACAGGCCTCTATTCTGCCTGAGATATTGCCAGTTAAGATGGTCTGGAGAGATTTCAAGGCAAGTGGAGGACATTCCTATTCTTGGCTATGTGAGGACAAGGGACAAAGAGAAATTAAGGACAGGTAATAACATTTAAACTCCATTAGCAACAGAAAAGGAACTTCTCTTGAGATCCAGCCATCCCTGACCTCTGCAAAGTTAACTGTTCCTTTCTTAGGCAGAGAATATTAAATTTCTCAGGGAGTTTCCACATGTACTGTTACATGTGGAAAAAAAAACTTTTAGGTGCCATATAGGTAAAACTTGCCAACTGTAGCCCAATGAAAGAGTTTTACCCTTGTTGGAGGAAGAAAACCTCAAAGAGTTAAGTCCCAGTCATTTGGCTCCTTCTTGTTTTGAGGTTCCCCCATTGTGGCTAAATCTTGAAATCCAGGATGCGGCTAACTGTGTTGACCTTGCAGCAAAATACAACAAAATACAAAATCCACAAGCAGTGATACCTTGATTGGCCAACTCCAAAATATAAAAGACATTATGCCAGCTTTTGGAGCTGCACCGGCTTCAAGGGAAGTAACAGTCCCACTATTTTCTGCACTGGCCAGGCCTAGTCCGGAGTTCTGTTGTCAGTTAAGGTGGTCTGGAAGGATCTCAGTGCAGACAGAGGCCGCTCCCCTTCTTGGCCATGTGGAGCTGGGGGTACTTTGAGTGTATGTTCCTTCATGGTGGAGGTTGGACTCGATGGGGGTTGTGATCTCTTCCAACTCTATAATTCTATGAGACTGGGGACAAAGGGCAGTAAAGGATGGGTAATAAAATTTCAGTTCCATTTGTAACTTCCTTTGAGATCCAGGCTGCCCCATCCCATGTGAAAGTAACTATCCCTTTCTTAATAACAGGAATAATATCTTTCTTAATAACAGAAATAACATCTCAGACAAAAAATAGGCCTCTGACTCATGGGTAGATAGGACAACTCTTTTCTTTTCTTTTCTCTTCTCTTCTCTTCTCTTCTCTTTTTTATTTTTCTTTTCTTCTACTATATGATTTATAACATCTTTCCCAGATTATCTTTGCCTGACGAAGAAGCCAGTGAATCTTTGGCCATTCCTGCCCTACACTGTTATAGTGCTATTATTCCACTTTCAATAGTCTATGGAATCCTGGGGTTTGCAGTTTAGGGAGGGGCAGTTTAGCTCTGTTATCTCTTTGTTTAGTTTAGGGTGTGCAATTAAAACTTTTGTTGTTTTCATTCAGCTTTGCATTTGAATAGTTTTAGATGTAACCTTGCTTTGCTTCTAACAGAATTTCCCTTCTTTGCACAATGTGCTAGCTGGGGGGATGCAGATGCTGAAATCTACAGAGGGAGGTTTCCCAGCCTTTGGTGTCTCAAGATGGTGGTTCTCCTTTTTTTTTTTTTTTTTGTTGATCTGTCTATTGTAATTTGTTTATTATGAAGCTGCGTTCTGTGTCTCAGTTTGTATGTTGCCTTGGGGAGGTTTTCTAGGCCAAAAGGTGACTCATACTTTTCATAAATAGTACATTTCATAAATTATAAATCTAATGGCTGAGACCCGACATCAGGGATGGGTAGCATAAATCTTTGCCTGTGGAGTTTCACATCGATCGCGCTCTGTGGTCCTTCTGTTGAATGGCAGAGTCGTCCAGCTGCACAAAGACTCCAAATGTACTGCTGAATGCAAACCCAAATATGCATCCTCATCCATGCACTATGCATGTGCAACTCTGCTTTCGCAACTCTGAACTGAATGCAGATGTTCCACAACAGACAACAAGGTCCACCTTCTTTCAAAGGAGAATTTATTCATGTGTCAGGACAACCCTGGCCCCTGAGATTGCAGGACAACTCTGGTCCCTGAGATAGAGACTAAGGGATGACTTCTGGTGATGCCACAGAGGGAAGACTCCGATGAATCTACCAGTGATGTAGATTCAAGTCAACTGACTCGGACTGAAGTTGGACTTAAGTCACTTTAGTGACTTGGATTCAACTCAGCGATAAATGATGCACTGACTCGACTCAAGACTTGTATATTTTTAGTGATTGACTTGCTGCCCTTGGTCCAGTAACATAACACAGTCATCCAAAAACCTGACAACTTTGAACAACGATTCCATCTCTTTTTGCCTACTGGTCACATGGCAGTCTGTCTCAAGCCCAAAGCGCGGTTGCATTTCTCAGAGGGGAACAGCAAAAGAGTTAGGCAATGGGTTTGAGGCAGGCTTGAGGTTTCCTCAGCAGCCCATCCCTGCTGCATATTGGAGGAGCCTTCTAAAACTGCTACAAAGAACAAAAGACAAGACTTGCCCCAGAGTATAGTGTGCATTTCTCAGAGGTGAACAGTAAATGTGTCAGGCAACAGGCTTGAAGAGGAAGGATCCTTCCTTCTAAAGCTTTTGAAGCTTCAGTAATGGGAGTAAGAAGGATCCTATTCCCCACTTCTGAAGCTGCAGATAGCAAAACTGTAAATGTAGAGGTGTTACCCTGTGTGTTGGGGGTCCCGGGAGGGGCACCCAAATTACCAAATAAACCACAAGTTGAGGAAATTAGCTGGAGCACTCTCTTGGCTAATGAGAGGCAGGCTAACTTTAGCAAGATCTTTAACCCTATGTATACAGCGGCGGGTCAGAGAGCGGCTAGACAAGGTTCAAAGTAACAAACGATATTTTATTAAAGACAAGAAACACAAAAAACAAGACATAAACTAACTAACTGGGAAATAGAAATGGGGAGTTGCAAAAGAGTAGGCAATACGACACCTGGTCTCGTAGTCCTGGAGAAAAGCGGGGTTCCAAGGAAGAAAGCTCAGCGTGGTTAGCTGAGAGGAGTTCCTTCGAGAACCGGCGGCGAGGCGGGATGGAAGTCCAAAGTAGTCCAAAGACCATTTGGAAATGCGGGGTTTTTATAGGGGAGTTTGTGCCTACCGGCTATGGCAAGCAAGGTGAGAACAAAGGAAGTTTTAGCACTGGACAAAGGATTTGGCAAAGGTCAAGTTTACGTGATCGGATTTGCTCTTGATGACAATAGCGTGGCCGGTACGTTGATGGCCCAACATAAAGAAATGGCTTGGCTGAGAGCCGTGCCGCTATTGTGAGGTTTGCAGATGGAAGTTCTCTGAAGCTACAAGCGAGGCTTGAGTTGCTGGCCTCAATGGGGTCTGGAATTCAAAACCATTAGCGGCCACACTCTGTCCGTGCTTGTCCGGAGAACCTCGCGAACACGTGGAGTGGAGTGGCTGGAAAAAAGTCAAGCTAAGGCCGAATTGTTTGATATCAAAATGATATCTGGGGTCCTCACCCACAGTGCCATAGCAGAAGTAACAGAGGGCCAGCTCTGCTTAAATTATTAAAACTGACTTTATTTGTCTTTATCTGTCCAAAAATTCTGCAATATAGATTGGGGTACAAAGTTAGTGCCCAGACTTGAGACTAGACTTGAGACTTGACTTGAAAGTATCTTCAAGGACTTGAGACTTGACTTGAGACTTGGGGAAGAGATTTGATACTTGATTTGAGACTTGGGCCATTTCCTCATGGGCTAATAGAAACGGTGCAGAGCGTCCTCCAGGGAGGACGTCTGCACCTGGGAGCGGACTGGGTCAGACCTACTTAACGTAGATCCACACCTCAGCCCATTCCAGAATGACCCCAAGTGGTCATCAAGCGTGCTTTTGAAAGACCGCTTAAAATAGGCCTTTCAAGAGCACAGAGCGCGCCATTTCATGCCCGCTCTCTGGTGCAGATTTGCAGGCTCGCACCAGTGCAAGCCTGCGATCTGCTGGGGGCAGGCTTTAAGCTGGCGAGCTTCAGCGGTTGGTCAAGACCCCCAACCAACCTGAAACCGCCATTTTCATCCCCGGAGCAGTGCGAAGCGACAAGCCGCACTACTCTGGAGCAGCGCAGACCTTGCCGGGGAGCCAAGAAGTCCGGTAAGCAGCAGCACGGAGTGATTCCCTCTCCCCATGAGGAAGAAGTCCTCGAGTAAAAGACGTAAATACATCCCAGGATGCTACAATGCTGATATTGCAAGGGGCATCTCCTGTCATTGAGAAGGATTCATTAAACATAAACCACAACTGCAAAAAGTAAACCCTTCATATTTTTAAGCAAGTCTAATAAATGGGGAAATTGTTTCCACACACACACACACGCACTCACACAGATCTTATAAGACAGTGCTTTTATCCTGAGATTCCTTCCTCCTTCCCTGAGTATTGTAGAAAAGGGACTGGTCCTGAGACCTGTCAATTCTGTGTCATGTGTAAGATACCAATAGGATTATGGCTGATGAATCATATATTTTGTAAATTAATGTCATTCATTGAAAATGACTAAGCTTAGAATTTGAGGGACAGCACCATCTCCCTTCATGTCACATTTGCATGTTCACCACATTATTTCCAAGTTCCTTACAGTCCCTGTGAAGCTTGTGCTTTCCCCTTCCCTTCTCTCCACCCACCCATCAGTTGCCACCTGCCAGTCGCCTGACTGGCCAAGCCTAAAGCACACAAATTAAAACCCCTTTCTCGACTCTCTGGCCATTAAAGTTGAAACACAGCCTGGCCCGTCAAGCACACAAGTAATTTGACTGCAGAGCCTACAGCTTTGTCAGGTTCCTTGGCTTTCATCTCTCATGCCTAGAAAGGTCAAGAAGTCCTCAGAGATGGACTGCCTAAAAGCTGATGAATCATGGCACACTTGCTCCAGCCCCATTGGCCCAATGACTAGGATTAAATGTATGTTCGCAGGTCTGAAAAAATTAGGGGAAACAATCCAAAATGTCCATTGATTTGACACCAACCAAAATGTCACAAATAGGCTGGAATTGGTGCACTTTGGTTGTCTTTGGTGATGTTAGAAGGAGCATAAGAATTGCTCTGAAGCTGGATCCAGGATATTGTTCCCACAGTGACCAAGCAGGGAGGGACCTCTGGGAAGCCCTCAGGCAGCACAAGGTCAGGAACATCTTTGGTTCTAGCATTGCCAGAGTGAAAACTGGAGAGAGCTCTTGTACCTTTAATGTTTATATAGAAGACAGAGAGTTTCTGTAGATATTTCTTGTTATCTGGTCGACTGACAACCAACACCTGCTGAAATTCCCTTTTCTGCACAACCACTAAAGGTACAGGAACCCAGTTTTCAATATGGCAATCCTACATTTCCCAGTAAATGATACAAATACTGTATGTACACTGAGATCAGTAGGAGGAGGAAAATATAGGCCCAGAGCCCACATTAAGATTGCGTAGCATAAATCGCTGCCCTCCTCCACCATACATGTGGAGAAGGGCAAAGATTGTCCTCATCTTCGAAAAGTGGGGGGGGAAAGGACCCAAACAATTAATGCCCAGTCAGCCTGACCTAAATACTGGGAAAGATTCTAGAGCAGATAATTAAACAGACAGTCTGTAAGCACTTAGAAAGGAATGCTGTGATCACTAAAAGTCAACGTGAGTTCCCCAAAAACAAGTCATGCCAGTGTTACTGCAGTTTCTAGCCTGGACTTGTGGGACATTAGATATCATTTTGATATCACTAATTTGGCCTACTATATCCCTCTGTTCTCCACTTGCTTGCGGGGCCCCCGGACAAGCTCGCATACAGGCACAGCCACTAATCGCTGTAATATTCCACACAAATACAGGCAGGCCAGAAATAGCTGACCCGCCACTTCAGAAGACCTCAAGGCAAGTACCACATTATGTATGTGCGCTACTTACAAAGAACTCCCTACCCAAGCAGGCAGCTTGACTAGTCGAATACTCATCTGTCAAGCACTCTGTGTTTGCATACTGGCCACTCTATTGACAATTTGGACCTAACTCAATCATGTAAAGTTCTGACCTTTCGGAGGCTTTGTCTCCAGTCCGAAACCCATTGTTTCCTGCAAGTACAGACTAGCCTATGGCCACATTTTCCCCTATAAAAACCCCTGACTTTGAGAGCTTCCTCGGATCGCTCCCAACATCCATCCTGCCTTGCTGCCGCTTTGCTTGGCGAGCCTTCCCCTCAGCTCCATATGCTGAGAAACTTCATATCCACTTCTTAACTTCTTCTTCAGACTACCCGGGCTTCAGGACAGATGTAGTATTACGCATGCCAAAAACCTCCTCTAAAAATCCCTCTATCCCACTCCAACCTTTTATTTCTATAGTTATCTGTGTGAGTGTGTTGCATACACTTGTTTGACTGTATTTTAATAAAAACAACAATTATATTTTACTACTGTTTGCTCCTTGACTGGGCCTGACCCCGTAGACATTGGGTAAAAGAACTTGCTCCGTTGCCCTGCCTCTCGTAGTGCTAGCTTGTGCTCTTTTGACTAATTCCCAACTGTGTAATTTGGAGCGCACTTAGGTGTCCCTCACGGGACCCCCAGAAATCAGGGTAACACCAGACTAATTTTTTTAATAGTTACAAGCTTGGTAGATGAAGGGAATGCTGTGGATGTAGTGTATCTTCATTTCAGTAAGGCCTTTGACAAGGCCCCTTGTGATACTCTTGCAAACAAGCTAGTAAAATGTGAGCTAAACAATGCTACTGTTAGGTGGATTTGTAACTGGTTGACTGACCAAAAACAAAGGATAGTCACTAATAGTTCCTCTTAATCTTGGAGAGAACGTGTCCAAGGGAGGGCAACAAATATGGTAGAAGGCCTGGAAACCATGAAGCCCTGTGAGGAGTGGCTTAGGGAGCTGGATATCTTTAGCCTGAAGAAGAAAAGTTTAAGAGGGAACATGGCAGTGATATTTAAATATTTGAAGGGATGTCATATGGAGTATGAGGCAAACTTGTTTTCTGCTGCCTTAGAGGGTTCAACATGGAGCAACCACTTTAAACTACAGGAAAAGAGATTCAATCTAAACATTAAGAAAAACTTTCTGACAGTAAGAGCAGTTTACCAGTAGAATATGCTGCTGCCCAGGTGTGTGGTGGAGTCTCCTTCTTCAGGGGTTTATAGCAGAGGCTGGATAGCCATCTATAGCGGGGAAGGGTGCTTTGATTGTGTCTTCCTACATGTCAGAATGTGGTTAGACTGGGTGACCCTTGGGGTCTCTTCCAACTCTAGGATTATGGGTTCTGTCCACTTTCCCCACACCATGCATAACTGTCTACACCTCTATCGTGTCTCCCTCTTCTTGCTTAATCTAAAGTACTCCAGACCTTGAAACCTTTCCCCAGAGGACAAATGTGTCAAACACGAGGCCCGTGGGCTGAATCCAGTCCGCCTGGCCATTTCATGTGGCTTTCGCACCTCTCCTGCAGCTGCAACACTCCTTCCACTTGGCAAGTCAAATCCCCACATTGCAGGTCCCTGGCTGCCGGTATTCTGAAGGGGGCCCAGCACCCAGCACTTGCAATCTACTTCTATTTCTGACTGCTCCTCTATCCAACTCTTGCCATCAGAGCATTGCCGTAGTCTCGTGAGAGTTGGACAGAGGAGCAGTCAGAAGTAGAAATAGGTTGTGAGTGCTGGCTGCTGGGCCCCTCTTCAGAATACAGGCAACCGGGCCCTGCAATGTGGGGATTGGGCTCACCAGGTACACAGAGGGACGGAGGACAGAAAGAGCCACAGGGAAGGGGGAGCAGAATGAGACACAGAGAGGGTCTGGAGGCAGAAAGAAACACAAAGAGGGTCTCAACTGGGACCAAAAAGTCAAACAAAGTTGATGTAATAAACACTGCTTGGTAATATTTGTCTGATGATAAAAAAAAACTTTCTGTTTTCAAAACTGATTTTTCAATAAATTCTACAATAGTTATACACTTGAATATCTGCTTGCCATTAGTTTTCCCAGACTTCTAGTTTCAGAGCTAGTTGTTACTAAAACCAGTAATAATCGATTGCAGAGGCAATTATTTAATATGGTAAAAGAGTAGATACATTTATACAGTCTTACAGATACAACTGGCCCTTTGAGGGCAACCATAATGCTGATGCAGCCCAAGATGAAATTGAGTTTGCCATAGGAGATCTTGATTGTTTTTTTCTGTCCTTTCCCACACCTTTCCAGCTTGCATTACCCTTTTTCAGGGGCAGTAACCAGAATGGTGCATAGTATTCCAGTGTGGAATGGATCTATATAAGGACAGCATAATACTTAGCAAGCATTACCCAACTTCTGAGTTTGGAAAGCTTCTTTTTCTTTGCCCACATCAACCAAAACAGCTATCTTTGCTTGTTATAAATTTTCTGAACTTCTTCACAAATGTCCTGGGTCACCTGGATAGGGTGGCATGTAATCCTTTTAAATTCAATTCTTTCTGATAAAGGGCATATCTTATCCCCAGACAACTAGTGAATCTGGTTGCCACCAGAGGTTAGAAAATAGCAATGCAGGAGTAGCAACAACAACAACAACAACAACAACAACAACAATACTTTTTGGACTATAATTCCCAGTATTCCCCAGACCAGAGGTAGGGAAAGTGTGACCTGTGGGCCACATGAGGCACTTGACCCCCACCCACTTTTGCTGCTTCTAATGCTCCCCACTAGTTCCTAAAAGCCTTCCATCCCATCACAATTTTTTTCTTAAAAAAATGACACACTTTTCAGGCATTGTTTGACCCCAGTCTACACTAAGGCCCTTTCCACACGTGGGAAAGGAACCGTGCAAAAACGGGACTCACCGGATTTCTTCAGCATCCGGGCGAGTCCGTCGGGACGAGGAGCCATGCGAGCTCATTGCTCTGCACTGCTCCGGCGTCCAAAATGGTGGCTTACAGCTGGTGGAGGCTCTCCACCAACCGGAGAAGCTCGCCAGCCTAAAGCCCGCCCCCGGCAGATTTGCAGGCACACACTAGTGCGCACCTGCAAATCTGCACCGGAGCATGGCGATGGAGTGACACGGGATCGCGTGCTCTGTACTTTTTAAAAACCTCTTAAAAGAGGTTTTTAAAAAGCACGCTGTGCAACCAGTTCTGGTCACTTCGGAGTGGACTGAGGTGCAGAACTATGAAAAGTAGTCCACCCCAGTCCACTCCACAGTGCAGAAGACCTCTGTTGGAGGTCGCTCTGCACCATTTTAATAGGCCAGTGCAGAAAGGGCCTCAACCCCAGTTAACCCACCTGAGTCTAACTAACCTCTGTCCCTCACCCTGACTAACTCTCCCTATGTCTGACATTCATATTTCTGATGTTGACACTCCTGTCTCTACTGGATTCACTGCTCTAGCGATGTGGGAGCTGGCAGCCACCACTCAGTATTTCTAAAAAGGTAAAGACAGCTATAGCTCTTGGCAACAGAGAAGACAAAACATTCTCCTTAATTCCCATGTTCCACCTTCCTATCCTTCATTGATGTTAATTGCCAAAAAGTTAACTTGGACTTATGGTGACTCTGTGGATGAGAGAACTCACAAGTCATGCTATCATGAATCGCCCTGCTCAAGTGTTGCAGGTTCAGCGTAGTGTCTTCCTGGATGGAGGCTGTTTCTGCACTAGACTGTTATAGTGCTATTATTCCACTTTCAACATCCTATGGAATCCTGGGGTTTGCAGTTTAGGGAGGGACCTCAAAGGCTAAACTGCAAACCCCGGGATTCCATAGGATGTTGAAAGTGGAATAATAGCACTTTAACAGTCTGGTGCAGAAACGGCCAGAGTCGGTCTCTAATGCATTCTTCCTCTTTTCCTACTGCCTTCTACCTTACCAAGCATCAGTGTCTTTTTTAGGGAGTTGTGCCTTCTCATGATATGGCCAAAGTATGACAGCTACATCTCAGTTTAGTCATCTCGGCTTCTAGGGAGAGTTCAGTCTTGATTCGTTCTAATACCATTTATCTGTCTTCCAGGGCATCTGTAGAACTCTCTTCCAGCACCACATTTCAAATGAATTGATTTCTTCCTCTCAGTTTTCTTCACTGTCCAGCTTTCACAACCACACACAGAAGTGGGAAATACAATGGCATGAAGAATTGAGTATTCAGTGATAGACCTTTTCATTCTTTCCCTATGGGCTTCTACCTTGCAAAGCATTATTTTATTTTTCGTGTCCCCTTCTTTTTTAGAAGACCAAAGGCTGCCTTTGATTTAGACATGAAACAAGACTTGACTGCAGATACTTTTGCAGTGGAGGGAGTGAGCACATTTTTCAAAATACAAAACTCTTTATATAGCACATACCTGGCACCCTTCAGATACATTGGCTAGCATCCTGTTGGCGACTTCACCTGGCATCCTTAGAGCTGAGGCTCAAATTTTTGCGCTGTTGTCCCATGGAGGCATTCAGATTTCAGGCATGGAATTCTGCATGCACTTCCATTACACACTGATGTACATTGTGAACAATTGCACATGAGTAAATATTGCATGTTCTGTGTGTACGTATATTGCATACTAGCAAATATACCCGGCATCTCTCAGAATTTTATTTTCACATAGATAATACTTGTTAGAAAGATTTGAGATTCTGTGTCTCTAATCCCCCAAACTGTCTTGTCCAGTACCTGTAACTTTTTCCCATATTCCCCAATCCAATCTGTATTCTGAGTTATTAACATACAGAGGTTCCTAAGGGAATATACTATCCTCCTCCTTGCTGCTAGGCCTCATTTCCATAGCAACTGGTCTATTCAAGACAGACACAGTTGACTGAGACCCAAGAGCTCTTTGGCTGAAAATTCTAAAGGTCCCTCCCTGAACTGCAAATCCCAGGATTCCATAGAATCTTCTAAGGCAGCCAATCATATGAGGTCTTCGTGTGAAACAGCCAATCATATGAGGTCTTCACTCATAGACACACTTTGACTTTTATATATTAGTTGTTCACTTAATTGGACAATACCACAATTCACTAATGAGTCGCCATTGCCCAACTCCTGTGTGACTCCATGGGTGCTGAATTACATTCTTTCTCCTTGGGTCATCCTGGTCATTATTTGAGTCAATTAAAAAGTGTAAAGACAAAAAATAGAACCATAAATCAAAGCTACTAACTAGGGCAGTGGTTCTTAACCTGGGGTCTATGGGTCCCTAGGGGGGCCATGATGTCCTCACAGGTCCACAAAAGGTTGAAGAAAAGTTATGAGCTTTTACAGTTAGGAAGGAAGGAAGGAAGGAAGGAAGGAAGGAAGGAAGGAAGGAAGGAAACAACAGTCATACTTCGTTATCAAAGAGCACGGGTCTTTTGCTAGTGACAGGAATCATTTGTACAAATTTTCATTACAATATCTCAACCCATTCAAAAGTTATGAAATTGTCTGATAGCAAAAAATGTTCGGCACCTGCTACTTCTGCATGCAGTGAAAGCATGCAAGAGAAAGATGCTGAATGGCTGAGAAAAGGCACAGGACATTTCTTGCTGCCACACATACGGTGAGAAGCCTCCTTGAGTTAAGCCTTGGTGGTCTGTGGCAACAAAAGATATTTAACAGGATTCTGTAGTAAGGAAAAGTATAAGAACCGCTGCACTAGGGTAAAAAAAAAAATGAGACGCTCATTTTTTTTTGTCATTTGCTTTATCTCGGTAATTATTGCAATAGCCTGGCTAAGGACTTTAATGTTCTCAGTGTTTCATTTGTTTCCAGTGATATTGTTTGCAGCCATGAGTGCTCTTTTAAAAAGCAAAACATGAAAAGGCAGGATTTTAAAATTCAGGAAAAGAAACAGAAATAGCACAAGTGATTCAGTGGCTGACACCAAATCTGAACCTGTGAATCTCCATTCCAAAGCTGCTGCATTACTGTAACCAGTGTTAGAATATCATCTCTGTACCTGGGTGGAAAGAGTTCAGAGGGCATCACGTCAGCAAGGAACTCTTTTAGCTTAGATGGCGTGGTGTGGACAGGGGGTGGAATGTCAAGTCGGCTTTGCTTTCCCTGCAATCCTGATGCCATTCCAATAATATGTAGCATTTTAAGGCTTGCTTTCATATAATGCCTTGCAACTCTCCAAGCACTCTCATCCCAAGTTATATGCAGTTTGTTGCCGTGTCATACATGTAGTGCTTTGCTACTTGATGCCATGCAAAAGGTTTGGAAGGGTATGATGGAAATTGAATGAGAAAACCAGTGTTTGGGGAATGAGAATGTGTTGATATAACAAACCTTTATACGGAGGAGAATAAAGGCAAACACAAGGTAAGGATGCTGGCAGGGGGCAAGCCAGCCTGGGAAAAAGAGCTGTTTTAATTTATAGGGAAAAAAGGGCTTTGCATACACAAATTTGTAGTGTTACTGCTTACAAGACAATGTAATTTCAATAGAACTGTCAGTCTTGGCAATGGCCAGAATGTGCAACTGTGGCTCCAACTGTTCTTCAATAAAGCTTTGCAAACTTCTAAGCTTATTTACTGGAACTGGAGTTATCCTGTACATGATGGGGGATTTGTCCTTCATCCCCACTCCCCCATAAAGTAATCTTACACTTAGTCAGATCAATAATAATAATAATAATAATAATAATAATAATAATAATAATAATAATGATGATAATAATAATAAATTTATTTCTATCCCGCCTCTCCCCATGGATCGAGGCAGCGAACAACAATAATATATTAATTACATTAAAAAACATACCCAATCCTCCCCACCCACCAACCCACCTAAAACCAACCCCCTAAAACACACAACAATTAACAATTAACAACAATCAACTGACTATTAAAAGAACAGCAGTACAGTTGGTGGGAGGCGGTGGAAGTACTAGTTTGGGAAGGCCTGTTGGAAGAGAGCAGTCTTGACCGCTTTTTAAAGCGGTCAAGACTGGTAATATGCCGGGTCTCCTCCGGCAGGCCATTCCATAGCTTGGGAGCGACAGAAGAGAAGGTCCTCTAGGTAACCGCAGCCAACCTAGTTCTGATTGGCTGCAGTAAATTCCTCCCAGAGGACCTTAGTGTGTGGGGCGGATTATATGGGAGAAGGCGATCCCGCAGGTAGGCTGGCCCCAAGCCATGAAGGGCTTTAAAGCTAATAACCAACACCTTGTACTGTGCCCGGAAACTAATAGGCAGCCAACGTAAAGACTTCAGGATAAGTGTTATGTGGTCAGTTTTAGGTCTAGCAGTGACCAACCTGGCTGCCATATTCTGAACTAATTGAAGTTTCTGGACTGAGCACATGGATAGCCCTATGTAGAGCACATTGCAGAAGTCAAGCCGTGAAGTCCTCTGGCTGATTGTATCCTAATATTCTTCAGTTCTACACTATCTGAAGGAACAAATCCTCCTGTAGGAGACTGCCTTTGCTTTGAGATCTTCGGAGGAGGTCCTTCTCTTGGTCACAACACCATCGGAGACCCATTTGGAGGGAACATGGAACATGGTCTTTTTGACATCTCCTCCAAGCTCTGAAATCCTCTTCTCCAGGTTGGCTACATTATAGTCCTTCTGTTACTCCAGGTTAGGTCTCCTTGGAGATAGCATAAAGACATCATTTTGATATCAATAATTTGTCTCTCTTCCACCACCCCCTCCACGTGTTTGAGAGGCCCCTGGACAAGCACAGAACTAGGCTCGGCCATCAAACGCTGCAATATCCCAAAACAATACAGGCAGGCCAGAAATAGCCAGATCACCGCTTTAGGAGACCTCTCTGCAAACACCCTCATTATGTATGCACGCTGTTTACAAAAGAACTCCCTGCCCCAAGCAGGTACCCCGGCAAGCCGAATACTCAACTGCCAAGCACTCTGCGTTTGCATACTGTCTACCTCTTTGTCAATTCAGACCTAACTCAATCATGCTGAATTCTGACCTTTCCAAAGCTTTGTCTCACACCCAAAACTCATTGTTTCCCCCAAGTACGGAATAGCTTGCAGTTACATTTCTCCCTATAAAAACCCCTGATTCCAAGACCATCCTCGGATCGCTCCCGAGTTCCAGACCGTCTTGCTGCCACTTTGCTTGGCGAGCTTCCCCTCAGCTCCACGTGCTGAGATACATCGCACCCCAGCTTCACTCTCTATCTTCTTTCCGGGCTTCAGGAACAGGTTTCGTATGACCCGAATCAACTATTCCTCTGAAAAATCCCTCTATACCACTCCAACCTTTATTTTCCTTAGTTACTTGTGTGATTGTGTGTTGCATACACTGTGTGTCTGCATTTAATAAAATCTCAATTATTCTTAAACTCCAGTTTGCTTCTTGACTTGGCCTGACCCCGTGGACATTGGGTAAAAGATTCCACTGCGTTGTCCTGCCTCTCGCATTGCTAACTTATGCTCTAGCTAATTTCCCCAAACTTAGTTAATTGAGAGCACATATAGGTGTCCCTCCCGGGACCCCCAGTAAACAGAGTAACACTTCTGCCAGTGATATGATGTTTTATTTCATTCCAACAGATTTTGAGGAACTTATTATTTATAAGGAAGGGAAAAAATTTTAATAGTATGCTGAAGTATTTTTATTTCATGCCTTTTGAATGGACAGACTTTATTTTTTTTAATTCTATAGATAAATTATTTATATTTTAGGTATGGCTGAGCTCCTACATGAGTACTGTGGAGCATAAATCCTGTAGAGTTAATGCATTGACCATGCTACGTATTTCTTGTGTTGAATGATAATGTTGTACAACCAAAATAAAACAGCAAATGAATGACTAAATGAACAACTCAATATGTATGTGCACCCATGTACCATGTGCCTGTCACATCAACTTGCAATGCACACCCATGCACAATATGTGAGATGCATCTATGTGCAATGTCACCTCACATACAATACCATTTCCAGAACCCTGAAGTGCACACAGGTGTTCCACATCACACAAAAATGTCCAACCATTTCCACTGGGAATACTCATACATGCAAAAGATGCTAACAAGACTGTGGCCTATAACTTTTACATGTTTTTGTCAATACAGTTACCCCCTGCTTTTTGCCAGTCTGCTTTTTTAAAATCCACTCTTTCAACCCTTTTAAATTATAAGCAGAACCTATATATTTGACACGTGGTCCACTCTTTCAATCTGTTTTGTCATGTTTCCACAAATTTCCACAAGCTTCTGTGGCCACATGCTGCTATTTCTCTCTATCGAATGGATTATTTAGCTTTTGCACACATGTGCAAGTGATATATAGTGTGTTATTTATGTTTTTCAGCAGCCAAAATCAATTTGCAAACTAAAAAGAGACTTGGTTCCACATTTCAAAGATTCTTAGTTTTTGGTAATGCTCTGGTCCCTAACCTGTTGAATAAGCAGAGGACATCCATCTGTGGTTTTGTTTTAATTTTTGCAAGAAACCTAGGAATCACAGTTCTTTGGAAAAAGCAAGATATAAGCCATTCTCCTTTTTTTCAAGGTGTTAGGTAAAAGAGGGAGAATTTTTCCAAGCCTGAAATGCTGCTGTCTGAGGTCCTTTGACTGGAAATTGTAGCTGGTAGCTGTGGCCTGCAAAGCACCATTTAGGGACACAGAAAGTGCAGCACATGAGGTACATTTTTGGCCCCTGAAGCCTCGGAGCCCGCTGGCAGCAAAGTATGATCACATATATCATCAAAAGTCAAGTTCTCCCCATCCTGTGTGGGTCTTGCCCCTGTTTTTGTCCCTTGAGACTGACTTTCAGTTTCAGGCTAAGAACTTCAGAACAACTAGCAAAGAGAAATCCCAAGTTTGCTCTTTTAAAAAGCAATAATTGTTTTTTGTAGAACTATAAGGACCACTGTTACTCAGTACATCACCTCTGAAAACTGAAAACGTTTTAAAAGATTGTTCAGAGGCAGTGGTCAGGTGCTACTGACCTCTTTCCTGCCTCTGTTTTTCACACCTGAAACAAAGCAAGGGCTTAGATCTTATATCAAGGGGAAGGAATGGAACTTTAAGTTCATCCAATGTATATTTTGAATTGCTTTAATAATTTCATTCTCTTCTAAGGATGACCTTTTTGTACGTTTTTACCTGTATGGTAATTATTTTAAGAGATCCAGTGGGGTATAGTGGTTTGAGTGTTGAACTAGAACAGAGAAGAACATATTTCAGATCCCTTCCACTTAGCCACACTACATGACCTTAGGAAAGTCAGACACTCTCAAAGGAAGGCAATGGTAAACCTTAGAATAAATGTAGCCAAGAAAACCCTAGAATATGGTTGCCATATTTTTAGAGCCAGTGTGACATAGTGGCTGGAGTCCTGGACCAAGAGTTGTTGTTGTTGTTGTTGCCATTTTTGTGTGCCTTGAAGTTGTTTCCAACGCAAGGCAACCCTAAGGTGAAACCTATCAAGGGATTTTGTTGGAAAGATTTGTTCAGACTGGATTTGCCTGCCTGCTTTTAAAAGCTGAAAGAGTGGACCTTGCTCACAGTCACCCAGTGGGTTTCCATGGATGAGTGGGGATTTGAAACCTCATCTCCAGAGTTGTAGTTCAGCACTCAGACTACTATACCATGTGGCTCCGTTTTTAAAATGCAGCTGTTTTTTAACACTCGGAGACCTTGGGCTACTCACATTCTCTAGGCATCCAAGGAGAGCAATGGCAAACTCCCTCTTAACAGATCATAGAATCTTGGGCCATTTTGTTACCCTGCACTCTGGGGGTCCTGGGAGGGGCACCCAAATAACCAAGCAAAAACACAAGATGGGGAAATTAACTCGAGCACTCTCTTAGGCTAGCGAGAGGCAGGGTAACTTAGCAGGGATCTTGCAACCCAATGTCTATGGGGTCAGGTCAGAAGAGCAGTCAGACAAATTTTAAAATAGTAAAATGATAGCTTTATTAAAGGACAAACAACAGAAAAGACAACACATACACACAGCTAACTGGGAAATGAGAAATAAGAGTTTTCAGGAGAAATGGGCGATACGACACCTTATCTCGTAGTCCTGGAGAAAAGCGGGGGGGGGTGCAGGGAGGAAAGTTCAGCATGGCTTGCTGAGGGGACGACTCGCTGGACACAGTGACAGCAGGGCTGGATGAAACTCAGGAGCGATCCGAGGTGTGCTCGGAATCGGGGAGTTTTTATAGGGTGGATTGTGCCTACAGGTCATACCATACTCGGTGAGAACAATGCGAGTTTGGAGCAGGACAAAGCTTTGGGAAAGGTCAAGTTTTACATGATGGGCTTAGTGCAGGTTTAACAATAGAGTAGCCAGTACGCAAATGGCTTAGCATTGCGAGAGTGCCGGCTCGAGGCCAAGCGTCTTTGTGGAAAGTCGCGCTTAAGCAAGGTGTGTCTGCAAGAGAGGTCCCTGAAGCAACGGAGTGGCATTAATCTGCCTGCCTAAGTGGGGATTGGAATGTCCAACCATTAACCGGCCGCACCTGTTTACGTGCTTGTCCAGTGGCCTCGCAAACACATGGAGCCGGGTGGCAGAAAAAGATCAAGTGAAGGCCGAATAAGTTTGATATCAAGAGATATCTAGTGCTATCACCAGGTATGTCTGAACCATAGTAACAATTTCCTAAACAAACAATTGTTTAGGGCCCCTCCCTAAACTGCAAACCCCAGGATTCCATAAGATGTTGCAAGTGGAATAATAACGCTATAACAGTCTAGTGTGGAAATGGCCTTAGAGTTGGAAGAGACCGCAACAGCCATTGAGTCCAACCCTCTGCCAGCAGGAACACACACTCAAAGCATCCCCAGCAAATGGCCACTCAAACTCTGTTGAAAAACCTCCAAAGAAAGAGACTCCAACAGACTCCACTGAGGCACCATATTCCACTGCCAGACAGCTCTGACCATCAGGAAGTTATTCCTGAGGTCCAGGTGGAATCTCCCTTCCTGCAGCTTGAATCCATTGCTCCTTGTCCTAGTCTCTGGAGCAAAGGAAACTAAGTCCACTCCCTCCTCAACATGACATCCCTTCAAATACTTAAACATGGCTATCATGTCCCCTCTCAACTTTCTCTTCTGCAGACTAAACATTCCCACCTCCCTGAGCTTCCCCTCATAGGGTATGGTTTCCAGACCTTTAACCATTTTGGTCACCATCCTCTGGACAGGCTCCAGCTTTTCGATGTCCTTCTTGAATTGAGGTGCCCAGAACAGGACACAGTATTCCAAATGAAGCCTAACCAATGCAGAATAGAGTGGTACCATTACCTCCCTTGACCTAGACACCATACTTCTATTGATGCAACCAAGAATTGCATAGGCTTTCTTGGCTGCCGCATCACACTGCTGACTCATGTTCAGCTTCTGATCTACCAAGACTCCTAGATCCCTTTCACACATACTGCTATCCAGCCACATGTCCCCCATCCTTTATTTGTGCATTCCATTTTTTCTGCCTAAGTGCAGGACCTTACACTTCTCTCTGTTGAAATTCATTTTGTTAGCTTTGGCCCAGCTCTCCAATCTGTCAAGGTCATTTTGAATTTTGATCTTGTCTTCTGGAGTATTAGCAACCCCTCCCAATTTGGTGTCACCTGCAAATTTGATCAGCATGCCCTCTATTCCTTCATCCAAGTCATTGATGAAGATGTTGAATAGCACTGGGCCCAGGACAGAACCCTGTGGCACCCCTCTAGTCACCTCTCTCCAGGATGAAAAATAGCCATTGGTGAGCACCCGTTGAGTTCGGTCAGTCAACCAATTGCAAATCCATCCAACAGTAGCCCTGTCCAGCCCACATTTTACTAGCTGCTTTACAAGAATGTCATGAGGAACTCTGTCAATGGTTTTACTGAAACAACCAAAATCAAAACAGGAGCCATTGTGCAACCCTGTAAATCCAATGGAAGACATAAGAGAGGGGCTACTGGACAGTCAGGCTGAAACACCAAGATCTCTGCTTTCTCCATGTTCAACTTTAGATGGTGAGCAATCATCCACAAAGAATCTTCCTGGCCTGACCCTCCCTTCCAAACCTGGAGGAAGCATCAGTCGCCCTTGCTCCAGTCACCAGCAGAATGGCCCCCTTCTTCCAATGCAGCTGATGCTTCATTAGGGACCAGGTTACAATCAGGGCAATAGTGCCAAAAACAGGATTACATAGACATTGTGAATACAGAATAGTTTCAAATCTAGGTAAGTGTTTTACATTCACAGTTGCCACTTAGTCATGATTTTGTCATTATTGCCACAATCCTAATTCCCCCACCCCTGATCTCCTTTACCAACCTCAGTTGCATGAGGGAGAAGGAGGTCCATTCTGTTGGCGACTGGAGTATGTGTGCATGGCACTTCCATCAGGTTTGAAAGGACTGGGTCAGGACAAGTTACTTAGTTAAGTACAGTCAGCCCTCCATATCCATAAATTCTATATCCACAGATTCAACCATCCATAGCATGAAAATACACATTTAAAAAAAAAATCCTGGCCCAATCTTCCCGAACTTACACTGAGTTAAGTATGCTTTAGTAGATAGACGGCAGAGAATACAGGCCTTCATTTTTCAAAATGATACTTTGAAAAAAAAATTGCTCTCGAGACCTTTCTGTGCAACCCTGAAGGCTAGAGTGAACTTTTGGCCCAGGCTCAACAAACAACAAAATCCATCCAATCCATTTATCCTCTTCTCCCCAACTCTGACTAAGATTTCTGCAAAGCCACTGTAGGCCCTGCCAGTAGATGGCAGTGCAAGCAAGCAGAAGTCACCCTGGGATATCCTGGTGCCAACCAAACCATCATCAATATTCCTAAGCTGCCCCTTTTCCTCCTCTTGATTTCCGTAGTGACACATCTGGAAATATGCCTCTACCCCCCCCCCACCCCATGGCTTTCCTGAGCTGCATCTTCAGGGCTTTGTCATCAGTTTCCATGGGCCACCCATATGACAACCAGGGTGATGTGCAACGTGTGTTCTTGTGTGTTGGATGTAACAGAGAGATATATATAAGCAGGAAGTGTGTGTCTGTGTGTGTGTGTGTGTGTGTGTGTGTGTGTGTGTGTGTTGTGTATGTATACAACCGATATGTTACTTTGAGACTGAGTGGTGCAAATCTCCACCTGCAGAGTTTTCCTCTGATTCAACTCTTGTGTTGAATGGCAATCTTTCAAATGTGGAACTAAATCCACAACCCACTACTCAAATGCATCCATACATAATGTGCATCTATACCCAATGCATGCTCTGCATCCATACACAGTGGATAATACACCTTCATGTGCAATGGCACCACCTGTGTGACTCTGCTACATTTCTCTCTGTTGAAATTCATTTTGTTAGCTTTGGCCCAGCTCTCCAATCTGTCATGGTCATTTTGAATTTTGATCCTGTCCTCTGCAGTATTAGCAACCCCTCCCAAATTGGTGTCATCTGCAAATTTGATCAGCATGCCCTCCACTCCTTCATCCAAGTCACTGATGAAGATGTTGAATAGCACTGGGCCCAGGGCAGAACCCTGCGGCACCCCACTAGTCAGTTCTCTCCAGGATGAAAAACAGCCATTGGTGAGCACCCATTGAGTTCAGTCAGTCAACCAATTGCAAATCTATCTAACAGTAGCCCTGAGTCTGCTTCTGCAACTTGGAACTAAATGTGGCCATTTTGCATTGGACAAAATTGCTCAGCTGGTTCTGTAGAGAAACAAATGAATGCACGGGGACCCAACAGAGTTCCAGCCTATGTGGAGGATGCATTCATTCACCAACACCATGAGAGAGCAGAAATATTTGATGCCGCAGGGCAGAAAAGGGAGAAGGATGCATCTTGGTGAGGACTGAGTCTCCAGGGCTATTCTCAAAATTAAGGTTTAGTTCTTACCGTGGAGTGGTCACCTGCACACAATGGTTTTGGAGAGGGTGTATTCTGTAATCTCCATGTCCACAGCTAGAAAACCTATTAGATGCCAAGAGAGGCTATTTGTTGTTGTTGCTGCTGCTGCTGCTGCTGCTGCTATTGTTACCTTGACTTCTCTCTGAAGCAAAGTGGATAACTAGGCATTTTGCATTAATGGTGCACCGCAGACGATAATTATGTGCTCAACCCATTGATGGATTGAATTAATCAATACTTCCTTTGTCAATAGCACGCAGTCTACATCACCAGGAGCCCCGTGTCACATCAATGCGATGTTGCCAGACAGGGAGATTTCTCTTGGTACCTAATAATTACAAGATTGTGACTCAATTGTCCAGGGTAATGCTCTCATATCCACTAGCTCCTTGATGTTTCAACCCCTGCAAAAGTTGGACAGTGTTTTTCCCTCCTTGTATGGCTGGTTGTGCAAGGAGTGTCCAATTTAAACCAGCCAGGCAGTTGGCTTGGCCCTAATGATCTCCTCCAGATCCCCTGAGTCGTAATTGTCTGAGGTTGTGGAGCTTCCTCTGTTGACCAGCCCTTGCCTGCTGACAAAACTACATTGCCCAGGACTCCCCAGAAAGGCTAGGCAACTGCCTTGGGTGGAAGTTGTTTTTCACATTCACTACCCACCTACACACTGCAATGGCACATTTTTCTAAAAACAGAAAGCAAATGGCATCACTTTTGGTTTCAGGGCCTTTCCGCACAATAATGATACAGTGCTATTATTCCTATGGAATCCTGGGGTTTGCAGTTTAGGGAGGGGCATTTAGAATTCCCAGCCAGAGAGCTCTTTGGCCTCAGTAAACTACAAATCACAGAATTGCACAGGATCTTGAAAATGAAATAATAGCACTATAACAGTGTTGTGCAGATGCGCCCCCAATTTTCACTGGTTTGGGCATTTGGGATGAAGATTTGTTGGTAGAGGAGGCAAACCTGCCATGTGCTGGGACAGTTTTGTGCTTTGGGAGGGACCAAAGTCACCTCTTTCTTAAACAAATGATTTTCAGGTGCTTTGAGGTTGTCCTAGGTTGCTTAGGAGCCAGAAAAATGGGGCTGAGGGCCACATTGTGGCCATTTCTGCTAAATAAATTGCTTCCGCACTAGCCTTTTCCTCTGAGGCCATCATACTAGGTTCACTCAGTTTGGAGGAGTAGTGAAACACTGTTACTCTCAGATTCTCTAAGGCTACCTGCTTTGGTGTGACACAGTTCCAGTGCCAGCTAAGGCAATGTGGCCAACTGAAGGGTGATTGAAGATACTGAGCCTTTAATTAAAAGCTTCCTGCTTGCTCTGCTACATCTTGTTAAAAACAGGTAGCAGATTAGTGAGGAACAGTCTCTTCCTATCTCCTTGACCAGCTTCTCTCACAGTGCAGTCTAAGAGCCTGGGAAAAGATAACTTTTGATTTAAAATTCTGTGAAGCTAGGATCATGCTAGTTGGGGGATTCTAGAAAATATAGTCCAAAAAGAGGTAACATCCCCAGGCTGTGTACAATCTTAAGCAAAGGCTTTCCCACGTCTTGCTGCTGCACAAGAGAAAGCAGGAGGGGGTGCCAGTCAAGGGGCAAGGTAGTGAAATTGCCACCTGAGTCAGTTGGGTACTGGAAGTAGAAAATCCCACAATCAGATTTCTCCTCCTCACCAGTAAAGCCAGTTAATGACCAACAGTTTGTGGCTGTCTCATGGCACTCAAAATCAGTTGTTCATTCTGCCTAATGGCAGGGTCAGCATAGTCTATCACACGTCTACTTGGATCGAGTGTGTGCATGTGTGTGTGTGCGCGCGCGTGCGCGCTTGTAGGCACTTAGAATCATAGAAATCATAGAAATGTAGAGTTGGAAGAGACCACAGGGACCATCCAGTCCAACCCCCTGCCATGCAGGAACACCCTCAAAGCACTCCCGATAGATGGCCATCCAGCCTCTGCTTAAAAACCTCCAAAGAAGGAGACTCCACCACACTCTGAGGCAGCAGATTCCACTGCCGGACAGCTCTGACTGTCAGGAAGTTCTTCCTGAGGTTCAGATGGAATCTCCTTTCCTGCAGCTTGAATCCATTGCTCCTTGTCCAGCTTGCTCCTTGTCTTCAGAGAGAGCCAAAATGATGTAATAGTTTGATTGTTGGATTGCGATCTGGAGACCAGTGTTTGAGTCCTTGCTTGGCTATGGAAACCCACTGGGTGACCTTGGGTATGTCACATACTCTGAGTCCCAGAAAAACCTGTGATGGGTTCACCTTAGGGTAGTCATAAGTTGGAAATGACTTGAAGGCACACAATGCCAATAATGGATTGCAGTCCTAATTGTCTCAGTGATCATACACAGGGAAGTGGTGTCATGCCCTGCTTCCAGTGCATGGACTCTGACTCAGAGTCTGAAGCAGAGGACACGCCAGAGACTGAAACAGGGGCCATGCCAGGACCTGCTGTACAGAGAGAGATTACAGTGCCAGAAACAGAACGGAGCGCAGTGCACCTCCAACAGAGTCTTGCCTCTTCAGATACAGAAGAACTCTTACCTAGACCCAGCTTTGCACAGCACAGGCAGCAAAGAGAAACCCAGTGTTATTGTCTCAGAATTTATAACTGGCAACAATCAATCAAGGCACAGCTGCACTAGGCTTTAGGTCTATTTAGCTGTCGTCCTTCTCCTTCAGGTGTTGCCAGAGTTTATCTGACCTGCTACCTTGATGAATGCTTGGATTAACCTTGGACACTTCCTTGCTGTGAAACCCTGTGGGACTTTGTTTATGTTGGACCTATATTTATGACTCTGTGCTTGCAGCCTGTTAGTAAGTAACAAGCTGGGAGTTATTCAGTTTGTTTTGTTTGTTTTATCAGCTGTGCCAGGACTGAGATAGGACAAGTGGGTTTAATTATTTCTTTCCTCTTGTGTGTTTTTAATTAAAAAAAAAACCTTATTTTTTAAAGTAGTGAAACAGTTTAGTAAAATAAGCAAGACTTACAAATAGGAAACTTTTAATTAACATTGGAAAATGCCTTTGCTGGGTAGGATTAACTTTTGAATAAACATTAGAGAAGGATCTGGGCCAAGGAAAATGCCACTGATAACAGTTTCATGAAGGATTGTTTAAGACCTCTCTGTGAAGTTTGTAAGTTCCCCTAAGAAGAGATCCTAAAGTTGGGGATTAGGGAAAGTTTACTGCACCCCTAGGAGGGGGGCACAAATCCCTAGATGGCCTCACTGGACTCCCTTGAAAAAAACAAAACCCTCAAATATCCCCTAATGCCCTTTAGGGAATTTGAAGGCATTGTTACTTCTCCTCTACCTCCTCCTCCTCTTCTTCTTCTTCTTCCTATTATTATTATTATTATTATTATTATTATTATTATTATTATTATTATTATTATTATTATTACCTGCTTTAGCCCCAGGTGATAACTTTTCTAACAGGAAGTGACATAAAAATTGCTGCTCCAGTTCCTCTCCTTGACCTAAAGTGATTCCCCAAGATGGCACTAGAGGGCATTGGAGCAAAAAACTGGAAAAAAATTCTAAACCATGGGCTGCACTTTGCCCACCTCGGCCCTGATCAAAAGACACACATGCCCACGAGAATAACTTCATCCGCTTTCCTGAAACCAGTGGATTCCATGTGTATTGGACTACTGCCCCCATTATCCCCAGTCATCACGCTAAGGGATGGTAGGAGTTGCAATCTGACACATCTGGAGACTCCTAAAATTGAGAAAAAGTAGTTTGTCAGAAAATAAGCTGGGATGAAGGACCATTGGCTTTGTAGTTGCCACATCAATGGCATTTAGGTTGTAAGGCATCCAGAAGTTAGAAGAACTAGTAGAATGAAAGGAAACCCTTTGACCAGCAACTGTGTTATGTATAAAACAGTCATAATCAGATAAAGACAGATATGATATAAATATCCATTTAGTGATGGAGAATGTGCACACTTCTACCAGAGCAGTTTGAAGAGACACATTCAAAAAAAAAAAAAAAAAATCCAGAACTGTTGCTGTAAATCACAACACGGTGTTTCACTCTTTTTCACACATACAAAACAATTCGAAACCCTAAAGGCAATTATTGAGTATAAATCAAAATCAGCTTAATATGCTCCATTAAGTGATGGAGGGGTAGGAGAGGATGTTTAAATTTGAATGCAAATTTGCATATATGTATATGTATAGATCATTTCAACCAGCTCAGAGTCTTATTGACTGTAGTCTTGGGAGGACGGTTGTTGTGTGTGTGCGTGCGTGCGTGTTTTGGCATGGAAACTGGAAAGATTTGTGTTTTCATGTTTTCCAATAAGGATCTCCATGCAGATGATGTGTATTTTCTCTCTCTCTGTCTCCAGTAATTCTCATTTCCAAATAGATAAGACATCTCTTCCTTTGCTTTTGGAATTTCTCCTCTTTTTTGGAGGAAATCTTTCCAGCTTGTCACCCATCTTAATTAGTTAATTACTTAATTAATTTGTCATTAATTTCTAAGACTTCAGGAGCATGCATAGCAAAGGGAATGAAAGGCACATTGCATCAAAGATCAGCTGCTCCACTCCAGCTAGTCTCCAGAAACAACTGAGTCCCCTTTGTATGTCCTTCTTCCAAGGAGAACAACCAGGCCACCATACAACGGTTATCTTTTTATAATACTGATATGCTTCCTGTAACCTATTCTGATGCAACAAACTGCAATGTAGGGGAGACTAACAACCAAACTAGGCATGACAAAAGAATCATAGAACTGGAAGGAACCCCCGAGCCATCCAATCAACCCTCTGCTGTGCAGGAATAGTGAGCTAAAGCACTCCTGAAAGAAGGCCAAACTAAGGTTGGTTTAAAGACCTCCAAAGAAGGAGAGAACAAGAGGAAAGCATAACCTGGTTTGGTGAGATCAGGAATGGCAGGTTGAGCTGCATCAGCTTCCTATTTCTTTGCTATCCTTCCATCTCCTCCTTCTCCCCCACTGATGACTAGAGGGTTCCATGTCAATGGAGCACTTAATCCACTCCAGATTCTAGTCTTAAGGAGCTCTTCAAGGTGCTGAACCTATTTGGGATAATAGAATGCAGCACCCTGGACAGATCCTTTAAAGGCTGAATTAAACCCTGGAGTGTTTCCCCTACTGACATGGGAGTCACCAGTTACATAGCCTGTCTTTATGGGTATGACCAAGATCTGACATTCGAGCTGCCTAGTGCATATCTCCACATCTGGAGCTGCCCATTGACTGTGGTATATAACCCACATGATGAATGCCAACACTGCAACATCTGAAACAAGATGTTCTGTGTGAAGCTGAATGGACAACTAAGGGTCCATGCTTGTCCATGCATAATGTATGTCCACAGGCAATGTGCATAAGGAACAATGCTACTCCACTCCCACAGCCTTGAACTGATGCCCAATTGCTTCTATAGAAGAAAGTATGTGTAACCTACCAAGAGAATTTCAGTCCCTGTGTGTTTATCTGGGAACGTCTCTTCCTGTACAGCCTCCAAGTGTCTTGCTGAGCATGTCCTTGTGACAAAAATGCTCCCTTCCCAAAATGTCACAGCCAGGATCCCACGATCACGAAGCTTGGTCCTGAGGGAAATCAGAAAATGCCCAAACTAACCAATCTTTTCCAAGCATTGTAAAGTGATGCTGTTGAAGAAAGCTCTGAGATATCAGGATAAAGTCCTTTGGTTAAAAAGAAAAAATATTCTCTTTGTCCATCTGTTATCAGAACGGTGTTTGTGTTTGATTCCTACACAATTTCAGTTGTGTGTATTTATGACTGTTTAAAAATGTTTGTTTATTCTTGGAAACAACACTGAACATCTATTTTTAAAGCTGAGCAGGCTACAAGTCAGTGCAATGAATACATCACCGGCTGCTTGATGAGCCTCATCTTCTGCCGTATTCCTCTCCAGCACCATTCTATTTGTATCGCGCTCTCTCTCTCTTTCTCTTTCCCTCTCTCGTTCTCTTCTTTCTTCTGCTAGCAGAACTACATTCCCCAATCCCCAGTGCTCAAAGGAGGCCCAAAACTCCCAGGACAATTTGCTTGTGCTACAGATGCCTGGAAGAAATTTCAAACAGTTCTTGTCCCTGAGTCCCCACCCGAAACTGCCATCTGTCTATGCTCAGAGCCACAAAGGGGCTGAGGATATTTTAAGAAAGGTTTGTGAGTGTTTGCTTTGTTCCTTAAAAAAAACCTAACTGGTTGGAAACAAAAGGAGTAGAACTTTGTCCAAAGAAGCCAAGGTCACGATCAGGCTTCTTCCACATGCATTGGTTCCCATTCAGAAGCAATTGGACATCTTTGACCACTGCAGAACAGCCACATTCAATTCAAGATGGCAAAAGTGGAGTTTTACATGCGGTACCATTGCTCATGGAGGCACATTGTGTATTGATGTGCAAGGGGTGGGCACGGAAGAGGAGCCTGTGCATTAAGCACAATGATATTCATTATGCACTGCTGTGCATAACACTTGCATTAGGGAAGTTGATATGCAACTACTACATGTTTGCAGAGGAGGATAAATCCTTTCCATGGTGCTCTCTCTCCATTGTGATGAAAGTGAATATTTCTGCTTGGTTCTTTTCCAGATTCATAGAATCACAGAAGCTTTGAGCTGGAAGGGGCATCTTGTCCAACCCCCTTCCATGCAAGAATACACAAATAAAGCACGTCTCAGAGATACCTCTCCAACCTCTGGTTAGAGACGTTCAAAGGAAGACAATCCACTTCCTCTGCTGAAACTGTCTATTCCCCTGTTGAGCAGCTCTTACAGTCAAGAAACTCTTCCTAACGTTTTGGTGGATTCTCCTTTCCTGTAATTTGAATCCATTGGTTCAGGTTCTATGCTCTGAAGCGGCACATTCTCCCATTCTAAACTGTTTTAGGAAATAATTTCTGTGCAGAAATGCATGCTCTTTCTCTTTTCCTTGAAAATTGTTGGTCTTTAAAATTGTTGGCAGGGCATATATACAATAAAATAATTTACTGCTGCATTTGAGAACCAAGTAAAGGAAGACTGATGTCCCTCCCTCAGTGTTTGTGTTATGTATACTGGCAACTTTTTAAAAAGGCAATCTACATTCTTTAAAACAGGGATGTTCAAGGTGCTGTTTTATTCTCCCTCCTTAGGAAACAGTGACTGTTTGACAGTATGGGAATAATGGCTGAGATTCTGGAGGAAAGATATGTAGCATACCTTTACACTCATGGGGTAACAGTGCAACAATGGTGCAATGCTAGTGAATTGTAACACCATGCAACTGAATGTGCAACCATATGTACATGTATAATGGACATCTGTGTGTGCAATATGCAATGTACACAACATACAAAGTGCAACACATAGTGGCCATTGGCACCACATGCCCCCCCCCGCATCTCCATCTTTGAACAAGATGCGGATGTTGGCATGGGACAAAACAGTCCTGCTACTTCCATAGGGGAATTTACGAAAGTGTGAAGACAACAACAGGATTCCAGCCTTTGTGAAAAGTCTGTGAGATAAGAATTTACATTGAATATCTTCTTGACATGAGTCAGCAGTGTGATGTGGCAGCCAAGAAAGCCAGGGCAATTCTCAGCTGCATCAATAGGAGTCTGATGTCTAGATCGAGGGAGGTACTGGTACCACTCGACTCTGCTTTGGTTAGACCCCATCTTGAATACCGTGTCCAGTTCTGGGCACCCCAATTCAAGAAGGACATGGTCAAGCTGGAGCAAGTTCAGAGGAGGGCGACCAAAACGGTGAGGGGCCTGGAAGCCATGAAGCCCTATGAGGAATGGCTTAGAGAGCTGGGGATGTTTAGTCCGCAGAAGGGAAGGTTAAGAGGGAACATGATAGCCATGTTTAAATATTTGAAGGGATGCCATGTAGAGGAGGGAGTGGGCTTGTTTTCTGCTGCTCCAGAGACCAGGACAAGGAGCAATGGATTCAAGCTGCAGGAAAGGAGATTCCACCTGAACCTCAGGAAGAACTTCCTGACAGTCAGGGCTGTCCGGCAGTGGAATCTGCTGCCTTGGAGTGTAGTGGAGTCTCCTTCCTTGGAGGTTTTTAAGCAGAGGCTGGATAGCCATCTGTTTGGAGTGCTTTGAGGGTGTTCCTGCATAGCAGGGGTTGGACTGGATGGCCCCTGGAGTCTCTTCCAACTCTGCATTTCTATGATTCTATGATTCCTGTTCTGCTTGTTGGTTTGTTCTTACGGGTATCTGTCCACCACGGAACATTTAGCGGGTCTGTTGTTTTTCTTTTAAGCAAATACCCAACCCATTCACTGAAGACCACACCGGGCCTCTGTGTACACTTACCCTGGAATGAGGTCAATTGAACCCTGTGGGACCTCCTTCTGAGTAAACACAAGAAGGAGCTGCCATAGGAACACGGAAAGAGCCCTGCTGGTTCCAGCCCCCAGCCCTTTGCCATCCAAAGGCCCCTCTGTCCGTTTACATAAATCTGCATAAAATCCCAGCCGAGTGGCCTTCTGAGGTACTGAAGAAAACGCATGAGAATGTTGAGGTTAATAAGCCAAGGGCAGCCACTCCTGTTGAGAAGGAAAGGCCATCTTCCCACTAACCCACCGGCATCAAAATAAGACTCCAAAAATATAAATGAAACGTATGACCTTCAAACCCAGTGCTGCTGATTAAAATGGCCCCTCACTGATTAAAATTGGCACCCTGAGAGCCAATTAAAGTTTGCAGCCCTAGCGGTGTTTTCTGCCTATGCTTTTATGTTATTTCCCCCCGCCAGCCAATTTCAGTGAAGCAACTCTGCTTGAAAAAAAATTATTTTATCAAATTCACTTCAGTACCAGCCTGTCAAGACCCATTCCCCATCATATTCAGCCTCTGCGTCAGTTGAGAACTGCCCCCTTTCCCTTCTCTAGAGACCCACCAGCTCAAGAGTAAGATATGATCATGGTGGTTCCCAATGAAGCCCATCAGCTTCTTCTCCAGATCATTTTCCCACTCCTCATGCAATCCCAGTCCCCAGACAGGAACAATGTCTTTATCTCAAGTCAGCCGCTGGGCACAGATGAGGGTTCTTCCTTCATGGAAGACTCTTATCTCCAATCACCAGCTGATTGGAGATAAGAGCTTTTCCCCACTGAAAAGTTTTTTCTATTCAGTCAAGAGCTAATCAGAAATAAGAGCTGTTCCCCACTGTAAAGCTCTTGCCTCCAATCCAGAGCTGATTGGAGATAAGAGAATTTTCTGTTCTTCTCTCCCATGCCACTAATTGTAAGAAGGAGGTTCTTGCAGGGGATGTAAACTCTCCCTGAATTTTTAAAACACTTCCTCCCAAAAAATCAAACCTAGTGATGCAATCAGTCTTTTAAAAGGTTCCCACTGGTTTCAACAGAGGCTTTTAAAAAGGTAATTAATGCATTGGAGCATTTAGGGGAGGGGGAGTGTGTATCCTTTGGCCCAAACAGCCACAGGGTTTCTCCACCCTGCTCCAAAAGTGTCCTCCAGCTGTATCTGACAACTTCTATTCAAGATGGGCTTATTCAGTGACTTATAATTGGACAACATTTCAGACTACAATTGAGAGATCACAACTGGAATTCTGTTAGTATCTTACATGTGTGTAAGCTTCCTCTCCGAAAGCAGATGGGCATTTTTCCCAATGCAGAACCTCCCTATTGAGTATAAGTATTGCTTCAGAAGCAGAGTAGTGGATGTTGTGCCATTGTACACTGAGGTACATTGCACATGGATGCACATTGCACATCAAAGCGTGTTGTGCTAAGCTGCCCACTTGCTGCATATGGTTGCACAATTATCGCAAGTACATACAGGCTCCCCTCACTTGTCTAACAAGCTAGGGACCAGAGCACCATCATAAAATGGAATTGGTTGAAAAGTGCGCCCTGTGTGCTGTACTGTAGGGAGCATGAAGTAGTTACAGGGGTTCACTCAAGACCAACCAGGCATGCGCTGCTGGCAAAGTCTCTCAGTTGGCTTCATGCCTTTATTTCCCCTCTCAGCTCACTTTTCAAGCAGCATGCACATGCAAGCAGGTTCCAGTGAGCCTCCATAGGCAAGAAGAACTAATGAAAGAGAAGAGCCCCCCAAAACATTAAAGGAACTTGTGCTTAACTTGGAAGCATCAAAAAAGCAAGATATCAGATAATGGGGCATCAAAAGGTGGGAGCTTCCTGTATTTGGTTGTGCAACATCATAGAACTATAAAAGCATAGGATCACAGAACTGGAAGAGACTCCAAGGGCCATTCAGTCCAAGTCTCACCTTGCAGGAATATACCATCAAGGCACTCCTGACAGATGGCCATCTATCCTTTGTTTAAAAACCTCCAAAGAAGATTTGCCACACTCCATTGAGGCAACATATTCCACTGTCAAACAGCTCTTACCATCATGAAGGTCTTCTAATATTTAGATAGAATCTCTTTTCCTGAAGTTCAAAGCCATTGCTCCATGTCCTAGTCTCTGGAGAAGCAGAAAACAAGCCTGCTCCATCTTCAATATGACATCCTTTCAAATGTTAAAACATGGCCATCACGTCACATCTTAACCTTCTCTTCTCCGGGCTAAATATTCCCAGCTCCCTCAGCTGCTCCTCGTAGGACTTCAGGGTTTCTGGTACACTAATGAAGCAGCATTGCAAAACTGCCACATAAATCCATGAATGTAAAGAGATATACCTTCTCCTTAATTTAGGATCTAGATCCATGTTTCTTAAAATTACTTTATGCATGCAAAATGAGGAAAAGCCATGAGATACTCTGGTGCTTTTTCGGAAAGTCCATTTGCTCTAAAAGATGTGCTTTTTGCACAGACATTGTGGTGCTCTATTCTTTAGAAAGCTTGCTAGCTGTGCAAAATACAAGAAGTCCGTTCTGCTGATGATTTCTCAAAGATACTTAAACAAAATTGGTTGCTGTAGGTGAACCACATTTCCATCAGGTTTGTGACAAGGTCAGGCCAGGAGAGATTACTCAGGCCTTTTCCATACTACGCTGTCATAGTGCTATTATTCCACTTTCAACATCCTGTGGAATTCTGGGGTTTGTCGTTTCCTGAGGCCAAAGAGCCCTCTGGCTGAGAATTCTAAAGGACCCTCCCAAAATTGCAAAGGTATAACTTGATTAACAAAGTAGATGCATTCCTAGGCACTGCTTCTTTAAGAGAAAATTTGGTACCAGAGGCAGAAATACCATAGAAAGAGTCGGGATAGGTTCTGACCTTAGAAAAAAGCAATAAGTTCCTAATCTATTCCATAAAGACTCTGTTAGATTAGAGTATATATTTTCCACCTTGTCTTTCATAGCTTTTCATTGTCATTGTCATATTTTCCTCCTTTTCTTTCATTTAAGGCTAGCCATATGTAAAATCAAGAGATCAACGTAGTATTATAACTGTATATTAAAGTAGTCTATAGTAATGTACTATTTATTTTTCTTTCTCTCTCACTTTTTTTTAAAAAATACAGGTTGTAATGGTCTAGAATCAGATCATGATTGTAAACTGTGTATGTAAATTGTGTATGTAATATGTATGTAAATATATGTATGTAAATACACACCTGTAGCAATTTCTTCCCTTTTATTCTAAGGTATGGTTAATATATCTTCTGTAACATTTATACACACACACACACACACACACATATACATACACATATACACATACATATATAAAATAAAAGATTTTTAAAAAGGCAAATTCAATGCTTTTCAGGAAAAATTTTTATCCAAAACTAATAACAGACACACACACACATGGAAGGGAACAACTGGGTCAGGTAAGCCTTGCATACTTAAACAAGAAAACATGTTAAACTTTCTAGAAAACACTTGAAAGCTTCTTCCAAAATGCATCCAGGGCCAGCTTTTTCTTTGGCCAGCCTTCACTTTTCTTATGATATTCAATTTGGTGGGTAAACTTAGAGATTGCTTCTTCCGCCTGTTGCTGGGGAGGCAGGCACCTCTGCTCTGTCTCTATCCCTTTTTTCTCTCTGTTTTGCTGTTCACATATAGAATCCTAGGGTTGGAAAAGACCCCAAGAGCCATCCAGTCCAGCCCCCTTCTGCCATGGAGGAACATACAATCAGAGCACTCCCGACACATGGCCATACATCCTCTGTTCAAGAACCTCCAAAGAAGGACACTCCACCACACTCCCAGGCAATGCATTCCGCTGTCAGACTGTTCTTACCATCAGGAAGTTCTTCCTAACATTTAGGTGAAATCTCTTTTCCTGTAGTTTGGAGCCATTGCTCCATCGTGTCCTAGTCTCCGTAGCGGCAGAAAACAGGCTTGTTCCATCCTCCATAGGACATCCTTTCAAATATTTAAACCTGACGATTAGGTCATCGCTTAACCTTCCCTTCTCCAGGCTAAACATGCCCAGCTCCCTAAGCTGCTCCTCATAGGGCTTCATGGTTACAGGCTTTTTGCCATTTTGGTCACCCTGCTCTGGACACATTCCAGCTTGCCCATATCCTTCTTGAATTGTGGTGCCCAGAATTGGACACAGTATTCCAGGTGAAGTCTGGACTAAACAGAATAGAATGGTACTATTACTTCCTTCAGTCTAGATCCTCATTCTACCTGGCCCTGTCCAGACTAACCACTGTGCCCAAAGTCCTCACCTAGCAACTTAATTGGAGATGTTGGGGGTTGAGGGAGGCAAGGGGGGGGGTCTCCTGCCTGACTGGGCATTGCCCAGTGAGCTCCACCTGGTGGAAAGCCTTGATGTGTTTGTGCAAGCATGTGTGTATGTATGTACCTTCACTGACAAAAAAAAGTGGGTATTTCATGAATGAAAGGATGTCTTGTCCTCTACAATCCGGTCTGGGCTTGAGATCTTCCCTCAGCCCCACCACCACATCTGATAGGAAGGTGAAGGCCTTCTTGGTGGCTGCTCCCACACTTGTGAACTCTCTTCCTAGGAAGACCAATGTGCTGGCATCTCCAAGGCCTTCCATTGTAAGATAATGATAGACCAAGTCTAACAATTTTAAGTCTCAGGAGGGTGAATTTTGATTGAAGATTAAAAGGAACCTCTTGACAGGAAGAGTGGTTCTACAATGTAGAAGGAACTTCTTGACAGTCAGGCAATGGTGGGGTCTCCTTCTCTGGACATCTTCAAAAAGAGGCTGGACAGCTACCTGCTGGGGATGCTCTAGCAGGAGATCCTGCCTTGAGCGTGGTAGTGGTGGTGGTGGTGGTGATGGTTTGGACTCAACGACCTCTGGGGTTCCTTCTAACAATTCTAAAAAGACCCCAAAGACCTAAAGAGAGCAGCAGCCCCAATGATTTTGACCTGTGAAACACACCGGTATGCAATGGTGGCCTTTTCTCAGTGGCTGCCCATCAAGAACCAAAGTGCCTCCATTCCTACTCCATTATTTCTCTGTGGTCTAGTTTCTAAGCCATTCCAGTTATGCAAATGCTTCCCTGATGAGTTTCAGGCTGACCACTCTTGGTTCAAGGAATCCTACAATCAAAGAATCATAGACCTAGAAGAGACCCCCAGGGGCCATTGAGTCGAACCCCATTCTGCCACACAAGAAGACACCATCAAAGCATTTCCAACATATGGCCATCCAACTCTGTTTAAAAATCCTTCAGACAAGGAGACCCTACCACACTCCCAGGCACTGTATTCCACTGTCAAACCTCTCTTACCATCAGGAAGTTCTTCCTAATCTTTAGAGGCCTTGTTTGGATGCATTGTCTAGCCCATATTTTACTAGCTTGTTTGCAAAAATATCATGGAGGAACCTGGTCAAAGGCCTTATTGAAGTCAAGAAGACTGAGGGATGACAGGGCTATCACAGAGAGGAAGAAGAAGGTTTGTTGTCTGCTGCCTGAGAGGGCAATACAAGGTCTAATGGGTTTAAGTTACAGGAGAGTAGAGTTTGATGACTGAAACTTTAAAGGAACTTCTTGAGAGTGAGAGTAGTTCAGCCATGGAACCAGTTCCCTAGGGAGTTTCTGGGGCCTCCTTCTCCAGAGGTTGGAGGCTGGACAGCTACCTGCTGTGGGGGATGCTCTAGCTGGAAATCTATGAATGGGAGAGCTGAACTTAATGGCCCATGAAGTCCCTTCCAATTTGTGATCCTATGATTCACCCAGTAGGTTTTGATGGCCAAGTGAAGATTCCAGTCCTGGTCTCCTGGATTTCTAGTCCCGCACTCAAAACATTACACCACACTGACTCCAACGTTCATTTGTTGATTTCATTTATACCACAACTTTCTCCCAAAGCTGGACTCAAGGCAGCTCTGTCCTAGGATTTGTTTGGCAAGATCTGCTCAAATGGGAGTTTTCAGCTGCCTTCCTCTGGAACTAAAGGTGATGTGCCCAAAAGCACCCAACGGATTTCCATAGCTGAGGTGGGATACACACCCTGGTCCTCTGAAACTTTGGCCCAACCCTCAGAAAACTACACCATGCTGGCTCTAAAACTGTGACGCCTGAGGTCACCTAGGGATTTTCCTCGCAAGACCTCTCCATCGGAGGTTTGCCCTTGCCTTCCTCAGCGGCTGGAAGAAGAATTTGACTCGCAGAAGGTCCCGGGGTGAGTTTCCACGCTTGAACCTGGATTTGAACCCCGCTCTCTCAAAGCCCTAATCCAACATTCCGATCCCTGGATCACACACAGGAGCCCTTCTGGCCATGGAGAGGTTTTCTTTTCACCCCCAATGCCCAGAAGCTGCTGAAGCTGTTTGCACTCTTGGCACAAAGGGTACAAACTCTGTTTCCACTCAGAGGTGCTGTTATTGAATAGGCGGAAAGGCTGACGGAGGGAGGGGGGATAAGACACAAGGAAGGTACCCACACAGACACACAGACACACAGAGAGGGAGGGGGGGCTGTGCGTCCGGAGCGGCTCTTTGGCGAGCGCAGCCCGCTCGCCATCCTTACGCCAAGCCCGGGCTTTAATGCCAGGTTCCCCCTCTCCGGAGGCCGGTATTGATTTGTAAATGGACGGAGCCCAACCCTCCCCTTCCGCACCGCCGACTGGCAGTAGGCAAGCTCGGTTCCAGATGCGCGGGGGTGGGAAGCCGGGAGGGGGGCGGAGAAACAGGGAGGAGGCCGGCGGCCCCCGTCCCCGCCCCGCCGCCGCTTCAGACGGGCTTCGCGGTCGGAGCTGCCCGCCCGGGCTGCTGCTGCTGCTGGTGCTGCTGCTACCGCCGCCAGGCCCCGCGGCGTTCCTCGTCCTCGGGCTCCGAGGGGCGGCCTCCGCGTTCCCACGGCGCCCCGCGCACCCGGAGCCACGGAAGGAGGGCAAGAGGCAGCCAGGCAAGGCGGGCGAGGGCGCGGGCAAGGCGGGCGCGCGTGGGCTGGAGGGTGAGTGGGGGTCCATTTCCACGCGAGACGTGGCGTGGGGAGGTTGCGCGTGGCCGTGGAAGGAAGCAAGAAAGAAGGAAGGAACGAAAAGCACCCTTTCCAAGAGAGCTCTTGAGGACTGGTGGCTTCGCGCGTCTCGTGCGTTCCCGACTCTTTCTGGCTGCTTTGCACACCTGTCGGCTGACCATTTTTTAAAAAGAAAGGAAGAGGGTGGTTGTTGTTTTTTAAAGTTGCCAAGCGGAGGGATTCGCCAGCAGGAAAGTCCAAGGCGGCTAGTCCTCAAGTACTCTCCCTGGAAAGAATTCTCTTCTTCTTCTTGGTGTGGATTTCTTGCATCGGGAGGGGTGAGACCAGATGACCTTCCGAGGTCCCATTCTACTCTCAAACTGTTGCGGGACTAGGCGAGAGAGAGAGAGAGAGAGTTTAGCAATATCGGGTGGGATTGTATTGGGGCTGTGTGTCCGACAAGGCTGTTAAAAGCACAATCACCACAAGCGAGCCTCGGGCGGCTTTGGGAACGACTGCGGGCGCGCGAGGCGCGTGGTTTGGCAAAGTTCTAGCCACTCCGTTGCGCGCGAGGAACCGGCTTGAAACGCTGGAAGGGATTTACGTGGAGGAGGGTATGCCAAGGAGCCGCCCGCGTGGGCCCGCGTGGGCCCGGTCGGTGCGCCCTCCCCCTCGCCTTGCCCGCTGGTCTTCCCAGGAGAGACGCCGTGCTCACGGAGGGGACACCCTCGCCGCCCTTTCCCGGGGTCGTGAAGAAGGGCTGAGTTCCGCGTGGGGTGCACGTGTACTTTTTGGGCGAGTTGGAGGGCGTTGCGCAGCGATTCGCAGCTCGGAAGCTTTTAATTCAAAGTTTCACCCGTGCGTCTCGTGTGGCGCGTTCCCACGTGCGCTCCTTTCCCAGAACTTAAGCTTCCCCATCCCCAAGGACCAAGAGCACTGTTTCTGCGCGGCCGCCGCTGCGCTTGCTGGTGCCCATTTCCACGCCCGACGTCTGTACATGCGCGCGCGCGCGGGCGCGCGCGCCCGCAACTCCCTGCTTGGGTCTTGCGCAGAGAACAGGGTTCCACGCAGGCGATTCCTCCCGCGTGGGTGCAGTCCTTTCTTTTGTAATTCCCTCCCGCCTCCGGCAGATTTCCTTGGGGGAAAACGCGACTTGCTTCCGAGCCAACCAGCCAAGCGCCCCGGCAGCCTGAATTGCGCGTGGCTGCTCCAGACCTCCCGTGGAATCCCGCGGCTTCGCTCTGCGAGTGCGGCTTGGACTGCGCGGCATCCTAACCCCGCCTCGCGCTGCTTTTGCGAGGTTCGTCTCGTGCGCACCCGCGCGCGTACGCAACTTCTTTTACCTCTGTGATCCCGGAGGAGTTAGAAGGGACCCCCAAAGTCATCTAGCCGCCCGCGACTAAACTCCCCCTGCCAGGTAGGCTTCCCATCTCTGCGTCCGAATAAAAAGACTCCATTATCCCTCTCTGGGAGAGTCCATCCAACAGTTGGGGACGATCGCCTCCGCGACTCACTTCCTCGCCAGTAAGCCGCGGTGCTGGCCTCCCACCAGCCTCGCCGTGCCCCGCCTCGCGATCCCCGTCCTCTCCCCCTTTACCCCGATCCTATACAGGAGCGCGGAATCCAAGGTAGCTCAAGGCGAGCGCTCCAGCCTCTGCACGGTGCCCCTTGCCCTCCCCTCCGCTTCCCTCCCTCGCTCCCACCCTCCCCGCTCTGCCTTTGGATCGCGGCCGCTCTGAGCGCAATTCCCTCGTTCCTCTTGCAAGAACGCGCTCTGTTCCACGGGTCTGGCTTAATTTTTTTTCTCTCTCTCTCCCCTCCCCACTCTATAGGGGGGTCTTAACTATTTTGGAACTCGAGGGAGGGGGGCAGAGACCCCAGAGGGCTGCGCTCCCCTCCCAGGCTTGGAGAGATGGGACATCGCCGCACCAGCCTCTTATAGCGCTATTTATCCACTTTCCGCCTCCTAGGGAATCCCGGGGTTTGCAGTTGAGGCAGCGGCCGGTGGGACCCCCTAGGAGGTGGAAAGTGGGATCATCGCGGCGTAACAGTCTGGTGCGGCCATGGCCACGGGGGAGGGGGGGCGCGGGCGCGCTCCCGCTGCCTGGCGGCGGGGAGGGGGGCGAGGGGGCGGGAGCGAGCGCGGCGAGAGTTTAAAAGCGCGCTCCCTCCGCCCCGCCGCTCTCTCTCGTGCGCGCTCTCTCTGGGCTCGTGGCCGCAGCCGGTGCAGGGAGACGCCGCTTCGCCTCCTCCTCCTCCGCCGCCGCCGCCGCGGCGGGGCGAGGCGAGGCGAGGCGAGGCGGGCGGGCGGGCGATCCGGAGCGCTGGATCGCCGGGAGCCGCCGTCGCCGAGGCAGAAGCAGCAGCAGCAGCAGCGACGGCGGAGGCGGTGGCGGCGGAGGGGCCCGAGCAGCCCGGTGAGTGGCCGGCGAGGGCGGCGGCGGGTCGCCCGGGGGAAGGCGGGACGGACGGATCGAGGGGACAACCGGGGCGCCCGTCCGGGCTGATGCTCTTGCGGGGACCCGCCGGCGAGGGAGGCTCCGGGGATGGAGAGCGGGGGCGTCCGAGCGCTTCTCTGGGGCTCCAAAACTGAATTTGATTTCATTTTAATTTTTGGAGAGGGGAGAGACGATCCCCCCTCTTTTCCGCTTCTTTACGCACGCGGGTCCTTCCCTCCACCGCGATCGGTATTTCTCACCACCACCTCCCCCGGTTCTCCCTTTTTTTCCTCCCCCCATGGTAACTTTTTCCCCCTGGCGAGAAGGGAGGAGAGATCGGGAACCGGGACCTCGAAGCCCACCCACCCCCCAGCACCCGAGTTTGCAGACCTGCGGGAAGGAGAGCGAGAGAGGGGAGAGGAGAGAGAGAGAGATCCGTTTCCAAACGGGAGCGAGTCGGACCCCGAAATGCGATGGGGGGGGCTTGCTGTCTGGAGGCGATCGCTCAAAAAGGATGGGGGGGGTCTCCTCTTCTGCGACCCCTCCCCACCACCGGCTCTCTGCCGGCGATCGAGAAGGAACGGAAATGCCCCCCCCCGCGGACTCGACCTCCCCTTTTCTCTCTTTCTTCCCCCCTCCGGGTCTCTTTCCCTCTTTCTTCTTTCTTTGACGCCCCTCCCGTAGCCTCCCCTCCCCGGGGAGTTTGTATTAGATTCGGATCAGCTTTGGGAACTGGGGGCGAGGAAAGAACGAGGGAGGGAGGGAGCCTCGGGCAGCAGCCCCGAGGGGGACGACGCCGACCCGGGCCCTACAAGTTACAGCTCAGGTCGGGGGTTTTGTTTTGGGGGGGAGGGGAGGCTCAGCAACAGGTTCATGGACCCCACCCTCAGTTGCCCAACTGTTGCCTTCTCCTCCTCCTGTGCTGTTTCTTGAGCCAGGTAACTTGGCCGGCAGTTTTTCTTGGGAGGGGGGAGCAAAGGAGAGGTACCAGCCCCTTCCCCAAATTCTTGAAAGGAGAGGGGGAGGAAAAGGTGAAGGGGGGAATAAATAATAATAATAATAAACAAGGTTGCAAAGGTTACTTCTTTGCACAAGCTGCTTTGAAAGCCCCTCTCCCGTGTCAAAATTGAGGTCCTGGTAATCCTCCTTTTTAATGAAAAAGAATGGAGTGTTGCACGTTTTGGGGGGCCTCCCTGTAAAAGAGGGTGTGGAATAAAGTTCTTTCCTCCTCCCCTTCCATGGATAGCACAATTTTTCATCCCCCCTGTCAAAAAACAAAAAACAAACAAGAAACTTCTACCGATCTCCTTGTTGAAGAGGGTAGAAAAATATTTAACTGCAAAAAGATTTGTTCTCACCCCACAAACTCACATCAACTTTTCAAAATTCTGATTCTTGGAACGGGGAAATGTACATTTTGAGGATTAGCAAGAAATCACTTTGGGGACCTACGACCACCCTGTAAAAATGCTCAGCTCCACTACTATGACCTTTCTTGAGATTCTGGGCTCCCTGCTTTGCAAACTCCCAGCCATGGGTAATATATACATACTTTTTCAAGCAAGATTTTATTTTCATCCTTCTCCACCCCTCTCCCTTCACTGCTAGCCTTTTGCCTGGATGGGTTCGGAAGGGCTCAAAACTACTGGGGAACAACTGCAAATTTTGCATGGAATTGACGCACAACCCTGAAAGTTGGAACCCCATTTCCTGCAAGCCTGCCTGCCTGCCTGCCTGCCTGCCTGCCTGCCTTCCTTCCTTCCTTCCTTCCTTCCTTCCTTCCTTCCTTCCTTCCTTCCTTCTTTTCCCACTTAAGAGGTGTGATTCCAACTCTTCCCTCTCTCATGACAATCTTGAAGGGAACAAATCTGAATTGCCCTGAAATCTGAATTGCCCTCGAGAGTTCTCCTAACTCTGCCTCAAATCTCCCTCCCCATCAGCAGCTCTCTAGAAGCCACACTCTCCTCCAAATCACCCCCCAGGGAAAATCCAGAGCCGATTTGCAAAAGAGCACTTTTGCACCTTGGGAAAGACCTTTGTGGGCCAAGGGACAAAGCTGATAGGATTCTTTTCCCGCAAACCCTTCAGGACTGTCCTACCTGGTATACTGGTTCCCTCTGTCTCTCTTGTTTCCCACTTGTCCATTTCTAGCTGTTGGAAGTTCCATTCCTAAATGAATTTTTAAAATACACGGCTTTACAGTGTTTGTGGTGCCAAGGGGCTAAGGTGGAAGTGATATGTTTTGGGTTTGGGGAATGAATTGGGAAAGGCCCTGGCTTTAGATCTAGCCGTTCTTTTTAAAAGAATCAGTCTTGGAGCTTAGAAAATGAACGTCGGACTCTAATGAACCTTCAGGCTTGTCAGGAAATCTGTATTTGTGGGGTCTGCTTGGCTGTTCCTTCTCTTTTGTGATCTACTGTGAACAGGGTTGAGGGATCACCCACTTTCAAGGCAGAAACTTCTTGAGAATGGCGAGACACCCTTCCCTAGTCCCTTTGCTCTGACTTTATTGTAGTAGGTCACTGTTTCAAAAGTAAATGCAAAATCTTTCCCCATGGCCCCCCTCCTGCATCGCTGACACCAATTTCCCCAAGGAAGTGTGTGTTTGCCCGTTGTGTGTTGGTGCTGCCAAGCTGGTGTGTTTGATGGCTTCTTGATTTGCAAATATTTTGAGAGGTTTTTGAAGGGCGGAGGGAAAATTCTATTGTTGGATGCTTGCTTCCACTCCTGTAACTCTCAAATGGGTAAGCTCACCCAGTGAAGAGTTGGTTTGCTAGCAGAAGAGTAAGAAAGGTGAACCAGGGAAGCAAATTACAGCTGGCCCTCCACATTTGCCAGGGTTAGGGAAGCAGGACCCTCACAAAAGTGGAAAAATTGCACATATCAAAATATGTGTGTCTCTGAAAAGGGAGCCAAGGCATGGTGGGGAGAATGGCACTCAGGGTCCCAACCAGGCCAGGGAAAGGAGAGGGGAGCTAGCATGATGGACCTATATTTCTCTCTCACCCACGTCTTTTCCTTGGGTGTATGTGGGTGGGGGGCATCCAGAGAGGGTTTATAGTGCTGAGAAATAGCCGTCCTTAGCTGGCCAGGAAGCAGTTGGTGGAGGAGGAGGAGGGGGACCAGAGATAGATTTTTAGAGGGCTGCATAGCCCCATCAGAGCCTCTGAGAGGGAAGATTCCCCCAAGAAAAAAAAGCACCTGAGGGTCAGGGATTGAAGTAACTCTCCAATAATAAAATCCATGAAAGGCAAACTCACAGATGTGGAGAGCCAACTTTAGTGTCCCTTTGAACCTCCTTGCCATACAGGTCTCCCGGATACTCTTGTCTCAGTGAGGAACTGGGGATGATGGAAGGCTGGAGTTGCTCCGGTCCTCTTGGCTTTTGCATTTGTCAGTTGAGATTAGGAAGCTATGAATTTTGGATGAGTCGGCTAGCTGTGTGATTGAACTGTGGGGGTTTGACTGGATGGCCCTTGGAGTCCCTCCGTCGGTTGCTTGGGCGAAATTATTTCCTTAGCTGTAAGCCCTGCCTTTCTGCTGATGAGAGCTGAGCCCAGTTGGGGTGTTGCTGTGTTCCTTTCAGCCCAGCCTGCTGTTTGTAACAAAGCGAGCTGTTATTACAGAAACAATCTGCTTTACACTCCACAGCCAGGCCATATGCTGAGCTGTCTGTTCTCTCAAGGCGTCTTCTCTTCGGGGGTGGCTTGAAAGCCTTAGCAGTGGCACTCAGAACCCCTAGAGTCTCTGCTTATTTGCTTTCTTCTTCCTTTTTCTTTTCTCTCTCTCTCTTGTAAAAAAAAAAAAGTTCGATTCCGAGGTATTGGGGCTTCTAAGAAATCTTGGAAGCGAGATGGCAGTGCTGAGAAATCAAAGGCGGGGAATCGACGGAATGAATTATTTCTGAAGCGGTGCATTTGCAAGGCTGAGTGGAGATGGGGGCGCCCGCCTGTGTGCCAGGGTGTGCACGCGAATGCATATGAGCGCACTGCATTTGGTGTCCTCCTGTCCAAAAAACCCTTGGAGAAGTTGTTAACTCCACTAATCCCCTACATTCCCAAAGGTAGGAAGTGACTCCCTGTACATAGCAAACCATCAGTGTGGCTATAGCAAAACAAACAAACCCCATTCCAGGTTCACCCACTTGTTTGAGCTGAAGTTCCAATGAGACACCATACCCTCCGCCCTTCTTTCTCTCCTCGCCCTCTTTCTCTTGTTCTGTTCCGGTGAATAATTCTCAGAAAGGAGGGAAACATTCACTCCGTGGCTTCCTCTAGATGTCAGCAGCTGGAGCTCAGCAAATCCAGTAGAAGTTGTTTCTTGGCTTCATTGTTCATACCCCGGCCCAATCCCTTCATTGAGGATGGGGTTGCAAAGCTACCCAGGTCTGGTGTGTGTCCGGGTGGCTTAACCCTTGCTGGGGGATTTTGGTTAGGATCAACCCATTTGAGATGTGGCGCTGGGAGAGAGTTGGATGGCTACCACAGAATGTCACAAAGGCAGGTCAGTGGATTTAAGAGCAAATCAAGCCTGAAGCCAAAATGACCTTTCTGAGACTATTGTACTGTGGACGTATTGTGAGATGACTTGATTCATGGGAAAACACCCTGATGCTTGGTAAAGTGGAGGGCTATAGGAAAAATGGAAAAGTGTGTTAACAGATAGAATAAATGAAGCCATGGCTGCCCTAAGTTTGCAAGACCTGAGCTGGGCTGTTCAAAATGGGCTCTTGGAGGGTTGTCAAAGCCAGCTTGGCTGTGCACACTAACAACAAGACGAGGCTTCCGCGTATGCACTTATAAGTACTTGCATAGAGTCATAGAATGGAACCATAGAATCACAGAGTTGGAGGGAGCCCTGTTGGTCATCAAGCTCACCCCCTGCTCAGTGCATGATATCTAGCTAAAGCATCCCCAGCAGATAGCTATCCAGCCTCTTTTTGAAGATGTCCAAGGAAGGAGACCCCACCACATGTCTAGGCAACTGGTTCCGTTGCTGAGCCACTATTACTGTCAAGAGGTTTCTTCTAATGTTCAATCAAAATCTAATCTCTTGTAACTTCAAACTGTTAGGCCTCGTCTTAACCTCTGGGGCAGCAGAGAACAAGCCTGCCCCATCCTTTCTGTGACAGGCTTTGGAGTATTTAAAGTGGGCAATCATGTCATTCCTTAGTCTTCTCTTCCGCAAGCGGAACATCTCTAGCTCCTTCAACCTGTCCTCACGGGGCTTGTTCTCCATACCTTTTATCATCCTTGTTGCTCTTTTCTGAACCTACTCCAACTTGTCTATACCCTTTTTAAAATGAGGCACCCAGAATTCTTTCGGAGGTCTCTGGGTCGTAGTTTCCATAAGTCAAAGCCAGCTTGATGGCACATAACAAAAACAAAACAATGCTTCAGTTTCTTCATTTATGGAAGCTTGCAATCCCTCTCGAACAAGAAGGGGAGAAAAGGATTATTATTTATTAAAGAGGAGTCTTTTGGCATCTTTAAACTTTAAATCTTTTGGCATCTTTATTTCAGAGATTCTGGTCCATTTCTTCAGATGCACTCTGTTTGTGGGCATGTGTGCTCTTTCTGCATACATATGAGGATGCAGCTGCAGAGGAAAAAGTGTGCTTTGCTCTCCTTACATTTTCTTTGCATGCATTTTCATTGCAGAAGCGTTTCCTTAAGAAGCCGTGATTCATTTTTTAAAATAAGTGGCAATTACCTCGTCATCTGCATAGAGCATCTGTAACTGGGTAGTGCAAAGAACAAGCTCCCAACTAATGACAAGGGCATGATTTGCTACTAGGAATATTGTCTATGGGTGGTTGTTGGCGGGAAGGGCTGGGGAAAGGAAGGCCGTTTTGCTTGGACCCCCTGGCTCTGGTTCCTCTGGAAGGGGTTTGCTGTGGAGCCGCTCCAGCAGATGGTGCCCCCGAGAGGGATGCCTTGGTCTTTTTTCATGCTGCCTCTTCATGTGCACGCATGTGGTTTTAAGAGTGTGCTATTTTTAATATTGCGTTGTGCAGCGTTCATCATTCCTTTTCGATATTTGGAGCCTGTGGATTGATAGTTCTTTTCTGGCGTGGACGAGTGCCAGATTTAGATTCCCAGCCTGGGGTGCTGTAATGTGCTGGAGAAAGGCCAGTCTGCAGAGACTCCTGAGAAACTCACCCTGCTGCACTGTTACAGTGCTATAGTCCCCTTTAACTACCATAGCAAGGTCCTGTGGATTCCAGGGATTTATAGTTTCAGGAGAGGCATTTAGAATTCTAACCCAGAGAGCTCTTGCCCCTCATTGAACTACAAAGCCCAGAATTCCACAAGATATTGCCATGGCAGTTAAAGAGGAATATGGTGCTATAACAGAGTAATGGGATACGGATTTGTATCTGGGGAAGATAGAGGAATGCTTTTACAAAGTAAGTTGGTCCCTTGGCTGACTGGTGGACAACCTGTTCAGGACTGGGATTGCATTCCCCTAAATCCAGGGGCTGGAGAACTTTCGAGGGGCCAGGGATCCAGACATCCCACTTCTCTATGGACTTCTGTGAGTTGGATAAAGTCAGGGATCTAGACCCTGTGGTCAGACCCATGAAAACAATTGTTGAATAATGAGTCAACATAGGAATAAGTCATACTGATTCATGGGCCTGCCTGAGCTGGAGTTAGCAACAGGATTCAGGCCAGGGGCATCAACCTAGTCCTCCATACCATAGCATCTCTAGTGGAAGTGCCACCTGGGCATTTATCCAACCAGGGACTCCATTTTCAGGGAGGAAAGTTCACGAGCAAAGCAGATTCACCCAGGGCTTCTGGGATCCCACCAAGTCCCAGCCTCAGGATTCAGCCTGTCTTTCCAAGCTTTGAATGCATGCAAAGGAGCGAAGCTGAGCCTTGAGTCTGTGGCCCTTTCCACAGGATGGCGCCCTACCAGCACGGGGACGTGAGAGGAGTGGGACTGTGATGATGTTTCTGCATTACGTTGTTGTGGTCTCACCTTTCTTGCATCATCAGCTGGCATGATCGCCGGATATAGTGGTGGTGGAAAAACTCCATCAATGAGCCCTGATTGCACAAGCTTTCCATCGCAGCTGGCCATGCAAAAGGGCCAGAAGTGTGATCACGCGCTTCTTTCCCCACTGCAGCATGGGAAGAAGGCTGGCTGCAGTGCGGAAGGAAGAGGCGTGTCCCTCGAGCTCCTTTCCGCAGGCAGCTGGTTGGGTGCGGAGAGGAGCTTTGGGGACACACTCCCATCCCAGTGGTGGCACTGCCAGGATTGTGATGGGATGATGCATGAGAGCATCATCCTGCAGAAAGGACCTGTGGATCGTGAGTTTTTTTGCCCCTCCCCTTTCAGAAGAGGTGGGGCTCAAAGGAAAGGAGAGGCCTCACTCCCTACTGTCCGGGGCTGGACCACAATTCCGGACTCCAGCCTTAAAGGATCATATTTGTCCTTTGGGAAGGGTTGTTCTTGCACTCAGCATTGTGATTGGAAGAATGAACAACCTCAGTGACAGAGAGAGCACCTTTTTGGACTGAGATGTTAAGCGCTGTCCCTTTTTGATGAAGGAACAGCTTGACCAGAGCAGGGCTGTCAAGCTTCACTGATTCTCTTTCTTAAAGCAAGCAACAAGTAATTCTAGCCATTTTCTTCCCACTGCTATCAAGTCTTTTAGCTGAAGACTGTTTGCAGTTTGGGACTTACTCTGTGCCAAGATTCACACACACACCCCTTTTTTTTTTTTTTTTTTTTGATGGAGAAAGCTGTATTTTTTGTGCAGAAAATTATGGCCTGTATTCTCTATCAGCTACATAGTTAACTATACGTAACTAAGGGATCTTGTAGCACCTTTGAGACCGAGAGAACAAAGTTGGTAGCATAAGCTTTAGGCAATCTCTTTCCCCCTACCTTTGTCCCCCTATGGCCACAGTTAAAATGGAACTTCTTACCTCATCATCATACGTACAGGGCTTGCATTTCTATTGCTATTCATATCTAGAACCTACTCATTCATAGATAAAAAGGTCTGTTCCTAGGCACTTCACTCCATGCATCTGATCAAGTAGACTGGCACTGACTATCAAAGACATATATCTAGAATGTGTGATAGCCAGAATCTGGGGGCACAGTTTTCTAATCCTGGAGAGTTCAGGGCCACACAGGCTTCCCAGCTTCATCCCAGTAGTGCCATGGCTGGGATGGAACCATATCCCAAATGCTCCCCTCTGCCAGCTGCCGGTGGATGAATAGTGTTCGGGACATGCTCCTTCCTTCCACAATGCAGCCAGCCTCTTCTGGTGCTGCACTGAGGAAGGAAGTGCTTGGTAAGACTTCTGCCCTTCCTGCGTAGCCCCAGCTGATGCGATCATCGATCATCGTGCAAAAGGATGACTGGGTTTTTTTTTCTAGTAATAGTATACCATGCAATCACAACAGCTGGGGACGCAACCGGAGTGGGACTACGATGACATCGTGAGATAGCATGTGTCACAGATTGGCTCCAACACATCCCCATGCCGAGATGGGGCTGTAGTACGGAAATGGCCTCAGAAATGAATGGAAGTCTACTTCTAGCTTTGAAGAAAAAAAAAGAAATAGTATTTCTTCCATGTTGAAACAGTTCAGGGGGAACCCTACAAGCTATTTAAAAGTTGAAATGCCACTCCAGGAGGCTCCCGAAGGAGATAATTCACTCTCCCCCCTCCTTTTCTGGCTAGGAAAAGATCAGTCCAGAGAGTGTGGAGGGTCCGAGGGCACTAAGACAGCCTTGGGGACTGTGTACAACCCATAAGCTTCTGCTTTCCCACCCTCTCATCAGAAGGATTTGGGGTCAGGTTGGCTGAAGAAACAATTCCTGTTTCTGGGTGCCCCTCGTCTAGTGTGACAGAGTCTTTTTGATGGTATCCCCCCCATTCTTTTCTTGAGAAGCTTGCCTGGAGCTAAAGCTTTTTGGGTACCAGATGGAGACCTTTCTATTGTCCCAGGTGTTCTAATCTTAAGGCCCTATTAATGCTTCTAGTAATGGCTACATTCCTGCGGAGCCACAAGCCATTTTATTTATTTAAGTTTCGTATTGTGGTCGGTTTTGCCCTATTCAATTTTTCACATAGTTTCTTTTTTCCCTCCTCCTCTCCCCTTAAGGGTTTTAAATTTTAATGTTAACTGTCCAGAGAGGGTCTGCCGTTTGGGTGGAATACAAATAGGGACTAGCATGAAAGACAAAAAGTCCCAGGTGTTTTTTTTTTAAGAAAAAGTGAAGGAATTTGGGTGGGTGGGTGGAAATTCAATGAGAACACAATCCACTGTGGAAGCCCTTCTGTGCAGAAAGAAAACCCCGCTGCAGCAAGCTGGAACTGCTTAGTTCTTGCCTGTTTCGGCTGCATTTGCCCATCAGAACTGTGTCTGGGGCCCAGATTCTTGCTTCATGAGTGTAATCTGACTCCCCCAAATGTGGGGGCTTTCCGTTCCGTTTTACCAAAGGCATTGCTTCACAGGTACATGGGAATTCCCTGTGCCTCGCAAGAATAATTTTTACATGCTTAGATGAGAAGGGAAAACCCCAGTGCGCACAAAGATTTTACTTACCCTTTGGAGCCCCTGGAGCGTGGCCCTTAATAGACCAAGAAAGCACAGGCGCTCGAGGTATATTTAAATTTTAAATCATCGCTTTGGAATAAAACAGAATTGATCACATGGATTTTGAATTAATGAAGCAGCAAGGCGACTGCTACTTTCCTCCATTAATATCATGCAAGAAGGTGGGCATATTTTATTTTAGATACTCCAGTCAGCTAGGTTTCATTAATTCCTTTTTTCTTTTCTTTTTCTTTTTTTGCAGAATGGGAATTTTGGAGAGTGAGTTAGTGACATGTTCGTGGCTACTCAGTGGGTCTATGGCGGAGATGCGATATGAAGCTAGGCAGACAGCAAAAGAATGCCATGTTTTACTTTTGTCAAAGTTTTCATGCTGGGAAGTACATGCCCATTTCTGCACTAGACTGTTATAGCACTATTATTCCACTTTTAACAACCTATGGAATCCTGGGGTTTGCAGTTTTGGGAGGGGCCTTTATGGTTGGCCTTTGAGCCCCCTCTCTAAACTGCAACCCCCAGGATTCCATAGGATGTTGAAAGTGGAATAATAGTGCTATAACAGTCTAGTGCGGAAATGGCCCATGTTAGCTAGTTAACCAAATCAAGCCAACGTAGGTGTTTCAGGGTAACATAGGTATGAATGTGCTGACTTGTAATTCAGAGGCAGATCTCTCATTTCTGTATGGGAAGCCCCTGCCTTTCAATGTCCTGTCATCTGACACTTTCTGATGCCTTCAAATTCAGAACATTTTCCATTAATTCAATGGGGATTCCATTCTTTCATCAGTTCTTCTTGCCTATAGAGGCTTACTTGAGACCACTCGCACATGTGTGCGCTAATTGCAAAGCAAGCTGGGGGGGGGCAGGAAAGGTGCCAAACCAGCTGAGAAACTTTGCAAGCAGTGTGGGCATGGTAGGTCCCAAGTAAGCCTCCGTAATTCCCTCATGCTCCCTACAGTACAATATATGGGTTCCAGTTTTCAACCAATCCTGCTTTTTTTAATTTTATTTTGTCTAACATACTAATGTATATACCCGGCGTTGCCTGGGATTTTATTTTCTCATAGATAATACTTGTTAGAAAGATTCGAGATCCTTGGGCCCTTTTCACACGGGCTTTCTGTCGCGCGACAGCCCCGTGAGCCTGGCGGAAGTGGGAGCGTCGCTCTGCATGACGCACTCCCACTTCTGCTGCTCTCACGACGCTGCGCGAGCGCGTATTTTTTGATTTTCACCTCAAAGCGAAAATCACCCGCGCTCGCGCAGCGCTCCCAGCGCCCACACGCACTTACCTCCTGTGCGGAGCATCGGGGAGGCGGCCGGGTCACGCTTCCTTCCCTCCACCCCTGCGGAAGGAAGGGGCGGGGCGGGGAGCTAGCGCGACGGACGCGACACCTCCTGCTTGGCGCGCGCGCGCGGGGGGGACGGACGCGACACCTCCTGCTTGGCGCGCGCGTGGGGGGGAAGGACGCGACAGCCTCCTTTCTTGCGCGTGCGCGGGGGGGACAGATGTGCGAGCCTCCTGCTTCGCGGGGGGGCGGACTTGCGAGCTGCCGCCGCCTCCGGGAGGCTGCTGCTTCCCCGCTCGTTCCTTCGCCTGCGGAAGGAAGGGGGGGAACAGTAGCCTCCTGGAGAAGGCTTCTTGCGCGAGCCGCCCTCCCCCGCTTGCGCTAGAAGCCTTAATGCGAAAAGGGCCTTTGTCTCTAATTCCCCAAACTGTCACGTCCAGTACCTGTAACTTTTCCCCATATTCCCAAATCCAATCTGTATTCAGAGTTATTAATGTTCAGAGGCTGGGTTCCTGAGGAAATACATTGCCCTCCTCCTTGCTACTAGGCCTCATCTCCATAGCTAAGGGCCAGGACGAAGACCTCTCTGGCTGCGAATTCTAAAGGCTCCTCCCTAAACTACCACCTCCCATAGAATCTTCTTAGGCAGCCAATTATATGAGGCCATCACCTCATACAGACAAGCAGACAAACTTTGACTTTTATGTATTAGATTTGTTAACATGTATTTAATATATAAAACACCATATAGCGGATTAAAAAGACAAAGAGTAAATAAACAGAGAAAGAAACTCAAATATCTAACCTAATAATAGGTTAAACTGAAGTACAACTAAACTAAAAAGGGGCCAATATATATAAGTAACTTCACCATCTACAAGATACACTTCTAGTGTGTCTGTCGTTCTCACACTACTGCCTAGTGTTTAATAACTATAGGCTTAACCTAAATCAATTCTGTTTTCTGACAGGGCTCCAACCCAAACCTGTCAGATAAGTGGAAGAAGAGTGTACAGAAATGTGAGCTTTCATATCCCAGGTTATAGCACTTCAGAGAGCAAAGGGGCCTTTCTGCACTCCACTGTTAAAGTGCTATCATTCCACTTTCAACATCCTGTGGAATTCTGGGGCTTGCAGTTTCCTGAGGCCCAAGAACTCTCTGGCTGAGCATTATAAATGCTCCTCCCTAAATTGCAAACTCCAGGATTCCATAGGATGTTGAAAGTGGAATAACAGCACTATAACAGTGTAGTGCAGAAAGGTCCCAGATGACCAAAATGGTAAAGGGTTTGGAAGGTGTTTCCTATGAGAAACAATTGTGGGAGGAGGGGATGTTTAGCCCAGAGGATACAAGACTGGGGCCACTTCCGCATTAGCCTGTTATAGCGCGGTGATTCCACTTTCAACATCCTCTGGAATCCTGGGGCTTGCAGTTTCGGGAGGGGCCAGGCGGCCCCTCCCGAAACTGCAAACCCCAGGATTCCAGAGGATGTTGAAAGTGGAATCATCGCACTATAACAAGCTAGTGCAGAAATGGCCTGGGAAGTGTTATTGTGAACCGTCTTTAAATATCTGAAGGGCTGTCAAGTGGAAGATGGAGTGAGTGTGTTCTCTGGGCGGTAGGACCTGAACCAGTGGATTCAAATCACCATATGCTGGAGTTGATTTCAAGACACGTCACAAGAAATGCGAAGAAGTCCAGAGTTAGGTAATGCACCCAAGGTTGTGTATTCCAACCTTTTGTACGAGTCACTGGTCTGTATTGAATTTGTGCTGAAGTCTGAGTATAATGTAGCAACTATCTTGGCTGTGGCAACAACACCTATTTGTTTGATCTTGGTTGTACAACTTTGTTAACAGGAAAGTTCTTTTCAGTTTAGTTGTACTTTCTTTGTGCTTTTGTAGACTTTTGGATGCACGAGAGGTAAATTTGCAATTCAGCGACAAGGCTGTACAATTTTGCTTCTCTGCATTCACTTTTTTGAAGCCCCTCTTTCTTCCTTTTCTGCTTGAATTTGAGAGAGGCGAATGTGGAGCTCTGTCACTGAGATGGTGTGTTGTGAATGGTAAACAAATATCAAATGGAATATGATTAAGAAGCAACTCAGATCCTCGATGCCAAGTGGATCAAGAGATACAGAAAAAGCTCTCTGGGCTGGAGTTGTTTTAGTGCCTATGAACTTTGTTGAAGCAACCCTTTATGACTTCTGTCCAAAGGTGTGTTTTATTAGAATGATAATTCAGTTTTGGGGAAAACTTTTTTTCCTGTTGCAAGGTGCCTTGAACTGGATTTAAAAAGGGGCCAAAAAGCGGTGCAAAATTAATAAAGCTAGCATCTAAAAAGAGTTTGCAAGACAAGCTGCCAGTTCTCATGGGGTTTGCTCGCTCACTGGTGACCAGTAATTTGCCAGTCGCAGAGTACTTGCTCTAGCTGCTTAACGTATTGTCTATGGCCATTTCCGCACTAGTGTGTTATAGCGCTATGATTCCACTTTCAACATCCTCTGGAATCCTGGGGTTTGCAGTTTCGGGAGGGGCCGGCCAGCTAGTGTGGAAATGGCCATTGTTGAAGAGCCAGATGAAATGTATCAAACATTTACAGGGCAGCATGAATAGTATGTATGGTGGGGGAGGATGACCTTGGTGGACAATCTCTCAGAGACACAGAAGTAGTGGCACCATAGCTATGTTAGTTAGTACTCTGCAGAAGGAGGCACCGGTAAACCAGTCTTGAATATTTTTTGCTCTGAAAATCCTCTGATTGGACGATCCAGTCTGCACATCCCAAAGTGTATTATGTCCAGAAATAAGCATGAGAGATGTAGCATAGAAAAGCACTCCAAAAACACATGTGAGTTTTTTTTTGTGCATGAATGTGTCTTGGGGAGGGGGAGAGACTTCACCATTATTTTTCCACACACACAGAAAAATCACTTATTTCTGAAAGTTGGTGTGTGCGCGTGTGCGTGCCCACATGCAGAAATGGTGGGGTTTTGCACAAAAGCACTATTTTGGAGGGGGGAAATCCACCCCCGAAGGAAAGTGGAATCATAGCGCTATAACACTCTCGTGCAGAAATGGTCTAGGTTAACCTGCCATGCAGTTATGTGGCCTTTCTGCTGCTTTTATTTCCGCTCCCCAGTAAAAACACTTTTCATCTTCTCCGCTTTGAGCAAAGGGTCCTGGTGGCAAAAGGCAGGCATTGCTTCCAGATTAAAAAAAAAAAAACCTGCCCCTCCCCTAAATAAATTGTTCCTTCAGTCCTCAAATTTCTACAATTGTGGTAGTTTAGAATTTCGGTTGAGTGCTAAGGAATACACTTCAGGCATCTGAAGAAAATTGGGAAGGCAAAATGACCAAAGGCATGACGACCCAGCAAATAGAGAAGGTCTAAGTACGTATGGTTTTCAAGCTTTGCCTCTCTGCAATGCTACAACTTTGGAGGAAAATGTCATTGGAGGGGGGGCAGTCCTAAATAGTACCATCCAAGTACTAACCAGGGCTGACCCGGCTTAGTTTCCAAGACCGAATGGTATCTGTTGCCTTTAGGGTATTTAGTTGTGTGAGTGTGTGTACCTAAGTCGCCTGTTGACTTACGGTGACCCTATGGATTTCACAGGGTTTTATTAGTCAAGGAATCCTCAGAGGTGCTTTTGCCAGTTCCTTCATCTGAAATATAGCCTACAGCACCTGGGATTCCTTGGAGGTCTCCCATCCAAGTCCTAACCAGGGCTAACCCTGCTTAGCTTCCAAGATCAGGCAGGATCTGGTGGTTTTAGGATATTTAGGCCCTAAGGCACCATAGGCCATGGCATTTGGCATTCTGTAATTTTTTGCCATGTAGATATTTTGCAGGCCTCCTGTGTCACAGACAGGAATGTGCTCAGTGCAGGAATGTGCAGCTCCTTTTCTCCTCTGACTTGCGCTAAAGCCTGAGCTGCTGAAACAGATGAAGATTTTTTGGTGTACAGGTGCAGAATTTATTTTATTTACAACATTGTAGCAGCAGAGCAGTGCCTTTCAACTAATCCTGGCGGGCTCTCTGTGTTGTGTGGCATCAAAGGCTTGGCGTCCGTTGTATCAAAATGAAGCGGTGTCATATCAAATGCAGAGAAGACGCACAAGTGTCGCATCTTCTCTTCATCTCTCTCTTTCTGTGTGTGAAACCAGAAATCATAAGCTGGCTGGGATCCCAAGGCGTCATCTAAACCAGCCCCATGCTGCCAAGCCGGAATCCACAACTAAAGTGTTCCTGAGAAATGGTAGTTTAGTAAGAAACTTCCATGGCCGGAGAGTCCAGGACCTGGTTATCTGAAAGATAGGCCATTTCCACACTACACTGTTATAGTGCTGTTATTCCACTGCAACCACAAGGTTGTGAGTTCGATCCTGCCGGGCTCCAAGGTTGACTCAGCCTTCCATCCTTCCGCAGGTCGGTAAAATGAGTACCCAGCTTGTTGGGGGCAATTAGCTAAAATACATTGTAAACCACTTAGATAACACTCAGTTGATAAGCGGTATAGAAATAAATGCTATTGCTATGGAATCCTGGGGGCTTGCGGTTCGAGGAGGAGCCTTTAGCATCTTCAGCCAGAGAGCTCTTTGGCCTCAGTAAACTACAAACTCCAGAATTCTACAGGATGTTGAAAGTGGAATATAATAGCACTATAACAATGTAGTGTGGAAATGGCGATAAACTTTTCCCATGTTGACTGTCCCCCGTCCTTTCTGTTTGGCAGCTGGGAATCTGCATATTGTCCTGCTGCCTCATGAGGCTTAATGGATTGCCTTGCAGAAGAAGGTCTCCTCTGCAGTCCCTGCTTCCGTGCAGAAGAGTCTCTCTATTGCAAACAGTCCTCTCCAGTGTTGAATGTTTCCTCCATCCATGGAAGACATTCCTGTTTACTCAGGCCTTTTCCTAGTCATTAATCCCAGCAGTTACCTGCTGGTTTTTAATGAAAGGTTTTGTGGATTTTGCTGTTCTTATTCTGTTATCATTTAATCTCTTTAAATGCTGTCCCGCTGTACCTGCTTTTCCTGTGAATTGGTTTGGGATTTTAAAAATGAAAAGTGCTCTATCAATGCTGAGAATGAAATAATACCCCTTTTGATTTATTTATCTAACTATTTGGGTCCCTGTCTTCAGTCAGTGTTCTCAGGGTGCTGTACAGTCCTAATTCTCAGCATAATATCATAGAATCATAGAGTTGGAAGAGACCCCAGGGGCCATCCAGTCCAACCCCCTGCCATGCAGGAACACACATCAAAGCATTCCCAACAGATGGCCATCCAGGCTCTGCTTAAAAACCTCCAAAGAAGGAGACTCCACCACACTCCGAGGCAGCATATTCCACTGCTGGACAGCTCTGACCATCAGGAAGTTCTTTCTGAGGTTCAAGTGGAATCTCCTTTCCTGCAGCTTGAATCCATTGCTCCTTGTCCTGGTCTTTAGAGCAGCAGAAAACAAGCCCACTCCCTCCTCAACATGACATCCCTTCAAATATTTAGACATGGCTGTCATGTCCCCTCTTAACCTTCTCTTCTGCAGACTAAACATACCCAGCTCCCCACCTCTTCCCCAAAGTTAGGGCCCAGATGCCTTTAAAACAGTTTAAAATATGAAATAATGCAATATAATGTACAAGTAATTAGATTGTAATTCTTTTTAATGTGTAAGCTATCTTGATTTCCAGTGTTGGGAAGAAGGGAGAGGTATAAATAAAGATAACAACAATAACAATTTTTGTTGCTGTTGTTGTTTAATTGCTTCTTCGCCATTTTGGTTAAGATTGAGTTAGTAGGATAAAATCTGACTACCCAGACAGCCTGGTTCTGCACACGGGATGGAGAAAACATCTGCTTTGCCTCAGTCAGCAAAATGCCTTGGGCTACCCAGAGATGTGAATTCTAGGGGGAATAAGAATTTGCTAGTCCCTGAGGCTCCTTGCCCCTTTACCTTTGCCTGTTGCACAGTTTTTCTTTTTTCTCATGGCTGCCAGATCGATTCTGCAGAAGTTTACAAGTCAATTAGCCATAACTAACACTCTTTGGACAGAATTTTGTTGGCGTCTTACCTCTGGTCCACAAAAGTGGCTGGGTATTTCTCTCCAATGTGCACTGGAACTTCAGGGTGCCCTTGTGCATGGAATTGTGCGCTCAGTGGCTCACTTTGGTGGTGCAATGTTGTCATTCAACAGAATGGTTGTGTAAGGTAGGAGACAGTTGAAAAATTCATTCTGTAAGGTTTGTGAAAGGGGTCTTGGGATGGAACCCCTTGCCAGGCTGGCCCCAAAGTTCCAACAATGGGTTCCCACCACTCACCTTGCCCTTTTCTGCCCTTAATGCCTTCCTGGATTGGGTGCTTGGGCCTGAAGGTGACCTCTTATTGTGGACCAGTGGCTGTGTGACTTTGGTGGGTTTACCAAGCAAGACGGGGGGGCCCTCCAAACTTACTATGAACAGACAGAAGCAGTGGTAAAAAAAACAATCAAGCCAACGTTTATTAAGACAGAAGAAAATAATACCGTCAAACTGCTAAATCATGGATAGCTCCCCAAAACCAGACTCAGTCCTTTTCCTCTGTGGGACTCTCTTGTCCCTGGTCCATCTGTTCCTATCTCTGTGAGATCTGTACCAGTGAGATCTCTGTGCCAGCTTTTCCCCATCTGCCTTCTGACAGAGACAAGCCTTGGTTTTTGTAACATTTCCTTCTTGCAGTCGCCCTCTTCGCAGAATGCCCTGAGCTGTGACTGGCTGCCTTCACAAGTCTTTCAGCAGACTGAACTCCTCGTCTATTTAACAACAGAGCACCCAGTAGACTCTGGTCATTTCCGCACTAGCCTGTTATAGCGCAATGATTCCACTTTCAACATCCTCTGGAATCCTGGGGCCCCTCCCGAAACTGCAAACCCCAGGATTCCAGAGGATGTTGAAAGTGGAATCATCGTGCTATAACAGGCTAGTGCAGAAATGGCCTCTGTCTTCAGTAATACAACCAGACTGTAACCCAGCATCCTCTCAGGGTGGTACAAATGTCCACATGCAGAGATGCTGGTAGACCATCACTGTGCAACCCCCATGCAGAGTAAATCATAGGATTCTAGGGTTGGAAGAGACCCCAAGGGCTATCCAGTCCAATCAAAGCATTCCCATCAGATGGCTATCCAACCTCTGTTTAAAAATCTCCAAAAAAGGAGACTTCAGTATAATCCCAAGCAGCAGCATTTTCCACTGTCAAACTGCTCTCATCATCAGGAATTTCTTCCTAATATTTAGGCAGAATCTCTTTTCCTGGAGTTTGAAGCTTTTGCTCCCTGTCCTAGTCTCTGGAGCAGCAGAAAACAAACTTGCTCCATCTCCCAGATGGCATCCTTTCAAATATGTAAACTTGGCTGTCATATCCCCTATTAACCATTTATTCTCCAAGCTAAACATCCTCAGTTCCATAAGCCATTCCACAGAAGGCATATTTTTCAGGACTTTCAACACTGTGGTCAGCTTTCTCTGGACATGTTCAGGTTGCTAATATCCTTCTTGAATTGTGGTGCCTGGAATTCAACACGGTATTCTGGATGAGGTCTGTCCAAAGCAGAACAGAGTGATACTATTACTTCCTTGACCTAGACACTATACTCCTCTTGTTGTAGTCTAGAATCACATTGGCTTTTTTTAGCTGGCACATTGCATTGTAACATTGTACAACATGCAAAGCATCTCAGCAACTGTGTACCATTGTGCAGTGCAGAATGTGCAACAACACTTTGTAACTGCAACACGCAGACCTGCTGCATGTGCGAGAGCATTTCTGCCATTATCAGAAGAATATGTCCACTGCGCTATGGCAAATAATCCACCTCATGTGAATAGTGTGACTCAATGCATGCGTATTTTACTAACAGGATGCCAGGCAATGTGTTTAAGTCAATATGCAGAGATCTGAACTGTGCAACTGTAGCATAGGATCTCAGTAACTATTTAGTAGTTGGGGCAGACTATTGACACAGACTTTCTATGCTAGCAACTAGGGCTGGCAGCTATGGATGGAGGAATCCTTTTGTAAAAATAAACACACCAAACCAAACCATGCAAAATTGCCACTGCTCTAAAATCTTGCAGCACTGAGCTTCAGAGTCCCATTCTGTCTCGTGATACAAAGGGCTTCTCTTCCCTATCTTTCATTGGTGGCAAGTGGCAAGGTGTCCCAACTTCTTCAGTGACTTTTTTAAAAAATGTGGGTGTGAATCTTTTTCCATCACAAAAAGTTGCATGGGGAAAGTGATGATTTGCTTTTTTCTTTCCACAGAGTGTCCTCCAAACAATAAAACCTTGCAAATGCATTATTTTTGATTTCTCCCTGTGTCCCCCCCCCAATATATATTGAGTGCATGCACATGATCTATTTTGAGATTCTCTCTGCCTGCGTTGGTTAATTTCTAAAACGAGAGTGGCTACGAGCAAAGACTTGTCTGGAAGCAGTGCTGTTTTCCCCCTCTGTTCTGGGAAGATCTTCTTTTCTGAATTAATCCAGCAACTGTTGAGACTGGTGGCTTTTAAGATGACAAAGATGCTAGTCTATGTTTGTGCTAGCTTTGAGTTTTTACACAGAAATCGGGCTCTGTGGCTTGAGATTAAGGACATCCAGCGTACTGCTTATAAAAAAAAATAGATATCCAACAGACTGATATTTACAGAAGTGTTCAAATACAATCCAACAGGCATTTCTGGATGTGGTTTGCTTCTGGAAAGGGGCCCAGAAGCAGTTTCTCTTTTTAGTGCGCAGTTGGACATGAACATGTGCATCTGGGGACAAAAGAAAAAAAATGCAGTTTGGAAACTAATAATGTGCAGTTGGGGGGGGGAAATGCCAATGAGTTACAAAGGTGGGAATTCTGTGGGTGACCTCTGCACATGTAGGTTCCCCCAAGGAAGTGATTGGATGTTTTTTTCCCTACCACTTGCATTCAGCTCAAGGTTGAGGAATGGGAGTTGTGCAAGTGGTGTGTGTTGTGCACACAGATGTTCATTGTCCACATGCATTGTGCACGTGCAGATTTGGTGATGTGTTTGGTGATGCATTCAGGTGCTCATTTTATTGTGTATCGTTGACATTCAGTTGTGTTGCAAAATCAATGTGTGCCTCCACATCTCAAGTTTTGTGTTATGTAGCCCTAGTGTGATATAGGGAATCAACTTGGTGTATGTGTTGGACTTGGGCGGTGGAAGACCAGACTTTACATCCCTACTCAGCCATGGAAGTTCACTGGATGATCTATTGGGCAGTTCTCAAACGAAGGTAGCAGCAAAGATCTCTTCCCAAAGATCTCTATAGTAGAGTAGCTGTAAGTTGGAATTGACTTGAAAGTGTGAGGAAAACAGTATAGTGTGCTAATTTGACCGTTGGACTAGGCATCTGTAAGACCTCTTAGCTTTCTACCCTTGAGAAGAGAAAGTTAAGAGGCGATATGATAGCCATGTTTAAATATTTGAAAAGATGTCATATGGAGGATGGAGCAAGCTTGTTTTTTGCTGCTCCAGAGACTAGGACATGGAACAATGACTTCAAACTACAGGAAGAGACAGCACCTAAACATTAGGAAGAACTTTCTGCGGGTAAGAACAGTTTGACAATGGGATATGCTGCTGCCTAGGACTGTGGTGGAGTTTCCTTCTTTGGAGTTTTTTAAAGAGAGGCTGGATGGCCAGCGGTCGAAGGGAATGCTTTGACTGTGCATTCCTGCATGGCAGAGTGAGGTTGGACTTGATGACCCTTGTGGTGTCTTCCTACTCTATGATTCTATGCATTGAGTCAGTGAGACTACTATATGCAATTAGTAGACTATATGGAATTAACCATCTTTCTTTCTCTTTTCTACCTTCCTACCTTGTGTTTGGGGCTTCATATCAGCTCCGTGTCCAACTGGGCTACGGTAAGATGTGGTCTCTTTATCCACCCTAACAGTGCTATTATTCCACTTTCACCATTCTGTGGAATTCTGGGGTTTGTAGTTTCCTGAGACCAAAGAACTCTTTGGCTGAGAATTCTCAATGCCCTTCCCTACACTGCAAACCCCAGGATTCCATAGAAGGTTGAAAGTGGAATAATAGCACTAGAACAGCATAGTGCAGAAAGCCCCTAACATTGATCAAAGGCACAAGCAAAAAAGCAAAGCCAGCTTTGGGTTGGTTGCCTTTTCTTTTCCTTTTTGTTTTCCTTCCACGTGGGAGAATTTGTACAGTTGGAATATCTCCTTAGAACGCACACTGTGCAGAAGTATGTCTGATTTCCCCATTCCACTTCCTCGGCTCTTGCATCGAAGCAGGACCCCCCCCCCAATGTGAATGCCCAAATGCAAATGGAACTTCTTTAACTTTAAAATGTTGGCCAGCAGCCCACACTGGTGTGGTGATGGCCACGCGCATGCCCAAGTGAAATGAACTGGTGCTGAGCAAAATCACGGCAGCTCCCATCCCTTTTGACGGGCATGCGTGAGGGTGGCTTCAACCAGGGATGTGCCCCCCAACCGTTTCCTTCTGTTTTGAAAACTCCATCCCTTTATCTATTAATCTCTGGACGTGCATGGATTCTGCAAGGATACAGCCTCCCGCTGTGCATTAGTGTCCCCCTCCATGCACACATACAGCATGCCTCTGCTCCTTGTCGGAAAAAGAGATTGCTCAGAGACAGATGGGGAGAGAAACATTGTGTTTAAATAGCTATTTGAGGTCATTTCAATATTTATTTTTTGTGAATTTCAATGCTGACAAGCATCTCCTTTATTTCCTAATATTATTCCTTCCCCCTCTCTCTCTTCTTCTTTTTTTTTCTTCCTTTCTCCTCTCTCCCTGCTGCTTTCCTCGGTTACACTTTCCTTTCATTGGCAAAGACCCCCGCTCTGTCTTTGCAGTTCCTTCGACGTTTCACCAGAGCAGATGTTGGGATTCCAAACGGATTCCAAGCCGAGGTCTTTTCCAGATGCGTTTCTAAATTGTTAAAACTTTTAAATACTGTGCATTACGAGGAGCCTGGATCCTTCTGGTGCGGCTACTGCGATTCAGCTCTTCCTCACGTGGCGGAGAGGAGTTTCTCATCTGAAGCCAACTCTCTACGGTAAAAGAAAAAAAAAAACAGACCCAAAACCCTCCTGTTTTGGTCCTGAGCAAAGTTGAGATAAAAGGGAAAGGAAATCAAATAGGAAGGGCAGAAAAATCTTAATATGCTCTCTCGCTCTCTCTTTCTCTGCACCCATGGGGTTTTTTTCAGACTTTCCTGCTGACCTCCATGGGTGCAAAACCTGTGGCCCTTGCAATGCAGCTGAACTGAAGCTCCCATCATCCCCAACCACTGATTGAAGTGTAGAAATCTGGTGGGATTTGCAGACCAACCGCTCATGCATCTACATGCTCCTCACCCCATCCTGAATCAGTTAGTGCCAACTGGTGCAGACCCATTGAATGAATGCATTTAGGTACATGTTGCATGACTATTCCAAAACATATTCTGTAGGTCTACTCTAATTGGAGCTAAAGAACAGGATTCAGGCCTCTATTGGCAGCTCTGACTTGGACGGTCACCTCTAGTTTCATGGTTTGCAGTACTGAGCTGGCACACGCTCTTTCTCAATCTCTCTCCCAATCTCTCTCTCTCTCCCACACACACACACACATATACACACACAGTCTCTCTTTCTTTCTGTGGCATGCTATAAAGTATTATTTACTGCTAGAGTTAACTGAATTACTGGGGGGTCTGTCTTGGGTCAGCTAAATGGTTTTTTATTCTCTCTCTTTGTGTGTCTTGGGTCCCAGGAGTGTGGATCATTGTTACCCTGATTTCTGGGGTCCCTTGGGGGACACCTCAATGTGCTCCACGTGATGGGGAATGGAAACTAGCCAGAGCACAAGCAATAGCAACGCGAGAGGCAGGGTAACCTAGCGGGGTCTTTTTACCCAGTTTTTATGGGGTCAGGCCAAGCCAACAACCAAACAAAAATGTCCAATAAATGATTTTATTGAATGAAAGTCTCACGCACCAACGCAATCACTCACACACTCACTCAAGACCTATTAAGAAGCAAAAGAGAGGAAACTGGATAGGGGAGTATGAGGGGGTTATAGCTGGGGTAATACTGCACCTTTTCCTGAAGTCCTTGGTCCGGGGAAAACAGCGGAGAAGTGGGGCTCAGCACAGAGAGGGCTGAGGGGATCACTCAGTGGATGGAGAAACGGTCTGCTGGGATGACCAGGAGTGATCCAAAGAACCGCTCAAAACAGGAACTATTTGTAGGGGAAAAAGTACCTGGAGGGCTAATCCTTTCCCAGGGAGAACAATGGTGTTGCAACAAGAAAGAAACTCCACAATGGTAACTTCCTTCATATGATGAGATTTCAAGGTGTTGCCAAAGTCTCAGGATCTTTGGCTGCATTGGGTTGTAGTCTGACTTCATGTAAATGGTCCTCACCTGATGGGATATTTGCTCAACTTGGGGCAAACACGCTAATCCCCTCAAGTTGGCTTCTCAGGGGCTGAGGACCCGTTGTTTATTGTGGGTTTGCACAGCTTGAGGTCTTCTGGGGCTACATGACTGGGGATTTTACTGGCCTGACCTGGTTTTCGGTCCTTTGACCATTGCTCCCTACGTGCCCATCCGGGTGACCTCTCAGGCACATTGAATCATATTTTAATATCAAAATTGTAGACCCCAGGACAGGATTTTCCAGTGAGATAACATCATGGTGCACATGGTTTATATTGGGGTGGTCAGTGTGTGGCAGCTTGAGGTTGTCTTAGCAGCCGCTGGCCCTTTCCACAAAGTACTCCTTTCTTCCCTGGGAGAATGGAAGCAAATTGCTTCTCCCAGAAGTCTCCAAGACCGGGCGTTCATTGCTCCTCCTGCACTCTTTGATGCCAGGAATAAATACCCCTTCTGACTAAGTCAGGTTTGATTTGGAGTTTGCAATTTGGGGTCCTAGAGGATCCCATGAGCAGAAAATGGTCCCAGGGAGATTGCAAAGTTGCTCTTTCCTCCTGGGTAGAGAGGCAACTAGAGTGATGATGGAGGCAGTGGCGTCGCTAGGGTTGGTGTCACTCATGGGAGCTTTTTCTGTCCAGGAGCTGGAATTCCAGGGGTCTTGGTCTACCAGAGGGTGGGTGTCCTTATCTACCCACCTGGCTCCATGATGCAAAGGCACCGGGGATCTCAGAGTGGTCGTCCTACATGAAGCTATGTGGACTCTTATGAACGTGAGGGAAGAAAGATGGGGAAAGTCATTTTGTTGTCATCCCCCTGTTGGTGTGGTCTATACTCCCTGCCCCCCACTAGTGATGCCACTGGGTGGAGGAAGGCTGGTTCTAAAAATATTAAACCAGCCACAGGTTTCAACTGAAGGAATTGGGATGACATTCAAAATCTGCAATGACTTGGGACTACACCATATGAAGCATGGCCTCTTCCTACTTATGCTTGTCCAAGGAGTGAACTCTGCAGGGAGATACCTTCTCTTTAGAATGATAGAATCATAGAGTGGGAAGAGACCCCAGGGGCCAGCCAGTCCAACCCCCTGCCATGCAGGAATCTACATCAAAGCATTCCCAACAGAAGGCCATCCAGCCTCTGCTTAAAAATCTCCGAAGAAAGAGACTCCACCATGCTCTGAGCAAGCATATTCCACTGCTGGATAGCTCTGACTGTCAGAAAGTTCTTCCTGAGGTTCAGGTGGAATCTCCTTTCCTGCAGCTTGAATCCATTGCTCCTTGTCCTGGTCTCTGGAGCAGTGAAAAACAAGCCCACTCCCTCCTCAACATGACATCCCTTCAAATATTGAAACGTGGCTATCATGCCCCCTTTTAACCTTCTCTTCTGCAGACTAAACATCCCCAGCTCCCTAAGCCACTCTTTGTAGGGCATGGCTTCCAGACCCTTCACTATTTTGGTCACCCTCCTCTGGACACACTCCACCTTGTCGATATCTTTCTTGAACTGAGTGTCCAGAATTGGACACAGTATTCCAAATGAGCAGAATAGAGTGGTACCATTACCTCCCTTGACCTAGACACCATACTTCTATTGATGCAACCAAGAATTGCATAGGCTTTCTTGGCTGCCGCATCACACTGCTGACTCCTGTTCAGCTTGTGATCTACCAAGACTCCTAGATCGCTTTCACACGTACTGTTATCCAGCCACGTGTCCCCTATCCTATATTTGTACATTCTACTTTTTGTGCCTGAGTGCAGGACCTTCCATTTCTCTATGTTGAAATTCATTTTGTTAGCTTTGGGCCAGCTCTCCAATTTTTCTTCCACAAGGGGGGCCAATACACTATGGGAAGCCTTGAGACTAGGGCCTTCTTTGCTTTGGCTCCTCAGTTGTCAAATAGTCTCCATTTGGAAGCCCAGCAGATGCCACCATTAATTTTATTCCCATTCCATGTCCAAATATGACTTTTTAAAATTAAAACAAAAGCCTCTGGGGCTAATTGATTCCTGCCTACATGCATGTTTTTCTAAAGTTGGCTTGAATGATTTTCACCAGTTTTAAACCGTCTTGTAAAATCATTTATGGTGCTCATCCTCTGTTTAAATGAATTGTACAATGGTTTAAATTGATTTTATTGTGCGTCTGAGGTCCCACGATGCAGGGAAGGATGTAAATACTTTAATGGAAACTGTCATAAAATGTTCCTTCCCAGTCCTGGGCAGCTGCTTGGTCCTCCCAGGGAAGCTTGCAGAAGTCCTGCCCTGGACTTGCATCTGCAGGGTGGAACCGACCCAAGTTTCATCCTCTTGTGACCTGTCTAGCTGAGAGCTGGCTGAGAGTTAATCCTTGCATAGGTGTTTACCTCTGCAGAATGGGGTGGATTTGCAAGGCAGAATGCTGTTGGGTGTCTCACACATGCATACCGTCTCTTGTAAAGTACTTGGATGTTTCTTTCTGGTATGGAATGGCTGCATTCAGTTCAAGACTGTGGAGGTGGAGCTGCACATGTGATGCCATTGCACCTGGATGCATTGCACGTTCAAGCCCTATGAGGAGCAGTTTAGAGAGCTGGGGATGCTTACCTGGAGAAGAGAAGGTTAAAAGGTTACATGAAAGCCATGTTTAAATATTTGAAGGGATGTTATATGGAGGATGGAGCAAGCTTGTTTTCTACTGCTCCAGAGACTAGGACATGGAGCAATGGATTCAAACTGCAGGAAAAGAGATTCTACCAAAAGCCACCGAGAAGGCTGTCTCTTGTGTCCTTACTTTATGTGTCTGCAATGCTGGTGGGACCCATAAAAATCTGAAAATGTGGGCAAGCTCATATAGGGAGATACAGTCTTTCCTATCATCTAATTCCACTTCAACACAAATAATTGCTCCACAACTCTTCAAGATGTCTGAATACTGGGGAAAACTGTGCAGAAGTCTCACAACGTTAATCTTCTTCCCGACTGTCGGGAAACTATTTCTGTCCCAATCTGGAATCAAATAATTGCAAATACCCTTTCCACCCTGCCGCTGTCAAGCAGCTCTTATCACCAGGAAGTTCTTCCTTTCTAATGTTTAGTTGGAGGACAACTTGTTTTCTTACGCTGCATTTTAGAAATAGCAAACATGGCAAGGCTTGCAGAACTGATGGCGCGTGGTGTGGGTTTGTGCACACATCTGCTTGGCTGGAATCCGAGGCAATGGAGGCGCCCAGCTTTTGTAGAAAGGAGATTTCCCCTCCTCAGCAAAAATGCCTGGGGAAAAGTTTAACTGAGTCTCCTGAGCCTTAAGGGAACAGATTGTTGACTGTTGCAAGAGGTCTCTCTGACCATTGGTGATCACCCCCGTGTCCAGCCATCATCCCACATTGCTCAGAGCACCCCTGACCCCCCCCCAAAAAAAAACCCCAGAGAGGCTATGGGGGAGGAAGAAATGGCAAACTTTCTGTGAACTCTCTTAAGTTCCTTAACCTTAGGATCCAAGCCATTGCGTGGGTTTTCTGGGAGGAAAAAATAACTCTCATTATTAAACAAATATCCAGAAAAAAAGTAAATTTCCATTTCCCTATATCAAGGAATGGCTGGGAGGGGGTCTTCCAGATGCTTTTGGACTACAATTCCCATCCATCCCCAACCAGTAGAGGCTGGAGGATATTGGGAATTATAGTTTTTCAAGAAATCGAGTCATTGCTTCCCTTCCTCCCCTCTCCCCCGGCCTGTGCTGACGGAAATCCGAGGGAAACATATTTTGGGGGGTGGGGGGCTAGGATTTATATACTGAGAGCACACCATGCTGATTTTACATGCAGGATAATTGTCTCCAGAAAGGAGAGAAAAAAATCCAGTAGCCAAAAGCCAGTGAACCAAAAATGAATTGAAATTGAACTGGAATATATGAGGCCAAAGGTGGGGGAGCTGAAGAGCGAGGAGGAGAATGCACTTAGGATGACTTAAATGTTATGCATTCAAACAAATTTCAAAGCTTTCCTTGCAAATGTATTTTTATTGGGATCGTTGTAAATATTTACAAGACATGATAGTGCACATTTCCTTTGCATTGTTTAGTTTTGAATGGGAAAAAAAGACCCAAAGAACGGTTAGCATACTAAGTTCATGTAGCTCTGCAAAGTTCCTTTTTAAAGATTAGAATGGCCATAATCCCTCATCTAGCCACACAGGGATGGCTGGTGGAATTCTGGAAGTTGTAGTCTGCAAAAAGAAACTTTGCCAAGAGCTGACTTGTCCCAACAAACTCTGCATCTCAATGTCTGCCTTGCTGGGTTTTTTTTTTTTTTCTCCTGGGATAATCCCATGAAACAAAGCAAGCAGCATTGTAGGCTGGAGTGGTATTGTATCCATTCCAGCTTCCCAATAGGGCTGGCATTGTATTATGTTACTAATAAATTTTATGGAACAATGCAATTTTAAAAAGCTCAGCCTTTTTATTTTCTTTAATTTGCACAAAAGAAAAAAAAACACCCAAAAAACACAACAGAGCACTTTACGAAGAAGAAGAAGATCCACCCAGGGATGGAAAAAAAGACAGAGAAGAATCCTGCTTTCTTCCCACCCCACAAGCTCTTTGGGTGGGAGACAACAGAGAGGAAGATGGCTCCACCTCTCTGGAATCTAGTGTGAATGTGTAGATTCCGTACCCTGCTGAAGTCTCATGCATAATCTTGGGCACTTTAAAATGAGTTGTGTGGAATTGGGCATTTTTTTTTTTGTTGAAAAATCACTTGTATGTTCTCCTACAAGAGAAGTGGTGTCGTTGTGAATTCTTGTGTGCATTGTACATGGGTGCTCCTTACACATGTGTGCACTTTGTGTATAGGTGACATAGATGGTGTTTCATCCTGTGCATGAAAACATGTGGCACATAGATGTACCTGCACACTGACTTGTCAATTCAGTTAGATTTGTGACTTTTTCATTCACTTGTGCAACATTGCCCTTCAACACAGGATTGCATAGCACCATCTGTGCATAATTCCATAAATGGAGATTTACACAACGCAACCCTAGTGTAGAATCTTGGCAGCTCCCAAGATGTCAAAAATTTCTTTTGCAATGTACCTTTGGTTTTACAATCCAGGCCACCAGAGTCCTGAGACTTGAGACGTTGCCCCTCTGGCCATGGTGATAATGCTGCTGGGGCTGGGGGAGAGGATTCTGGGAATGGTGGTCCAAAGAAGTATCATTTCCATGCTGTCTGTCTTCTTTGTGGACTAATTTTGTGATGGTATTTCCCAGTTGCTCTTGATTTTGCTGCTGGGCCTTTGTCCGGGGCAGGAAGACCAGAGCAGGTGGCTGCTCGGCTTTAATTAGCCCAAGGCCTCAGTTGGTAGGAAAGTTAAATATAGCTGAGAGATGCATGCCTTTAGCAAGGCCCCCTTCATTTGGGGTGGGGGAGGAAGCTGGGATGGAAAGAGTGGTCCTTTTCGGGAGACCCTGGTTGCCTTCCCTCCTTCATGGATACCCACACATCTGCTATTCTCAGACACAGGAAGGTGGGTTGGAGGAAACAGTGGAACAGTACCTAACTGTCTTTGATGAATCCCAAGAGTGTGTAGAACAGGAATACTAGGCTAAAGTGATGGAGGGGTGGCCCCTTGTCAGTGGAATGGTGAATCCATTCTGAGTTTTAGTTTGAACTGCAGAAGAGCTGGCCAGTGTGCTAAACCTGTTTAGGGGGAAAAGTATTCAGAGGCCATTTCCACATGATGGGGCTGTGCCGCTTCTGGAACAGGATGGCAGCAGTGGACAGGTCATTCTTCCACACGACACCATTGTTGGCCTGCTGCCATCCTGTTCCCAAGCATTGCACTCACAGTTTTTGCAAAATGGAAAAAAATTCATTTTGCGCTTGCAATCACCTGGCAGTCCTGTCATTCCTGACTGTGCGGAGGCTGCGGAAGCACAATGGCAATGCTTCCTTCCTTCTGTAGAGCACAACAGAAAGTGCCCGATTGTACTGAGGAAGGAAGAGCTGGCACCATCATGCTCCGTTCCACATGGAGCAAGCAAGTGAGGAGGGGAGCGTTGCTGACGTGCTCCCTTCCAGGCTGTAGCGTGACGATGCGGAAGAGCATCATTGTGCGGAAATGGCTATAGAATCCTAGCATTGGAACAGACCACAAAGACCATCCAGTCCCATTCCATGGCATGCAGGAATACACAATCAAAGTACCTAGGATAGCTCCATTAAAGTTCAGACTAAAACCTGCAATGGATTCAATGACACGTGAGGCCCAAAGCCTGCTCTGCCAGATTAACATTCTCTACGGTCTGGTTGGCACTTTTTTTTTTTTTAAACAAGGGAAATCTGCTGGTGTGTGGTGTTCCATATTGCCCAATGTACTTTGTTTAGGTTCCATGTAATCTGGTCTTGAAAGATACATCAGTATTATTCTCATAGAATCACCTACAGTTGCAAGATCTTCTGTATTTCTGAAGAGTCTCTGCACCGTAAAGTCCCTCCTAACACAGCAGAATTAGCTGCCTTTGGAGGGAAGACAGGTTCTGAGCTTTCCAGTCTGATCTGAATGTCTCTCCAATATCTCACTGAAGGAGAGAATGGTACCACTCCATTCTAGTTTGCCAGACCTTGGAGACCTGTGTCCAATTCTGAACACCTCAGATCAAGAAGGACATTGAGAAGCTGGAAGGTGTCTGGAGGAGGGCAACCAGGATGATGAAAGATCTGGAAACCAAGCTCAATGAGAAGTGACTGAGAATGCTGTGCATGGAGAGGTGAACAGTAACCAATATCTTAAGGGACATCATGTAGAAGATGGAACCAGCTTGTTTCCTGCTGCACTAGAGGCTAGAATACGAACCTTTGAATTCAAATGGCAAGAAAAGAGATGTCACTTAGGCTTTAGGAAGGATGCCTTTGACTGCATTAACTGTTCCACAGTGGAACAGGCTTCATTAGAGTGTGACAGTGTCTCCTACTCTGGAGATTTTTAAACAGAGGCTGGATGGACATCTTTGGGAAATGCTTTAGCTGGGTATTCCTCCATGGCAGAATTGGGTTGGACTAAGATGTCCCTTGAAATGCCTTCCCAACTCTTTATGATTCATCCAGAGACAGAAGAGTGGGCTTCTATGAAACAGAAAAGTTTTAAAAGAAAAGTCTGCAGCGCTCAGAGTAAAGCTGATATAAAGTGTCTGTTAAAAATATTGTAAAATGCACCAAAGCTGGTGTAAGTGGCATTCCTGGTTGTTGCACAAACGTAAGAAAGGTCTGTGGTATAAGAGATCTCCATCCAGTTTCTGAGATGAGCTACAGAGGGGGAAAGCTTTGGTCCTAGGCTGCACCGTGAAATCTGGGCCACGCAGTAACGGTATTGTCGGTATTGTCGGCAAGTGTTTGGCACCAGGATCTAGTGAATGAACTCTTTCAGAGTGACCCTCTCCATCCTTTCAAAAAAACTCCTTCAGCCCCTCCACCACCTCTACCCCCGCCGTGACTGCTTGACTTCTTTTCAGCGGCTCTGGGTTTAGCGGAGCTGACCTTAGCTTGCCTTGGCCTCATCCCTAGGGGAATTCCTTTGCCTTTTATCCTTTATTTGGCCAATTACAAGAAGCATAAAGTTTCTCTCTGCCTCCAGATGGGAGGGGTTTGCAAGCACTTTTGCTCAGGAGCATTCTCGCTGCTGCCACCTTTAGGGCTTCGGGAAAATGCAGTTTTGGCAACGGTGTGGCTTGAAGTTCTGCACTGCACTCTTATAGCGCGATTATTTCACTTTCAACATCCTATGGAATCCTGGGGTTTGCAGTTTAGGGAGGGGCCTCAAAGGAGTGCTGCAATCATAGAGCCCTCAAAGGCCTCTCCCTAAACTGCAAACCCCAGGATTCCATAGGATGTTGAAAGTGGAATAATCACGCTATAACAGTGTAGTGCGGAAATGGCCCCAAGTTGTCCTTGATGAAATTAAATGTGGATGCTGACTGTGCGGGCCTTTCTGCTCGTTAATGTTATAGTGCTATTATTCCACTTTCAGCATCCTGGAGTTTGCAGTTTAGGAAGAGGCATTCAGAATTCTCAACCAGGGAGCTCTTTGGACTCAGTAAACTACAAATCCCAGAATTCCCCAGAAAGTTGAAAGTGGAATCATAGCGCTACTACAATGCAGAGCAGAAATGCCCCGTGTCTCCTTTTGCGGCAGTGAGGGCTAGTGGTTAGCATATAAGCTAAGCAATACAGCTCTGTGGAATTTTGTAGCTCTTCCAGTTTGGCCATAGAAAGGAGCCATGGTGGCGCAGTGGTTAAATGCCAGTACTGCAAGCCACAAGGTTGTGAGTTCGATCCTGCCCGGCTCCAAGGTTGACTCAGCCTTCCATCCTTCCGCAGGTCGGCAAAATGAGTACCCAGCTTGTTGGGGGCATGTATAGAAATGTTTTGGAATACATGCTATTTGTAAGTTGTTCGCCGCCTCGATCCATATGGAGAGGTGGGATACAAATAAATAAATAAATAAAGAAGAAAGAAGAATTCGAGGATGACTGAATTCTTTTCCTGCTCCCAGTCTCCCTTATTTGTATATTTAAACCCACCTATCATTTTATTTATACTCCACCTTTTCCCAAAACTGGAACATGACTTATAAAATACTAGTAATTATTCTTTGCTGTCAAATTGACTTTCTGTTATGGTGAGCCAGTGTGGCGTAGTGGTTTAAGCATTAAGCTTTAAGAGTACAAACCCTGAAGAACAGGGTTCAATTCTCCACTCAGCCATGGAAACCCACTGGGTGACCTTGGGTGCATCACACAGTCCCAGAAAACCCCATGATAGGTTCACCTTAGGGTTGGAAATGACTTGAAGGCACACAACACACCCAGAACAATGAATGAGAAATTTCTAAGATTCAATGGATTCAGGACTGTGCCTTCCTTGATGAAGTCCACCCATTTGTCATGCATTCTTCCCCTTTGCCCACCACCTACCCTTCACCAAGTGTTGTCCCTTTTTGCCCAGTGAGTCACATAATTTCATGATGTGACCAAAGCACAATAGCCTCAGCTTGGTCATCTTGGCTTCTAGTGGAAGTTCAGGCCTAATTTCCTCTCCAGTTGCCATAGGACACTAAACTTCTCCTCTTCCTAGACACATAGAATCCCACAATCCTAGAGCTGGAAGAGATCCCAAGGGCCATCCAGTCCAACCCCATTTCAAAGGAAGGAACTGGGAAAACCACCTCTGAGTAATCTTTGCCTAAGAAATTCATGGGGTCACCATAAGTTGACAGGCAACTGGAAGGCATGTACTCTTCACCTCTTCTCAAGCAGCTTCCACACACACAAATGCAAGGTCATGCAAAGTGTTGCATCCCATTGTAGTCAATGGATGCGACAGGAGTGTGTCCATGTTGCTGCAGGCAGATGCACGTTGTGTCTATTGACTAGAATGGGATGTGACACTCATGGTGTTTGTTTTACATGGAGGTCCCTGGAGTGGAATCCCTGCATATATGGCAGGTGGACTGTACATACACATATCTGAATAAAGCAAACCTATCACACTTTTTTTTTGGCCAGATTTATTCAGAGATGGTTTGCCATTGCCTTCCTCTGAGGTTGAGAGAATGTGACTCGCCCAAAGTCACCCAGTGGGTTTCCATGACTGAGCAGAGATCTAGATCCTGGTCTCCCAGAATCCCTATACCATGCTGCCTCTCAAAAGATGGTTCTGTTATGTGTCTAATAAAACACACACAACTCCATTACTCTCCTTTGCAACTGTCTGTCTTAACTGCAAAAACAGCAACTCTGAAGTCCATATACGTTATACTGCGTGGTGTGTGAGAAACCTAAGGTTCATTTGCTGACAAGCCAAGCAAGCCTTGGTTAGATCAGAATTTACAGAGTAGAATAAGAAATTGATTGTTCAGCCTCGTCAGCAGACGAGGAGGAAGCGTCGTAATGAAGGCTTGCCACATACATCTAGAATTATGGTCTGCACAAAGGCAGATATTAAACCCTTAACTCTGATGGTTCGCTTCGGCTGCTTGTGCTTTTGAGACCTTGAGGGTTCAGGAGACAGGAGTGGGTGTGATTTCTTTCTTTCTGGGTTTAATTTCAGCAGCCAGTAAGCCATTGCTGGGTACCACAGGATACAGGAGGAGTGGGACTGGTAGAGACTCCCCTCCACCCTGTTTTGTACTCTATGGATTAGCAGAGAGGTCAGCTGAAGTTGGATTTAGTGGACTGAGAGTTTTGCAACAGAACCCCATTCTTGAGGTTAACAGTCAGGAAGGAACATCTATCAGCAGGATCCGATGATTTCCAAGAAGTAGTCATGTTAATCTCTCGCAGCATAAAAAGGAGGAAGGAAAGGAAAGGACATTTATTTTTTTTTAAACCACATTTCTTTTTGTTTCCTCCCCGCTTCCTTCCTCCTTTCTATGCTCTTGGCAGCAAACATTGTACAAGCAAGGAGGCTGAAGGAGAAGGCACAATCAGTGGGACTCAAGATTCAGATCCTAGATCAGGGTTGCACAATATAGATCTCCACATGTGGGGTTATGGACCGATGGCGCTACTCAAGCCTTGCAAGAAAGGGTGGTGTTGCACAACTGAACCAAGGTACCAAACGTGCAGCCAAACGCATGATCAAATGCACATCCATGTGCAAGGATAGAATCCATGCAGGCACAATGTGCAGTTTGCAGTTGGAAGCAATGCACATGCGCACATAATGCATCGGGAATTTCCTCCTCTTTTCTTGTAAAATGAATCCTTTGGTTCTGGTCTTATCCTAGAAAACAAGGAACATTGAGCAAAGTCTGGAGTGAAGTTCTTTTAGGGAGCTGGGTAGAGATGGAAAGAATATTCAAAAATATTCCAGAACTGGTTTTATAAAAGTTTCTCAAGTTTCAGGAAACTGATGGGAAGAATTTTGGACTGATGAGAATATTCCCAGTTTGGGACTTATTCTGCACAAAAATTTTCATGAGCAGAGAAATATTATTTTTCTGCACAGAAAATGGTTTTTCCTCCGCTGAAAATGCTCTAACTGACAATGTATTCTATGCAAAATATCCATATATCTGCATTTTCTGCACAGAAAGTAATATCTCTGGGCAGAAATATTATCTGAAGCAAAACATGCTTCTCCTTTTGCAGAAAATGCTGTTTTCTGTGCAAAACAACTGCATGTGCCTTGTGTACAGAGCAAATCCTGAACTGCAAGTAGTCTTTGAAGGCTCAACTGTGTTTGAAGCTTTTCTTCTAGTGGTAAGAAGAATGCTAGAGTTACTCATTGCTTCCTTTTAGAAAAAGTTACTAAAGAATTACCTTCTCACAGGTGAGTTTGTTCAGTCTGGAGAACAGAAAATTAACAGACAGTATGGCATAGACATTTTTAAATATCTGAATGGCTGATATCAAGTGGAAGATGGAATGAGCTTGTTTTCTGTTGCTCCAGAAGGTGAGACCCCACCAAATGTTGAATTAAAAGAGACAAGATCCTAAATTTGCTGATACGCAGAGTTTTCAAATAGTGGAACAGAGTCACAGAGCTGGAAGAGACCCGAAGGGCCATCCAGTCCAACCCCATTCTGCCATGCGGGAAGACACAATCAAAGCTTTCCTGACAGATGACCATCCAGCCTTCATTTAAAAACCTCCAAAGAAAGAGACTCCACCACACTCCTCTGAGGCAGCAGCGTATTCCACTGTTGAACTGTTCTTGTAATCAGGAAATTCCTCTTAATGCTTGGGTGGAATCTCTTTTCCTGAAGTTTGAAGCCATTGCTCCATGTCCTAGTTTCTGGAGCAGCAGAAAACATTGCTCCATCTTCCACATGACATTCCTTCAAATATTTCAACATGACCATCATGTCCCCTCTTAACCTTCTCTCCTCCAGGCTAAATATACCCAGCTCCCTAAGTGACTTCTCACAGAGATTCATGATTTCTAGGCCTTGTTACCATTTCGGTCTTCCTCTTCTGGGTATCTTCCAGCTTGTCCCTCAGAAGGTGGCCTGCTCTCCATTGTTGGAGGTTTTTACGCAGAGGCTGGATGGCCACTTCTCAGGGCTGCTTTTGCTGTGGGTTCCTACACTAGCAGGGAAATCTGGCACTTCTTGTTCTATGATTCTGTGATTTGTACGGCTGCCTTTCTGTTGCTTGGCTTCCAGGGAGATTGGGCAAATTTCTATGAATCCCAACTAGTTTTATTTAAGGAATGAAACGGTGACCAGTTCAGTCTATGGATGGAGAATGTCAGGCCAGATGTGATCCAGGGAGGTTCATCCACTAAGGCTGGAATATTCTTCTGTGATGGGAATATTTAACTTTTAAATACCCTTATGCAGAACTGACCCATGTTTTGTAAGCAGGAAAGTTGTTGCAGCGAACTGAGCTAGGCTTTGCAGGCAGAAGTGCTGTTGATGCGGAGCACTGAGAAAGGCCGGGGGAAGATATCTGTGCTGGTAAGGACTCCCATCTGGCTTTACTTTGGTCTTGCACTTGACCTCGGGTCTTGCCTGCTACTGGAATGCAGCCCTAGGGACCCTTTCGAAATTAGAATTCAGCCTGCTGGCTGAAAAAGTTTTCCCCACCCCTCCCGTAAACCATCCACACACCCAGCTGGACAGGTGAACATTGTGAAGCAAGCTTGAAAGCTGCCATCAATCAAATCAGTCCAGTGAACTGTTGGAAGCCTGAATGCCCAGGACAGATTTTTGGTCTGGCATGTCAACAAGGCTGTTGGGTAGCCCCCAAGGCTCAGAACAGCTTGCAGACCTCTCCAAAGCCTTGCTTGGCTCCATCAAATCGCTGTCTGGACTCAGGGAAGCAAAGTCTTTGCAGACACAGCTCGGCTTTTTGGGAATCAACTGGCTTGTTAAGAAACTGTGCGGTGGGTTGCTGTCTGCCTTTCAATTAGCAAGAAAGCCCAGTTCTTGGAGAGCTTCTCCCACACCACTGCTGGCCTTCCCTCTTTTGGAAGGCGTCCCCTGCTTTCCACCTGTTTTCTTCTGCCAGCCCTCAGTCTCTCTGCCTTTGTACCACCTCCAAGGTTTCTGGTTCCTGCTGTGCTCTCTACCCCCAGCTTGCCCCTCGCAGGTGTCGCCGTCACACATCCAGTACGTTGGGAGGAAATGGAAGCCTGATCCAAAGATAGATGCCAGCTCCTCAGGTGGGCCACACTCTGGTTGACAGCTCTGAGTATATGCCAGAACAAGCAGGGAGGTTTCTGGCTTCTCTGTTGTTATTTTGGTTTCTTCTTAGAGGTGTGAGTACTTCTGAGGAGGGGTGCCTCCATGCCCAGCTGGGAGGAAAAATTTGGAGAGTTTGCTGTGGTGTGGCTTGGTGGCTTCAGCACGGCTATGTGCAGTTTGAGCACCGCTTGCCCCTTTGCAAAACTTGGTTGGCATATATCCCTGTCTCTTTTATTTCACTCAGTTCGGGCCAGGAGCTGGAATGAGTTAGCAATCCAAGGCAATTTCCTCAGGGAGCTCACTGTACAGAGAGAGACTGATTGCAGATTCGGATGCCTCTGTAACCCTGCATTACAGACTCATTTGCCCACATTCGGTTCCCCCGCTGAGGTCCCTGCGTGATTTGGTCACATTCTTTCCATCTCCTCCTTCACCTCCTTTCTTCTTCTGCCTGTTTACATTGATGGGCCTTTTCTGTTTGCTGCCAAAAGAACCCGAGATGCTGATCTTTGCTGTTGCCGGTACGGAAGAAGGACAGGGGAGGCCGTGCCTGGCGGATGAGCTGCTCGGAACGTTCATTGAGCCTCCTTCCCGGAATGAGGGGGGCCTTTCTCTTGCCCTTCTCTCCCAGCAAGAGCGAGGGAGAGCTTTCAGGGACAGGGCTGCTGCTGTTTCTCTGGTACTGATAACAGAATTAGCCTGACAGCCCCACAGGGTGTGCTGAGGAGCTCTCCGGGCATTTGGCTAAATGGAACAAAGGACTGCATTAGGGGTGTAATTCTTTGCTAATTTTCTTCTCGATGGAAGCAGCTAGTAATGTTAGCCATTTTCGTCTCACTGTTTTAAAAAAGGCTTTCAGAACTGTGCCGTTTATTCACCATTTGGGACATTTTTCTGTGCCAAATTCACATATGGTACTTTTGTGTAGAAAGCAGCATTTTCTGCACAGAAAACAATTTTCCACAGACCTCTGTCACTCTGAGCAGCTCCCTCGAGCTTTAGGTTGGTTCTTGGGGATATTTACAATCATGATACCAGTGCCATGATCGTGAATACATTGCCTGTCTGAAGATGGAACAGTTATGGATCTGTACCTCTAGGTCACAAATTCTTAACTGTCTCCTTCCATGGGTTCAAAATTTCTGCAAATGTTACATCTCTAATACATTCACCGACACCCAGGGGTCAAAGCAGCAAGAAATCTCTGAAAACATTGCCTCCCATCACTGATATGCAGAGAAGGCTCTGGCTCTCTAGCAGTCAATACTGATCCCATTGGCAGTCTCTGAGGAGCCATTGGTCTGTGGCTGTCTTTGCTGCTGAGTGCGCATGTGCATGCTTGTCTTAGACAGTTGAAGTGCTCTATTATGCAAATCAAACTAATTTCTTGTGCCATCTCCCCACTCCCTGATTGCTCTACCTTGTGATTACATTGATCATACTTTCTTGGAAGCTTTAGTTGTGAATTCCCATTGCATTAGCAGAGGGTTGGTCTAGATGGCCCCTGGGGTTCCAATACTGCAATGCTGTGATTCTGTGCAGTAGGAAAGCAACTACTGTGATCCCCCAGATAGCTAATTACCAAATTCCATGGGCTCCTGCCCTCCCCCTCCATTTGGAAATGGTTCTTCCCATGGCCCCCACTTCTAGAACAGATGACAGCTACACTCAGATGGTCGGAGCCAAGAAGCTGTCAGGTGTCCCCTTCTGGAAGTTTTGTGTTGTTATTGTCCCTTCAAGTCTTTTTCGACTTATAGCAACCTCGAGGTGAACTTATCATGGAGTTTTCGTGGCAAGATTTGCTCAAAATGTGGTTGCCTTTGCCATCCTCTGAGGCTGAGAGAGTGTGATTTGCCCAAGCTCACCCAGTGGATTTCCATGGCTGAGAGAGGATTCAAACCCTGGTCTCCAGAATTGTAGTCCAGTGCTTAAACAAACATTCCGACTCTAGAAGCCAGGCTGAGTTCTTTGTTTTAACTTACTAAAACCATTTGTCTAACATCACTCAGCTGATGAAAGCTTTCCATGGCCCCCAAAATGATATCGAAGAAATTAAATATTTTAATATATTTTAATAATTTTTGCATTAAATATGCAAATAAAGCATTAAATACACAAATCATAGAGTTGGAAGAGACCTCAGGGCCTATCCAGTCCAACCCCCTACCATACAGGAACACCCATCAAAACATTCCCAACAGATGGCCATCCAGCCTCTGCTTAAAAACCTCCAAAGAAGGAGACTCCACCACACTCCAAGGCAGCAGCATATTCCACTGCCAGACAGCTCTGACTGTCAGGAAGTTCTTCCCCAGGTTCAAGTGGAATCTCTTTTCCTGCAGCTTGAATCCATTGCTCCTTGTCCTAGTTTCTGGAGCAGTGGAAAACAAGTCTACTCCCTCCTCAACATGAAATCCCTTCAAATATTAAAACATGGCTGTCATGTCCCCTCTTAACCTTCTCTTCTGCAAACTAAACATACCCAGCTCCCTAAGCTGCTCCTCATAGGACATGGCTTCCAGACCCTTCACCTTTTGGTCGCCCTCCTCTGGACATGCTCCACCTTGTTGATATCCTTCTTGAATTGAGGTGCCCAGAACTGGACACAGGATTCAAGATGAGGTCTAACCAATGCAGAATAGAGTGGTACCACTTCCTCCCTCGATCTAGACACCATACTCCTATTGATGCAACCAAGAATCGCATTGGCTTTCTTGGCTGCCACATCACACTACTGACTCAGGTTCAGCTTGTGATCTACCATGACTCCTAGATCCCTTTCACACATACTGTTATCCAGCCATACGTCCCCCATCCTATATTTGTGCATTCCATTTTTTTTGTCCAAGTGCAGGACCTTACATTTCTCTCTGTTGAAATTCATTTGGTTCGCTTTGGCCCAGCTCCAATCTGTCAAGGTCGTTTTGAAATTTGATCCTGTCCTCTGGGGCATTAGCAACCCCTCCCAGTTTGGTATCATCTGCAGATTTGATCAGCATCCCCTCCACTCCTTCATCCAAGTCATTGATGAAGATGTTGAACAGCACTGGGCCCAGGACAGAACCCTGTGCACCCCACAATTCACTTCTCTCCAGGATGAAAAGCAGTATCGTGATGATGATGATGATGATGATGATGATGATGATGATGGTGATGATGATGTTTTCCTCCTCTCATCTTCCTCCCATTTCTAGCTGCCACTCTTGCAACAGTGTTAGGAAAAAAGTTTCTATTCTTGGACTACAATTCCCAGAATCCTCTCTATCCACATTGCTGCTGCTCTGCTTATCAGACTCACTTGAATTGATATACAGACCTACCTCACTTAAGAAAGCCTCTGACAAAGAAGTTCCTTTTTACAGAATCATTTTTCTGCTCGCCCAGCCCTTTATCTTTTTCCTCCTTGTCCTCTGTCTAGCTGGACATCTCCTCTGGTTGTATGACTTGGGAGGAAACCCAGGTTGAGGGGTTTGGGGTGTGTAGGGGGGAGAATTCTGCTGGGGTGTGTGTGGAAAGCATCAGCTTTGCTCCTCTGAAACTAAGTTCCCCTAAGACAGCCACTGTGGCAAAGAAAGAAAAAGCAAGGCAGCTTCAATTCACTGGCCTCTCGAATCGATACAAATTGGAAGGGAACTTATCAAAGCTGCCGCGGCTGTTCCTTCCAGCAGGAGACTTCAGGATGTGTTATTGAGCTGTTCCAAGAGAAAGTTAAGTGGTGAGATTGATCATGTTCTCTAAGCAAAGCCATTGCACAGGCAGTAAGGACAGATTGTGGCAGCGAGGAGATGGGGCATGTGGCCTTCAGAGAAGGAAGGCACTTTGTAACCGTGGAGCAAGGGCAGACTGGATCCCAAAGGCTGGTGCATCCCAATGATCTTGTCAGTGTGTGGATCCAGCTAGGCACCAGCTTAGGAAAACATCTCCCATCATCCATGCTGTGCCACCAGGCTGCCTTGACAGGTGTGTCGTCTATGGAGAGGCCCCCTGCTAGATAGCTAGATGGGGGGGGGTGATGTATCCACACAGGGCAACTTGGACATAAAGAGAGCTAGTCTGAGATCCTGTGGCAAGGCTGGGTAGCAAAAATCTGTCCAAGGACAGCTTATCATTCATTGTGCTATGCACAAAGGCAACCTTACACAACTCACAGTCAGGAAACCAGGAAGCCCTGTGAGAAGCAACTTAAGAAGCTGGGGATGTTTAGTCTGGAGAAGAGAAGGTTAAGAGGGGACTTGGAAGCAATGTTTAGATATTTGAAGGGATGCCATAGGAAAGACGGAGCAAGCTTGTTTTCTGCTGCTCCAGAGGCTAGGACACTGTGGAGCAATGGCTATGGGAAGAGAGATTCCACCTAAACATTAGGAAGAACTTTCTGACAAAAAGAGCAGTTTGACAGTGGAATCCACTGCTGCCTCAGTGGAGTGGAGTCTCCTTCTTTGGAGGTTATTAAACAGAGGCTGGACGGCCATCTGTCAAAGGGATTGTGTCTTCCTGCATGGCAGAAGGGGGTTGGTCTAGATAGCCCTTAGGTCCTCCGCCAACTTTGTGTTTGCCAGCCATGTTGGAGGGTTGGTGAACATGTATTTTTTTTTACATCATCAAATGACAACATTGGAGGTTGTGTTGGAAGTGCTGAGTATCAGTCAGAGAGTCCCATGTTTCTGCTTAAGGCCATTTCCACACTACACTGTAATAGTGCTATTATTCCACTTTCAACCTCCTGTGGAATCCTGGGGTTTGCAGTTTAAGGAGGGGCCTTTGGAACTCTCAGCCAGAGAGCTCTTGGGCCTCAGAAAACTACAAACCCCAGAATTCCACAGGATATTGAAAGTGGAATAATAGCACTATAACAGTGTGGTGCGGAAATGGAGATAGGGTTTATTTATGTTGTATTAACATCTCTCATTTCCCCATTGATTTCCTCTGCCTCTGTCTCTGGGGTTACTTGAAAATAATTTCCCTGAACCAGGAAGTGACTTACCCAGACAATGGGATGGTTGTTTTGACCCTTGGTGTGTAGCTCTGCGTTGTCTCCTCCTTTTGAAGCCATTTCACCCTCCCTTCAGAAATCCCCCTTTTTAGTCCGAAAACATTCCATGCCACTGAGTTATTAGGTGGCATCATTCTGGGTCTCTCCCCTGTACATACACACACTCACTTACACACACATACTTCAAGGGTTTTCTTTTTGAAAGATGTTTTGCTTGTCTTTGGCTCTTTACGTGGCCCCCTGCCAACAAGCAAATGGGTTTCAGAATCCTCGTCAGCATCAAGGCCAAATGTTAGCAGCTGCCCAGTATTCTGAAAGAGTTACTTTGTCTTCAGTAGGCCTTTCCAGATGCTCAGTGTTTTAGCCTTCCAGATGAAGAATACGTAGCCCCTTTCCGCAGCACTCTTCCAATTCCAGCATGGGAACGGGAGAAGGGGGGGACCATGACAATGCTCCTGCATGACGTCGTCGCGGTCCCATCCTTCTCCCGTCCCCAGGCAACACAATCATGGGTTAAATCATTGACGGGTTCTCCCTTCAATGATCCATGAGTGCACCGCCATCCTGCGCTTACCTGTCCTGCGGAAGCCCCAGAAGTGCAATGGCTGCGGTTCCGGTCCCAGCACAGCCCGGGAAAGCACCCGGCTGCACTGCAGAAGGAAGAGGCATGGCCGTCGCACTTCCTTCAACAGGGAGCCAGCCAGCGTGGAGGTGAGCATTCCTGCCATGCTCCCCTCCTGGCAGAGCTGTTGCTGGGATCCCCACCGGATGCCGCTGCAAGAAAGTAAGCTACGGAAAGGGCCGTACTTATCGGAAAACAGATTGTGGGAGCACACCTTCCTGTGAGCAACGCCCTTACACTGTTCTCATATCTGTTAGGATGGGAGATGGGTCACACCTGCCGTCATGCCTCCGCCCTAGGACCCAGGTTCCCAAAGGCAGTGAAGACGAAGGATAAAGTGACATGCCGGTTCTTGAGACAGACAGTGACCTTCCCCAACAACCACAAAACAGAAACATGGGCCTTTTCTGCACTACGCTCTTATAGCACAATGATTCCACTTTCAACATCCTATGGAATCCTGGGGTTTGCAGTTTCGGGAGGGGCCAGCCGACCCCTCCCGAAACTGCAAACTCCAGGATTCCATAGGATGTTGAAAGTGGAATCATTGCGCTATAGGAGTGTAGTGCGGAAAAGGCCATGAACTCAACACTACCTACTGAAGCCCAATGTAGATGAGAAGGGGAGGGATCTAGGATGCTTAGAGCACTTATGTAGGAAATGCTCATTAATCAGGCAACAGCTGAGGGAGGCTGCTAGCCCATAAATATCATAGCCTTGTTTTCAAGAAGTTTGTTGCTGACAGCCAACCTTTCTGGAAGAAGTTTCTTGATTCCTGGCTCATGTTTTTGAAGGCTCTCCAGTCTTGCTTTGTTTGTTGGCCATGCTGCCAGATACTCCCTTGAACTGGCCACCCTGCCATTATTGCTGACCTGGACTGCTTGAAAGAGAGCACAGGAATTGCATGACTGATAAGCTTCTATAAACGACCGTGCCTGTTACTATCTCCTTTGCCTGATAGACTCTGTTTAAGGACTGTGAACTGTGGCTGGCTTACGAAAAAGGACACCTGTACAGTTCAGTTTGTTTGCTTCTGGACTATAGAGTTCTTGGGAGTCCCATCTTCTATCTGCCGTATGGAGGGGGCACCCCAGCCCAGGGGAACCATTAGCGAGCCGTGAAGATTAGGGAATATTAACCTTGTGTGATCTAGGTAATATTAGGTGCTTAGGGGCCTAATTCTACCACCTGCTGCAAGGAGATGCTAGACCGGAGGTTACCAAGTGTCCTCTTTTTCAGAGCTAAAATTCTCATCCTTGAATTTCCCAGTTGTTTTTGTTTATTTGTTTATTTTTTAAAGAGTTAGAATATGTTTGGACAGATTTTTACAATATCTGGGTGTTCTTACAAGGCCCAGACTGGAAGAAGTAGGTGATCAGATGGTGCATTTGAGGAGAAGGAAGAAGGTACGCCAGTTTAAATCAGGGTGGAGGAAACCTCCACAGCAATCAGCTTCAGCCCCAGGGAAGTTACTAAGTGACTCACCAGCTTCCAGCTATGTCAGGGTCATGGCTGGGGCCCTCATCCTCTTCCATCCTAAGGAGGTGGTCTGTCAGAGTTTTAGCAGACAATAAGCTGACCATGAGACAACAGTGTGATGCAGCAGCCAAAAAGGCTAATGTGATTCTAGGCTTCATCAGTAGGAGTATAGTGTCCAGATCAAAGGAAGTAATAGTACCACTCTGTTCTGCTTTGGTCAGAGCCCAACTAAAATACTGTGTCCATTTCTGGGCACCAAAATTCAAGAAGGATATTGACAAGCTGGAATGTGTCCAAACAAGAATGGCCAAAATAATAGAAAGCCTGGAAACCTGAAGCCCTATGAGGAGCAGCATAGGGAACTGGGGATGTTTAGCCAGGAGAAGAGAAGATTAAGAGCTAACATGATAGCCATGTATAAATATTGGAAGGAATGCCATATGGAGAATGGGGCAAGCTTATTTTCTGCTTCGCCAGAGACTAGGACACACAACAGTGGCTTCAAACTACAGGAAAAGAGATTTCCAACTCAATGTTGGGAAGAACTTCTTGACAGTAAGAGCAGTTTGACATTGGAAGACCTTTCCTGGGAGGGTGGTAGAGTCTCGTTCTTTGGAGGTTTTTAAACAGAGGTTGGATGGCCAATTGTTGAGAGTGCTTTGATGGTGTTTCCTGCATGGGTGAAGGGAATTGGGTTGGATGGCCCTTGGAGCTTCTTCCAGTTTTGTGATTCTATGGTCATTTCCGCACTAGCCTGTTATAGCACTATGATACCACTTTCAACATCCTATGGAATCCTGGGGTTTGTAGTTTCAGGAGGGGCAGAAACTGCAACCCCCAGGATTCCATAGGATGTTGAAAGTGGAATCATAGCGCTATAACAGGGTAGTGCAGAAATGGCCTATGATTCAGAGACAGTGGAGAGGAGAAAGCACACCGCCCCCTGTTGCTCGGATGGCGGTGACGACAAAGAAGGATTATCTTGCCCGTTGGCCTGATCCAACTGAGAAACGGTAGCTCTGTTTACAACTGCCTGGCATTCAGAGTAAAGTGAGAACCTTCAAGGCTTTCAGTGATTTGAAGTAGTTAGTTGGTAAGCGTGCCCTCTTTTTTGCTTATCAAAATATGGTAACCACATAGTACCCATCCGCTAAAAGGCTGTGATGCTCCCTCTGCTGTGGACCTCCTGCTGCATCTGTTTGCCACCAGTAAAGTCTATCTGGTACAGTTCTGATGCCCATCCATTCCAGCTCAGAACACCCTACAAGTTTGCTATATACCCTCAGGCCAAGGAGCAACCCCTGCAAAGATCATTTGGGGAACAGGATGGAGCCACCCTGCCAAGATCAGAAGAGAGAAACTGCTGAGATAAGGCTAAGAGCCAAAGTGGCCCTCTTGATTTTGGTTTCTCTGATCAGGACGCATTATGCATTATTAAGAAAGCGGCATGGGAGGTTAGCAGTTATGATAATTTCCACCCAAGATTCTGCAGGGAGAAGTAATCGCTTACTTGAGAGAAGAAGAGACTCGACCTGGTTATTCAGTAGGTCTCTTTTAACTGCGGATAAACAAAAACGCCAGAGGACAGGATCAAAATTCAAAATGACCTGGATAGATTGGAGAGCTGGGCCAGGGCGAACAAAACGAAATTCAACAGAGAGAAATGTAAGGTCCTACACTTAGGCAGAAATAATGGAATACAGAAATATAGGATGGGGGACACGTGGCTGGATAGCAGTACGTGTGAAAGGGATCTAGGAGTCTTCATAGACCACAAGCTGAACATGAGTCAGCAGTGTGATGCGGCAGCCAAGAAAGCCAATGCAATTCTCGGCTGCATCAACAGGAGTATGGTGTCTAGATCGAGGGAGGTACTGGTACCACTCTACTCTGCTTTGGTTAGACCCCATCTTGAATACTGTGTCCAGTTCTGGGCACCCCAATTCAAGAAGGATATTGACAAGCTGGAGCAAGTCCAGAGGAGGGTGACCAAAATGGTGAGAGGCCTGGAAAACATGCCCTATGAGGATAGACTGAGAGAGCTGGGTATGTTTAGTCTGCAGAAAAGGAGGTTAAGAGGGGACATGATAGCCATGTTTAAATATTTGAAGGGATGCCACGTAGAGGAAGGAGGGGGCTTGTTTTCTGCTGCTCCAGAAACCAGGACAAGGAGCAATGGATTCAAGCTGCAGGAAAGGAGATTCCACCTGAACCTCAGGAAGAACTTCCTGACAGTCAGGGCTGTCCGGCAGTGGAATCTGCTGCCTCGGAGAGTAGTGGAGTCTCCTACCTTGGAGGTTTTTAAGCAGAGGCTTGATGGCCATCTGTCGGGAGTGCTTTGAGGGTGTTCCTGCATGACAGGGAGTTGGACTGGATGGCCCGTGTGGTCTCTTCCAACTCTACATTTCTATGATTCTATGATTCTATGAAAAAGATAATAATTAATGGGTCAGGGCTGAGGTCAATTCCTGGGTCTTCGCCCCCTTCCCTAACCTCCTTTGTTCCCTCCATGTTTGCTGAAGCCTCTTCTTCTCTTTTCAGAAAAGGATTCCTTCTTTAAAAAAGGAAAATCAAATGAAAAATCTTCACAGAGCTTAAAGGGAATTCAGTGTTGCTTGAACAGCCATGTGAGCAACCTGGGAATAACCAAGCAGGGGAAGAATCTGATAGTTGTAGGGATGATGTTGCAAGTATTTGCAGAAGATGTGGAGGTATTGGCGCACTGTTTGAGCAGCCTGGCGTAGGGGTTTGAGTGCTAAACTGGGACTTAGGGAGACAGGGTTCAAATCCTGTTCAGTCATAGAAGACCTCCGAGTGACCTCCCTCCTGAAACTGCAAACCCCGGGATTCCAGAGGATGTTGAAAGTGGAATCATAGTGCTATAACAGGCTAGTGTGGAAATGGCCACACTCTCTCAGCCCCAGGGGGAACCCATGGCAAACCTCCTCTGAACTTAAGATCCAGAATGGTGTAGGGATTTTAGTACTGGACCAAGACTCCAGGAGACCAGAGTTTGCTCAGCCATGGAAACCCACTGGATGGCTTTTGGAAAATTACTGTATTTGCTGGTGTATAAGACTCATTTCCCCTTCCCCCCCGAAAAAATACTATTTGGAAATGAGGTGCATGTTATACATAGGTGCATCTTATATGCTAGCAGATACGGTACACTCTCCCAGCCTCAGAGAAAAGCAAAGACCAGTCTTCTCTGGACAGATCAGGCCCAAGAAAGCCTGTGATGGGTTTGCCACACATTGGAGTCACCTTAAAGGCATACAACAATAACAGTTGTGCAGTGCTGTCCCACGGACAGAGGGGTCAAATGTAGAGGAGAGGAAATGACAGTGGAAAAAGAGACAACCCTGGATTTGAGGGAGCTCTTGGCTGCTATGACAGTGGTGTTAGACAACAACTCTCACTGCGCCAGGCTAGAGCTGGAATCCTGTTGGTGACCTATGCATGCGTAAGTTCCCCTAAGGAAGCCATTGAACATAGACTAGCCACTTTCAGTTCAAGGTTGTGGAAGCAGAGTTGTGCATGCAGTGCCACTGTGCATGAATGCACATTGTTTATGGACATGCATTGTGCATGGGTGCATATGTGCATGGCACATGGGTGTGCATGGATGCACATTCACATTGCATGTGGTGCATATTGCTCATGGGTGCACACTGCTCATTGGACATAGGGATGCACATGTGATTGCACACTCACTTGCACAGTCTCACAGTTCACTAACAAGGTGGAATTGTACAACTGCTGTATAAACCTGTGAGAATAAAGTTGTGTTCTGTCTCCTCTATATAGGATCTCAGCATAGGTTTCTGTCCTGCTGTTATCAGAGAAGGGGAAGGACAGACAAGAGTGGAGAGTGTGCTCAATTCAGCTGCTGATACTTAGGCTTGCTGTAGGATGGATTGGGGGGAAAAGATTGCTATGGGATGCATGTGGTCCCATTTTTTGTACCCATAACATCTCCAGAATTGCCATGCCTCCATTTTTCTTTTCCAGGAAGAAAATACCCAAAAAGTCAGTCTTGGAGAGGTTTGCAAAGGAGTGTTTAAACAGATTGGCTTTAAACACTCCTCTGTGTGTGTGTGTGTAAATTTTTATTAAACATTTTCCAATACAATAAAAAAAAATCAAAAGTTATGCAAGTATACTAAAATTGATGGACTTGGCTGAAATGAACAAATTAACCACACTGATCAGAGAAAATAATCATCAGCAACTTGTTTGAAAGACTGAGAATGTTGGATCAGGTTTTGTTTTGTTTGGAAGAAACCGAGAACAGTATGTTAACTGAAGGTTATAATTAGTATATTTGGAAAAATAAGCAGCGAGAATGTGAATGATATTTACTAGTGGAGAAGTTACTTTTGTTACCCTGATTTCTGGGGGTCCCATGAGGGACACCTAAGAGCGCTCCAAATTACAAAGTTGGGAATTAGTCAAAAGAGCACAAGCTAGCACTACGAGAGGCAGGGCAACGGAGCGAGATCTTTCACCCAATGTCTACGGGGTCAGGCCCAGTCAAGGAGCAAACAGTAGTAAAATATAATTGTTGTTTTTATTAAAATACAGCCAAACAAGTGTATGCAACACACTCATACAGAGAACTATAGAAATAAAGGCTGGAGTTGGATAGAGGGATTTTTAGAGGAGGTGGGTATGGGAGATACTACACCTGTCCTGAAGCCCGGGTAGTCAGAAGAAGAAGTTCGTGGAAATGGAGTTTCTCAGCACGTGGAGCTGAGGGGAAGGCTCACCAAACGAAGCGGCAGCAAGGCGGGATGGAAGCCAGGAGCGATCTGAGGAAGCGCTCAAAGTCAGGGGTTCTTATACAGGAAAATGTGGCCATAGGCTAGTCCATACTTGGGGACAAAAATGAGTTTTGGGCTGGAGACAAAGCCTCCGAAAGGCCAGAATTTTACATGATTAAGTCCGAATTATCAATAGAGTAGCCAGTTTGCAAACGCAGAGTTCTTGACAGATGAGTATTCGGCTCGTCAAGCTGCCTGCTCGGGGCAGGGAGTCCTTTGTAAGTAGCGTGCATACATAATGTGGTACTTGCCTTGAGGTCTCCTGAAGCAGCGGGTCGGCTATTTCTGGCCTGCCTGTATTAGTTTGGAATATTTCAGCGATTAGCGGCTGTGCCTGTATTCGAGCTTGTCCAAGGGCCTCGCAAGCACGTGGAGGAAAAGGAGTATAGTAGGCCAAATTATTGATATCAAAATGATATCTAATGTCCCACAAGTCTGGCCTAGAAACTACAGTAACACTTTACATAGTCATGTATAATCATCATTAGGAAAGCTGGAAGTCAAATGTAAATTCTTTTTTCATTATTCTTTATTATTTTTAAAAAATCACTCTCTTTCTTCTTTGCAACTTAAACACGCCAGATCCATCTACCCACCCACCCACCCATCAATTAATCAATCATTTATCAACCAATAAATTCATTAATATTCACCTTAATTGATTGGTTTGATATCCCACTTTTCTTCCAACGAGATTCATTGTTGTTCTTGTTGTTGCTGCATGCTTCCAAGTTCTTTCTGACTTATGGTGATCCTAAGATGGAACATAAAACAAGATTTTCTGGGGCTGAGAAGGTGTGATGCACCCAAGGTCACCCATTGGGTTTCCATGTCCAAGCAGGGAATTGAACCCTGTTCTGCAGAGCCATACACTGGTGCTCAAACCACTGAATCACACTAGTTCTCATAAAATTAACAGCACAGATTAAAACAAAGTTAGCCTTGCAGAAACCTGGAAATTAAGGCCATTTCTGCACTAGACTGTTATGTTATTATTATTCCACTTTCAACATCCTATGGAATCCTGGGGTTTGCAGTTTTGGGAGAGGCCTTTGAGGCTCCTCCCAAAACTGCAAACCCCAGGATTCCATAGGATGTTGAAAGTGGAATAATAGCACTATAACAGGCCAGTGCGGAAGTGGCCAAAGTTAGAAGTGACATCTGCTTGTGCTTGTTTTGGCTGACAGAGGGGCATAGAGACTGCTACTGGGATGTTGCTACAGCTGCCTGCCCTTTCTGTGAGACCTGTGGATGATGGTGCATATGGTAAAAATAAAGTGGCTTTGGAATATGGATGGACCGGCATGCACCTGTGTATGCACACGCGCAAGTGTGTGGAGGCTGTGTGGTTCTCCTCCTGCACACTGTACATTCTCCACTGCTCTCTCTCACACAAACACCCACAAAGTAATTGTTGCATCTGCTATGCAGCTCAGCTCCTGCTTCTCTATGAGGCAGAAAGGACAATCTGAAGCTGAAAAGAGAAGACTCCTGAGTGAGTTGGTCTGTCCCAAAGGTGGCTGGCAGCTTCTGTGTCAGTAAGAGGAAGGGAATCCATTCCTGATTTTAGTGTGAACAGTAAAGGAGGTATTCCACTCTGGGTTTTAGTTTGAACTTTGAAGGAGCTATTGACGGAACTAGATCTATTCTGGGGCTAGGGTTCAGGACTTTGGAGAGCTCTCATAAACTTTGGAGAGCAGATGGTAGCACCTACTGACACAGAAACCAGCATAACCTTAAGGTTTGTGCCTTCAGATTGTCTCTCACTTACAGTGACCCCAGTGCATACCCATCACAGGGCTTTGTTGATGAGATTTGTTCAACCCTTTGAGGCTAAGAGAGTGTGACTTGCCCAAGGTCATCCAGCATTTCCATGGCCAAGCAGTCCACACTCCAACCACTATACCATACTGTTTTGGGGAGGGTTTTACCTGGATCCCTTTGGTCATTTAGCATTAGCAGGCAAGCTACATATCCCTCCCTTGTGGCTTCAACCTGACATTCTTTGAAGTACAGGATTTGGAACCCAGGACTTACATTCCGTAGATAACTTAATACACTTCAGTAATTGTTGTTGTTCCTCTGTGCTTTTGAGCTAGCTATAACTTACGGTAACCCTTTCCAAGGAAGTGGTCTGCCAGTCCTTCTTTCTGAGACTGAGAAAGTGGAACTTGCCCATGCATGAGTGGGGATTCAAACCCTGGTCTCTAGAGTCCAAGTCCAATAGCCAAACCGCTCCACTCCACTGGTTCTTATATGGCAACCCTCTCCCAAGGATTTCTTGGCTAGGTTTACCATAGGGAGCTTTGCTACCACTGCCTACCTCCGAGGCTGAGAGAGTGTGACTTGCCCAAGACCACCCACAAGCTTCCATGGCTGAGGGTGGGATTTCAGCCCTGAACTCCCACAGTTCCGGTCCAACACACATGCTAGCTTGGTTTTCTTGGCAAGACTTATTCAAAAAAAGGTTTACCAATGCTTCCCCATAAGGCTGAGAGAGTGTGACTCACCAAGGTCATAAGGTGGGTTTCCGTGGCTGAACAGGGTCCCCTGGAGTCTACATCCAGTACTCAAACCACACTGGTCTCCCCTTCCTTTTTTAAAAAAGCTCATATCTTGTAGCAAATGTGCATCAGATAGGTTCTTCCGTTCTTCAACCATTTTGGTGGTTCCTTACTGCAACTTTTCAAGTTCTACAGTTTTACGTTTACTTGGAACAGAGGTCAAGCTAAGGGGGGCATGATTTACAGGATTTCTTCTGAATCTCCTTGGTATTACTTGGTCACTCTCCAACGCTCTGGTACAGAGGTCAATCTGATAGATGGGTTACATATTTTTGTCTGAAGTTTAGCAATTTTATATTTGACTTCCTTAAGAACCCTAAACTCAATACTATCTGTGCCTGGTGTTCTCTTGTCCTTCAGTAAGGTCTCTATGAGGGGTGGGAACGGTCCCAGGGTATGGGCATTATTATTTATTATTATATAATAAAGTAGTAGTAGCAGTAACAGCAGCAGTATTATTACTGCTACTACTGTTATTGGCCATTTCCGCACGAGACTGTTATAGCGCTATGATTCTACTTTCAACATCCTATGGAATCTTGGGGTTTGCAGTTTAAGGAGGGGCTGGCCGGCCCCTCCCGAAACTGCAAACTTCAGGATTCCATAGGATGTTGAAAGTGGAATCATAGCGCTATAACAGTCTCGTGCGGAAATGGTCACTGTTCTCAATTTCACACTCTGCCAAGTGTTACTGGCTGGGGATATGATCCGTCAGTAAGTCACATTCTCTCCAAGAATGTAGGAATTGGGGAAGTATCTATCATTGGAAAATGTGTCTTGTCCCAAGTAGCATTGCTTTTTGCATTTATGCCAATTTGCTCCTCCCTGTGGCAGTTTCATTCAGATATTCTGAGAGTCTGCTTGGATTGGCTCCAGTACATCCATCACCCTGGAACCATAATTGTTTTCCTTCCCTAGATGTGCTATATCTCAACATGTTGTTGTTGTTGTTGTTTGCCAGAAAGATGGCTTTAACTTGTAGAGACCCTATGAAAGAAAACCCTCCCAGCGACTCTGTTCTTAAAAGCCCTGCTCAGATCTTATAAACTATGATTTCCTTGAGGGGAGCCAACCCACCCATGAAATGCTTTTCTTCTTTCCCTACTGCCTTCCACTTTACTCAGCGTTATCATCGTTATCATTTTCCTTCAGCATTGTCTTTTTCTTCCCCATACGTCATATTATGTTATGATATGTCCAAGGTATGACAGCCTCAGTTGAATCATCTTGACTTGTTGCCAGAGTTCAGGCTTGATGTCCTCTAGGACCCATTCCTTTGTCTTTCTGGCAGTCTGTGATATCCTTAAAACTCCCCTCCAGCAGCACATTTCAAATGAGACGATTCCTTTCCTATCAGCTTTCTTCACTGCCCGGCTTTATCAGCCATACATAGAAATTGGAAATGCAATGGCAAGGACAGTCTTAACATGAATATTCAATTATATATCTTTGCATTTCAGGATCTTGTCTAGTTCCTTCACTGCTACCCTTCCAAGCCTTAGGGCCTTTCCGTCCTACACTGTTATAGTGCTAGCAGTCCAGTTTCAACATCCTGTGGGATTCTGGGGTTTGTAGTTTCCTGAGACCAAAGAACTCAATGGCTGAGAATTCTAAAGGCCCCTCCCTAAACTACAAACCCCAGGATTCCATAGGACGTTGAAAGTGGAATAATAGCACTATAACAGTGTAGTGTGGAAAGGCCCTTCTTCTGATTTCTTGACTGCAGTCTCTATTCTGATTAAGAACTGAAAACTATGAAAAATCTTGGACTATTTGATCATTATTTTTGTTTCCTTAATCTTCAGCTGTACCCCTGCCTTTGAACTTTCTTCTTTGACTTTTTTCAATAGTTACTCCAAGTCTTTGCTGTTTTCTGCTCTCCATATTACCACGACTATATGTAGAAATCAGAAATAGTGTGGCATGGAGGATTCTGACTTTGATGTTTAGGGCTTCCCTTTGTAGACCTTCATATTTCACAATATTTTTCCTCTCTCGTGTGATCTTCAGCTTTCAAATGATGCAGGGGGACCCTGCAGCCTGTTTAAAATAAGGAATGCCATTCCCAGAAGCTAATAGAAATAGTAGTTTTCTTTCTCCTTTTCTTTTTCTGCCAGAGGCAGCAGCGTACCTTGTAACCCCAGTGGAAAGTTCAAAAATCGTCCAGGAGCTATAAGAGGCCAATAGGCTGCATGATTGCACCTAGATCTTCCATTTCAGGTCACCATTATTTACTTGAGCTCTTCAAACTCCCTTCTTGAAAATGCTGGTTCTTTCTTTCAAAAGCCTTTCTGTCCTTTCCTTGTGGAGGATCTTGTGTTTTGATCCAGCTGGCTCCAAAAAAGAAAATAATTTGTTCCGTTTCCTACAAAGATTCTGGTGTGCCTTTATTATTTCCTTGAAAGCCAAACAGAAGGTGGTTTGATCACCGTCTTCTCTCGAAGGGGACCCACTCAGGTGTACAGCCAGCGTTCCTCCTCTGCCGAGAAATGCAATTGAAGGCAAGAGAGCATCTCTGAACTTGGGACGGAGGCAGACATTTCTGACCTTGTGCGGATGGGAATGCTCTTAATTGGCTTAGGTCTGCAGCGCTTCAAACCTCTTTATGATGTTGTTGTGGGAGAGGAAGGCGAAATAAAAATAAACCAGTGCTGGGACTGGAGACGTGAGCTAGGATGAGTGTATAGTCCTCTGTTCCACTAACAAGCAGCATGAAACATCTTTACGAGAGTTTGGAAAAGTTAGCGGGGTTTGCCTGCCTAGTGGCAGGATTCTGGGATTTGTAGTGCAAAGAGTCTAACTTTTCCAAGCTGGGCAGTGCAGTTGTGGAGTTGGAGTAGGAAGCAGTCGTAAATGGAGTTGGAGTCAAAATTGGAAGAAATATATTGACTCCAGCTTCAAAATAGAACTTACAACTTTACAAGAAGGTATGGTAAATTTTTATTTTATACTTATGGATAACTTTTTAAAAATGTATTGAATGCCAAGTTTGTTGCTTTCCTAGAAATACAAGCTATTGTGCAGTGGAACAGATTGCTTTGGAGGATACTAGTCTCTTCGTCTTTGGAGCTTTTAAACAGAACTTGGATGGGAGTACAGTAGCTCCTCCACATTCCCAAAGGTTAGGGGCACAGAACCCATATGAAAGTGGAAAAACTGTGAATAACTCCCCCTCTCACCGTTCCCCTCCTGAGCTTCTGTCTCTCATTCCTTTGCCTCTGGCCTCAGGGTTGTGGGAGGGAGAAAAAAGACAACCCAAAAGGCTTACCAGTACTTTCCTTTCAGAGAAGAGGGGAGTTTTGGCATTCTAATTACTTCCAGCAGACATCTTGAGAAAGGAGGAGCAGGATCAAAGAGAACACTTGACCAATCAGCAGCCAATACACAGGAGAAATGTGCAGCTACATGGCAGGAGAATGTGCAGCCACATGGCAGAGCTGGGCCTTCAGCAGTGGGAGGGGGCTTTGCTCACCCAAAAGGGAAAAAAAGTCCATTTTAAACACAAGCCTGGCAAGCCTAGGGTGAGGAATGCAAAGGATGGGAAGAGGAAAATGGGGAGGGGGAAGGCAAAGCACGTGCCTCAAGAATAATCAAATTCATGATGCTCAAACCTGCAAATGTGAAGGGAGGACTGTACTTTAGCTGCGTATTCCTGCATGGCAGAAGAGGGTTGCCCTTGTGATCCCTTCCAGCTCTAAGATTCTGTGATTCTAGGGTTGGATAGCACACTTGGTGAGTAACTCCCCACGCAGAGATTTATGTTAGCCAGCCTCAAAGGAGAGATTCAGCTTCTATTTCCCTGATATACCCAGTGTACCATCTTGACTGCAAGAACGCTGCCTGATTCCCCCATCCTTCTGCTGTGTTTTTCATAGCACTTACACTTTAATTGTCCATTTCTGGAAGATCTTGTTAGCATGCCGTTTGCTCCTCCGCCCTCCAACTATTGACTCTGCAGGTCACTTGCAGGAAACTATGGAGGCCAAGGAAGAGAAGAGGGACTTTAATGAGAAGAATGTTTGCTCCGGCTTGCAAGTGCCACAGGCTCACCTGCAAGGCCAATTACGCTAAAGGATCCCACCGGACTCACAGAGCTGGGCCTAAGGCGTTGGAGGAGGAAAGTGTGAAAAGTCTCATGCTCCCCTTCTGCCCTTCCCCCTTTGGAATAAAGAATGGTTAAGGGTGGCTTTCCTTGCACGCTAACAAATGTGTCCAGGCTGGCATGTTATCAGGTGCGTTTGATCTCTGGGGAATTTGTAAGGAATCCAAAGGCTCCTTAATTGTAGGCACCGAGCCAGGCGGTGGAGAAAAGAGAGCGCTCTTTTTAATCAGAGTCCACATGCTTCAGTGGGCTCAGCCCTCCCCCTTCTTGTCTTTCCCCACTTGAATTGCTTAAATGCGGCTTTTATAAAAATAGCTTTTGCACAGGTAGGAGAGCTGGAAGCTATAGGGGGGTCTTGAGAAGCATCAAGACAGTCCTGTGTTTCTGAGGATGCCCATGGAGGGAATGATGCTCTAGTTTGTCAGTTCTTGACCTGGGATCTGGGGACCCCTGCGGGGCTGCGATGTCTGCAAAAGCTTGAAGAAAAGTTACGAGCTTTTATAGTTAAAATAGAATGGAAGGAAGGAAAACAGACAGTCATACGTTGATCTCAAAGAGCTGGAGTCTTTTGCCGGTGACAGTCATCATTTGTACACATTTTCATGACAATAGCTCAAACTGTTCAAAAGTTATGAAATGGTTTGATGGTTAAAAAAAATGTACTCAGCACTTGGCACTTCTGCACACAGAGCATGCAAGGGAATGATGGCAAGTGGCAGAGAGAAACCACGTGACATTTCTTGCTGCCACTCAGAAGCCATCTAGAGTTAGGTATTGTTCGTCTGTGGCAACAAAAGATATTTAAAGGGGGGTCCATGGTAAAGAAAAGGTTAAAAATCACTGGTACCCAAGGGGGTGACTGATAGATCCTTTGCCATTTGGGCAGAAAATCCATTTTCAGTTTTACAACCGTGCCTCTCATATCTGCCCTCAGTTGTATAATCAATCTCTCCATGTCAAAACTTTGTCAGGGATAGGATCCAGCATCTGAAAGATTCCTATAAAACCACGAGCAGCAATGGAAGGAATGGCTGTAAAACCGACAGTAGTGTCACTGCCCCTGCGGTAACAGATCCACTCATTTCCCCTGGTGCTACCCAAATATCAAATGCTGATAATTGTTTCATAGCGCCCTCTGATAAATCCCCTTGCAGTTTGTGAGAATGTATTATTTGCAGCAGAGGTCTGTTCTCTCTGCTTCGGTGTCCAACCATAAGGACTAGGAACTTCATTTTCAGATAGTTTAGGTCTGGGCTATCTGAAGGCCTGTATCTTCCCTTACAAACTTTCTATAAGATCTTCAGAGAAGGTCCTTCACTTGCTGCTAAAATCTTCACAGGCTAGGGATGGAAAAAAAATTGAAAATATTTGAAAAATGATTGAAAACCTTGTTTTTAGAGAAAGCTAGACTGACAAGAATTTTCCTAGTTTGGAACTTATTCTGCACAAAATTCACATATGGGTTTTTTTGTGAGCAGAAAACAACATTTTCTGTGCAGGAGACAGTATTTTCTGCATAGAAAATACTATTTCAGTGTGGAACTATTAATTCCTGTGAAGAAAATGCAGCCATAATTGGGGATTTATTCTGTGTAAAATTTGCACATTTTGATTTGCATGGAAAATAGCATTTCCAGTAGAGGAATGAATCTTTCTGCATTGGTATATTTTCCACCATGAAAACTAGATGGCTTTCAAGGACTTCCCCACAGTCAGCAGAAAATTGTTGAAATTACACATTGCTACCTTTGAGAAGAAACTTAGTGACAAATTATAACCCTATCACAAGCACATCTGGGAGGAAACATGGGAGACGGGGCCTTCTTGGTGACCTCTCCTAGACTTTGGAACTGGATGATTCCCTCCTTGCTGACCTTTTATTGGTAGAGTGAAAACTTTATCTGTGGCGACAGGCTTGTAGGAAATGACTACAGGATCTTTTAGTATGTTTTTTTCAATGGAAAGAGTGTTTCAGAGAAGATCGTGACAATTCAGGAGACCACAACACTTAGGCTAGTGGGGTAGGGCTTCAGCCTGTCCAAGGCTGGCAAGGAAACTGCCACATCCATTCTGTTGACACACTGGCCATTCCTTCTCACAAGCTGTGTATAAGATCAGCCCAAATAGGATCTTGCTCTTTTGTAGTTCAGGCATTGATTATTTACTGCAGACACACTGCTACAACCTAACATTGGGAGTCTGTGTTCCTCCAGTCCACCTTCATCATCCTCCCAATGCCACTGCATATAAAACAAAAAAACAAAAAGCAAAACCTTCCAGCTAGACAGAGGATGAAGGGACAGGGAGGAGGTAAAACACTTTGCCAAAAAAGGGTTTCTTTGTTAAGTGCGATATGCCTATGGAACTGGGATGGCCATCTGTTGTTGGGTGCGGAGGATAGCTTTCAATTTCCTGCATTGGCAAGAGGTTGCTTGGGGTACCTCTATTTCTGTGTTTTGCACTACGACTCCCATAATTCCTCTCTCCTGGACATGGTGACAGATCTTCTAGGACTTGAAGTCCAAGGCCTAGGTCCAGTTGTTTGTCCCAACAAGAGTAAACTTGCCATCACATTTGCTAAATGGTAACTCAACATTTATGTAAATCCCGAAGACTCACTGAGTCTATTCTAGTTGGCACGAGTGGTTGGATTTAGGCCAGAGGTATGGCCCTTTCCAAATGTTGTTGGACTACAAATCCCAGTAGCCCTAGCCAAGAGAGCCAGTGATAAGGAATGCTAGTAGTTGCCATCCAAAAGCATTTGGAGGGTCATATGATTCCCATCTCTAGCCAAGATGAGTGAGCAAGGGGTGTCATACATTGGACATATCATGAGGTAAGTCATTGGAAAAGACAATAATGCCTGGGAAAGTGGAAGAGAGTAGGAAGAGAGAGAGAGTGAGTTATGGGTGGATTAAATCAGTCAAGGAATCCAAGTGTGTCTGATTTTGCAAGACCTGAACGGGGCTGTTGGTAACCAGGTTCTTGGAGGTTCATGATCTATAGGGTCACGTTAGGTCAAAATTGACCTAATGGCAAATAGCAGCAATTCCCATTCTTGGTTTATATTTGGAGAGACGTAGCCCAGCTATGGCACCCATACTGTAGGGCAAACGTGGGTAACTGTCTGCAGGCCAGGGGCTATTGTTCCTTCCTGTGCCCACCCAGTGGGCCTCACTAGCATCTTTCAGGGCACCAGACATGACATAATGTCACTTCTAACTGCCATCTTGGCTAATCTCTCTCTCTTTCTCTCTCTTTCTCTCGGTTTGTTTTAGGAAGGTTGTGGGAGCTTTGGGGCAGGTTAGGGGAAGCACACCACTAACTTTTTAAGACTTACTTTGAACAGAGTTTAGCAGGTTCTTGGAGAAAAAAATGTCCAAAAATTGGTTAAGAAATAGGTGATTTATATTTTTTGGGAGGAATCAGGCCAAAATTGTGTTGGTGTCTTACACCCAGGTGAGTTTATTTATGCAAGTAAATGGAGAATTTTGTCTAGAAGTCTGCATTCAGTTCACAGTTGCAGAAGTGGAGTTTTGTATGTGGCACCATTGTTCATGCAGATGGACACTGTGCATAGGTACATATGGGCATTGCGCATGCATGATATTACATGCTGGGGTTTCACATGCATTGCACACAAAGTACTCATGTCTATTTGGTTCTACCTTTGATTCCATTCTGCCTTTGATTGCCTTCTTGATGTCTTGCTTCAGCTGTGTAAGACTGCCATTCAATACAAGATGTGCATACAAGTCTCCGTGCAGAGATTTTTGCTATATGGATGACGTGAGGTCAAAAGATCTCTGCTTTCCCTGTGTTGAGAGAATGTTTTTCCCACTTGAAAGTAGAAGGCAACAACTCTGCAATCATTTCTTGAAAAATAAGACGATGGATGAACGCTTTGCTGAATGACTATGCATTAAGAAGACTGATTGTTTTCTCCCCACTCCTTTAAAGTGATAAAAAAAAAAAGAGCTGGCTGCTTGAAGCTGGGGGAATGAGTGAGCTTGTCTGTTAACGTAAGTCAATCTTCAATTTGCTGGTTAGTGTACCTGTCATTGGCATTCAAAATACATGATTTTTGTTGCTCTTTCTGTATCCTTAGTGGTTATAGCAGCTTACATTTTGAACATAAATAAAAGTAAGGCGAAGATTAATGATGAAGACTAAAAGTAGACTGTTTGGATTAAAGGATTTGTTGCAAGTTTCTCAACACTTTGGCTGCATGATTATTGAAAGTTTCCTAGACAGGGATCTAGAAAATCCCTTGCATGAGTGGGAGGCATTTCTGTTCGTGCAAACCCTCTGCCTACGATTTCTGATCAGTTTTTTTTTTTCCTTGCCGTGATAATTGGGCTGCTACTCATGAGCAAATCAACATTGTCTCATTGGCTTGGAAACAAAGCCAAATGCTCCAGGCAAAATTGTGTGGCAGTTAAATCTTTGCTTTCCGTCCCGCTTCCCCCTGTAGGTTTCTGGCATAATGCTGGATTTCTTTGAAAGACTTTTAAGTTTTGGCAGCCAGGGGTGTTGAGGGAGAAAGCTGACATGCCCCTTCCCATTCCAAAGGATACCATACCTCCCAAACATCATAATAGCTCCAAGAGTGCTTGTTGTCGAGGGAGAGAGATCCTGGAAATATTCAAGCTTTGGATTTTCAAGCTCTTCAGATAGGCTGTTCCATAATTTAGGAGCCATCAGAGCAAAGTCTCTGTAACGAGTCCCTCTCTGCATGTAATAGCTTTTGAGTTCTAAATACTGATTCTCTACACAAGAGGTGGAGAAACACGCAGCCCTTTGGATGTTGGTGGACTGCAAATCACAGCAGCCCCTCCTAATCGGGGATGCGAGGGGCTGGAGTCCAGCAATATCCATAAGGTCACACAATTCCTGTTCCTGCTCCCACAGGAGTAAACCTGAGTGAGTGCTTTGGGGCTTACGGTTGACTCAGCCTTCCATCCTTTTGCAGGTCGGTAAAATGAGTACCCAGCTTGTTGGGGGCATGTATAGAAATGTTTCAAAATACATGCTATTTGTAAGTTGTTCACTGCCTCAATCCATATGGAGAGGCGGGATAAAATAATAATAATAATAATAATAATAATAATAATAATAATAATAATAATAATAAAAATAAATAATATTGCACTGCAAGTCTGCTTTTTACTGATGATAGCCTGCTTCCTGTCCAGTAGTTGTTGTCACTAAGGTAGGTGTCACCCAGTGCATTAGCTCATGATGTCACCCCGTGGACCCTTTTCTATCCAGGAGGTGGAATTCCAGGGGTCCCGGTCTACTGCCATGGGGAACCACCCTCTGGGCATGCTGATCTACTTGCCTGACTGTGGGTGCAAAGGCACTGAACTGGATCCCGTCCAGTCATAAGAAAAAAGCAGGAGGTTGTTCTACATGAAGCTATATAGGCTCTTGTGGAGCGGGGGGAAGGGAAGAAAGAAGGAGGAGGTAGTCCTTTTGGTCTCAGTCCCCTCTGATGGTCTCACTTGGTGCAGTCCACATACACACACACACACATGCACATGATGCCACTGCTCCTACATCTTACATTTTATGGTTTGGGCTTTTTCTGATCATTTTGTTGTTAGTGATGTTTTGATATTTTAATGGTGCTGCCTTAGTTGATTGCATTTAATAGATAATGGCATGTTTTTACTCTGCAAAGCACCTTGACATGGTGTTATTAAATCTTTTTAAAAAAGAAAATAAGGGCTAGCAGAGCGGTCCTCGTTAACCTGAGCTGCTTATGACTTTGGACTGAGAAGGAGAGGTGGAACGTTTGAGTACCCGGCTACATATGTTTTTAAGAATTAAAACCAGCCACCAGATTTTAGTCCAGAAGTGCAAGAGAAGTAATGAAGGCTGCTGACCAATAGCTTCAACATTGGCTTGTCTGTGTTGCAGGAGGGATACACACTGTGTTTTACTCACACTTGTTTTGTTCCTGTCCAGGTAATAATAGGATTGCTTTTATTTCAGTGTTTTGTCTCTACACTTTCTTAGCTGCTTTGAGAGAAGGATGTAATTCTTTACTAGTTCTCTTCTTGAAGAAAGCAATAATTTTAGCAATTTTCTTCCTGCTGCAAGAAAGTCTTTGAAAACTGTACATTTTTTAAAGACTAACCATCGTTGGGGGACTCGATGCGCATGAAATTTGCAATGGGTATCTTTGCACAGAAAGCAGCCTTTTCTGCACATAAGGAAGCATTTTCTGGGCAGAAAATAATATTTCTACATGGAATTTCTAGCAAAGAATTTTATGTATCTCACCAAACTACAAATTTTAGGAGTCTGTAGGCTGGAGCCATTGTGGCTGAAGTTGTGTGAAATTGCAATGCTGTGTGGTGCAGATGTCTTAGGCATGCATGTCTACCTCTGAAAGGTGACTGGAAAGATTTGTTTGATGTGGAACACTGGCATTCATTTCAACATTGCAGAGAGATGGGATTGTACATGCACTTTGGGTGTGGTGTGTGCACTGTGTATTGTGTGCGTGGATGGACACACAGATTTGGTTACCACAAATATACACTTTGTGTCCTCAGTGCAGGCTAATGTCACCTTCTTCCAGGTTCCTAATAGTAGTTTGCAGCCTGTTCTAGCAGGCGTACACATGTTCAGATCCACAGTTCTGAATTCTAATTAGCCCTGAGCTACAAAACTGTTATTTGGGAGCTGCATTTGGAGGTGCTCCCTTGCATGTGAAGCCACAAGAGGGCTGCCGTTGAGTTGCATGCAGCAAGGAAAGCATGTGAAGCCACAAGAGGACTGCCGTTGAGTTGCATGCAGCAAGGAAAGCCAGTGGCTGCCTTCCATGAATCCACATCGGGAGCTACTCCATGATTTTATGGGAGCTATCCAAGGTGCTGAGTACTATTCCCCAAATAGGTTCAGCACCTTGGAGAGCTCCCATGAAACCTATAGGTGATCCTGCAAAACCCAGCATGTAGTCACCTCCTAGAAGCAATGGAGCCACAAGCCGCTTCTGGTGACTCCTGAATATGTCTTCTGAAAACTCCACCTCTAGCCTTCTTGGAAATCTTCTCCAGAGTGCATTTTTATGCAACTGTTTTCAAGCATAATAGCTTAGAAACCATAATGTCAGCTTGAAGGCTTAGCATGTTTGACCTCTGGTCCCTGAAGGTATTGCTGAACCATGCTGGGCTTGTCTAGAGACATTTTCAGCCCACATTTAGATGGGCAAGAGAGAAAGTGCTGCACTCTAAGTTTTCCTGGGCTGTGAGATAACTGGGTTCAAATTTCAGTCCTGCCACAAACTCACCAAATGTCCTTAAGGAAGCCACTGTTCTCTTAGCTCCCCTTTAGTAGCATGGACATTCATTATGAAGACTCCATTAGGATTATTTCTGTAGAAGGCCCAAGGTTCAAATCCGGGAATTTCCTGATAGGGTTATGAACGAAGACAGCTTTGGAAAATTGCTTTTGGGACTGCATGCTGGGTGAGGGATACTGGAAAAGAGAGGACTGAGAGGTGATATGATAACCACCTTTTAAGTAGGTGAAGGGATGTGATGGTAAAAATGGAGGGAGCTTGTTTACTGCTACCCCAGTGGCTAGATCATGAAACAATGGATTGAAATTACAGGAGAAGTTCACTCTAAAAATTAGGGGAAATATTTTGATTGTAAGAACTATGCAAAAGTGGACTAAGTTGCTTTGCTAGAATTAGGAGTACAGGAGCCTTGCAAAAGTGGAAAAAACACAAATAGCAACATGTTTGTATGTCTGTAGGTAGGGAGCCGAGGCATGATGGGTGATGATGATGATGATGATAATGATGATTAATAATAATAATAATAGGGTCAAGGCAGGATACAACACAGATATAATTAAAAACAAATCGTAGCTAAAATACATTAAAATACAAAACTGTTTAAAATACAAATATCTCATAATTAAAACATATCATAATTAAAATACAATTAAAACTACAAATATAATTAAAAGTACTATTAGAAATATAATTAAAAAATAGACTAAGTAGGCCAACTGGAAGAGATAGGTCTTTAGCACTTTTTTGAATTCAGACAGCGTATGTTGCTATCAAATCTCTTCTGGCAGGTTATTCCACAGTCTAGGGACAGCCATCAAAAAGCTCCTCTGGGTGACCACTGTCAGTCAAGTCCTGGCTGGTTTAAGTAAATGGTCCCCAGATGACCTGAAGGTACAGGACGGATTATATGGGAGGAGGTGATCCTGCAGGTAACTTGGACCCAAACCACGTAGGGCCATGATGGGGAGAGCAGGCACCCAGGGTCCAAACCAGGTCAGGCAAAGGAGAGGGAAATCAAATTGTTTACAGAGCTTCCAACATAGATAGAACTTTTTTATCCATTTTCTGGAGCATAGCTTCTGGGACTTTCTCAGCCTACCAGGTCTATGTGCAGTTGGATTTTTGGACAATAATTATGTGAAGCTTCTCAAGGTTCTCTATGTACCCAGTCTATGCCTATAAAAACTTAAAAAGTTATTTTGTGTTGCTGGGGGAGAGGGGGGAGCTACAGCTCACAGAGCCAGTGTGGTGCAGTGGCTTTACAATGTTGGAAATTAGAGTTCTATTCCAATGTTGGAGAATAGAGTTCAGCCATAGAAACTCCCTGGGTGACCTTGGGCACATCACATACTCTCAGCCCCCAGAACACCCCATGATAGGTCCACCTTAGGGTCACCATAACTTGGAAATGACTTGAAGGCATACAACAACAGCAGCTCCCAGAATTTGCTGGGGAACATGGTAACTGACCATTTGGGTGGGGGGATTCTGGGAGATGTAGTATAAAACAAGTAACTTTCCTAAGCTATGTGTGGGTATGCTTGTTTGCATGCATGCATCGACACATGCATGCTCAGAACATAAACACATGCACCATTTGTGCAACATCCAGGTTGCATATTCATTGAAGCAGAAACTCTGCTCTGTGGCTGCTACGGATGGGCTGGCAGTGTTGGGTTTTTCTGACACCGCCGTGTGCCAGACGGCCTTTCTGGAAAGGCGCTCCCCTTCAAGAATCCTGAAAAGGCAAGCATCTTCAGTTCAGTCCTCTACTTCTGGGCCTCCTCTTGCTCTTCGTGTTGCATCCGCAGCCTTTTCACCTTGAGTATGCGTTGTGTGATTACCAGCTGTTTTATTTATTTTTTTCTTTAAAGAGAAAACAGGCAAAACATTTGAACTTTCTATTATCTATTATTAAAGGATGTTCCTGCCTCTCATGTGCATATCTCAATAGGCTTTGCGTAAAGTCCCAGGGATGGGAAGGCAGCTGCCTCTCTTGATGGAAACAGCCCTTTCAAGTTGAATCAAAGCCATCTTCGGTGGGCATATAGGGGCAGGGCAAAGCCCAGTGTGTTCTCTGCCCTGGGAGGGGAGCAGACAGAAGGAAGGAATTATACTTTCATCATGCCGGAGACAAACAAGAAAACGAAAAAGAACCTTGAGCCTAGACGTAATGCCATCCCAGGACAATGAGCAAGTGAGCTTGCCACTCCAAGGGGGCAGCTCAGATTTCCTCTCTGAATTCCAAAATCTGCACCCCCTGTTGCATTCTGATGAAAGAATTATATAATATCTCCCCCCTACCCACATGACTAGTATAGGGAATTTCACTTACCTGCACTGAAATGAGGTCCAAAAATAGCAGATGCCAAGGGCCCCACAGTATACATGGAGAAATCTCCTTGTCAACCAATCTACAACCTCCATAAGCTTTCTCTTTTCCTGCAGAAGAGTGAGACGAAGAACCCTTGGCTTTTCATCAAGGTTTCCAAAATTTGTGGAAGTTGTCTGTCTTCCACACATCAAGTCATTTTCTCATTGGGAAGTAAATCAGTGTGTGTGCATGCATGTGCACACAAACACACAGAGTACAGAAAGGCCTGGCAAATCAGTTGTTGTGGGTTTTCCGGGCTTTGAGGCCGTGTTCTATTAGTATTTTCTCTGGACGTTTCGCCTGCATCTGTGGCTGGCATCTTCAGAGGATCTGGTGGCATGGAAGTGAGCCAGAGTATATATACTTGTTTAGTCCCCTGGGTGGGAGGGAGCAATTTGCATGTGTTACAGCTGGCCTGTGTGATGGCCTATTGTTAAATGGGATATCCTCCAGGGTGCATGTTAGGCAGGGGATATGCATAACAGTGCATTAAGTTGCTAATGTACTTAATGCATTGTTATGCATATCCCCTGCCTAACATACACCCTGGGGGATATCCCATTTAACAATAGGCCATCACACAGGCCAACTGTAACACATGCAAATTGCTCCCTCCCACACGGGGACCACACAAGTATACGTACTTTGTCTCACTTCCATGCCACCAGATCCTCTGAAGATGCCAGCCACAGATGCAGGTGAAACATCAGGGGCAAAAATTTAATAGAACACAGCCTCAAAGCCTGGAAAACCCATAACCACCTATGGATTATGGCTGTGAAAGCCTTTGACTTTACGTCTGGCAGATCGCTGAAAAAGTGAGGGCGTAACTCTTCACTAATTTTCTTCCCAAAGGAAATGATGAGTAATTTTAGCTAAATTTTTCCTTCTATGAGAAAGTTTTCCAGAACCAGATTTTCATGCCTATTTGGAATTCAGCACTTACCTTATAGACAATTTGTGTGTGGTTGTTTTGTACAGAAAACACTATTTCCTGTGCAGAAAAAGCTGTTCCCTGTGTAGAAAAATGCCACTTTCTATACCTAGAATCATAGAAACACAGAATAATAGAATTGGGAGAGGGACCATCCAGTCCAACTCCCTACTATGCAGGAACCCACATCAGAGCACTCCTGACAGATGGCCATCCAGCCTCTGCTTAAAAACCTCCAAAGAAGGGGACTCCACCACACTCCAAGGCAGCACATTTCACTGCCACACAGCTCTGACCATCAGGAAGCTTTTTCGAAGGTTCAGGTGAAATCTCTTTTCCTGTATTTTAAATCCATTGCTCCTTGTCCTAGCAGAAAAGAAGCCCACTCCCTCCTCAACTTGGCACCCCTTCAAATATTTAAACATGGCTATCATGTCCCCTCTTAACCTTCTCTTCTGCAGACTAAACATACCCAGCTCCCTAAGCTGTTCTTTATAGGGCATGGCTTCCAGACCCTTCACCATTTTGGTCGCCCTCCTCTAGACATGTTCCAGCTTGTCAATATCCTTCTTGAACTGAGATGCCCAGAACTGGACACAGGATTCCAGATGAGGTCTAACTAAAGCAGAGTAGCGTGGTACCATTACCTCCCTCGATCTAGACACCATACTCCTATTGATGCAATCAAAGAATTGCATTGGCTTTTTTATCTGCTGCATCACACGGCTGACCCATGTTCAGCTTGTGATCCACTAAGAATCCTAGATTTCTTTCACACGTACTGTTGTCCAGTCAGGCGTCTCCCATTCTTTATTTGTGCATTTCATTTTTTCTGCCTCAGTGTAAGACCTTACATTTCTCTCTGCTGAATTTGAATTTAATAGAAATTGTTGTCATTGTTTAACTGAGTGGGCAGGGAATACATGATTTGACATCTGTGCCCCACCTTGGCCCCTCCTGATATTGTTGCCAGCCAGCTTGCTAGAAAATACGCCAAGGGCTGCAGAGAAAGGTTACAGTCAGGACTTTCCTGAAGAAATCTGGAGGGCAGTGAGGAGACCAAACTTCTCCAAAGAAGAGCAGAGGCAGACCATCATTTTGTGCCTCCTGTCTAATCTCAGCTTTCCTCTGCCTCTCGCTGAGCCCTAATTAAAATGGATGGTCCTCTTTTCAGCAAAATCTGCTTTAATTTGATTAAGTGAACAAGAGTTACAGGCAAATAGGTGGAAAATCTTTCTCTTCTTCTTCTTGAAATCTCAGGTGGAGCATTTTGATTTGAGACAGAATCAAAAACTGCTTCCAACACTGAAAGTGGAGTTTGAAGTTCTCTTTGAGGTTCCGGGATGGATGGAACGACATTTTCTAGAGAGGTGGGTGTGACGGATGCAGTAGTTGAGGAGGGGGAAGAGTGTGCCACGAAGCTTCAGGGCTTGGTTCAATACAAGGAAGAGTAATTCTTTGAAAATATGACTGTGTGGGGTAGGGAGGGCCTGGTGGCTTGGTGGAAAACGGTGAGATTTTTGTGCCTCTGTCCCTCTCTCCTTCTGAGAGTGGACAGGGAACAATCCCCTTTATCCTCTGATCGGGTGACTTCAGATGAGAGAGACCAAGGTCAGCCAGTGATCTTGGAAGGTTTTGTGGGACTTTGAACTCAGGCCTGCCCAGTTCATCCAGCGCGCAAACCGATGCCTTGCACTGCGTGATCTCTTAATTTATTTACAGGAGACATTCCCATGATTATTATTCTAGAAGCACCTCTGTTGGTGTGAGCCATGCTAGAGAGTCAGCCTATTTTGCTGCCAAGGAGTTTTCACAGCCAAGTGCCCGCTCTGTCAAAGGCACACAGTGGGCAAAGGGTGTGCTAGGAACAAGCAGCCTAAAGTAAGACCCAGTTACGCTTGGCAGGTCTGGGTGACCCCAGGGCCAAAACTTGAGATCTAAGGCTGACTCCTTGCAATGTCACAGGAAGCAAACCTGGTGCTGTTACAAAGGGTGATGTAACAAGGGACAGCCCCAGGTCATATCTTGAAGCATGAAACATTTGTTGGAAAAATTCCCTCATTCTCTCTCCCCTCCATCTTGTTTTTAGAGCAAGTGGTGAAAGATAGCATGGAACTTCCTTTCTCTTTTGCATACCAAAGCTTCGCCATTTGCCTTTGTGCTATTTAAATGCATGATCATAAAAACCTTTGGTGTTCAGATGATCTGATCATGTGACCCAAGATTGTTGGTAGGGTCATCAGTCTTATAAATGAAAGAACCCCCCTTCTCAGATCACTCTCTCTTCTTCTCCATTTTTGCTCCCTCTCCAACCATGCTTCACATCTCCAGCAGAAGATGGTTAGGTAACTACAAAGCTACTATCGTACCTGACCTATTCATTAGCTAGTTAGGAAGTGGATTCCCCAATGCATATGTAAATGTGATAGCAGTTAGTAAATGTTTCTAAGTTTGTAACCTGAAACTGCCTGTTGTTGTTTTTTTCCTTCCCTTAGTCAGTTTCAGATCAGAAAAGCCACACAGAAATTTGGGCATGCTTCTCTGCTAAAAGACCGCTGAATCCTTACAGTTTTAGCTTTCATAGAATTTCCAAATAGGGATAACACCCCAGTAGACTCTAATTCCCAACAACATTGAGCATTGACTACAGTGGTATAGAGTAGAATATTCCCTCTTTATCTGTGAAGGATATAGTTCGGGGGATACCTGAAACTACAGATAGTGCCAAACTCTCTAGTTTTGCAGGGACCAGAAAGAGGCTTCATGGCACCAGAGTGCAGCTTTGTAGCTTCCAGAGTGAAGCTGGAAACAGCTCTGGCATCATCGGAAGTAACCCTCGAACTTTGCAGGGACCAGAGAGACGATTAATAAAATCTGATAGTGTAGAGCTTCTGTATGCAAAGCTAGAGGGCCACTTCTAATGACACCAGAGCCATTTTATGTGACTTGAGTAGGCTACATGGGTGCCATTGCCCAGACATTGGTATTTTGTGTTTAATATTTTTGGACCACGGGCAACTGAATCTTGGAAAGTGGTATCGTGGATAAGGAGGGATTACTGTATGCCATTAAAATAAAAAAAGACACTAGGAGCCCTTTCAGACTACACAGTTATAGTGCTATGATTCCACTTTGACTGCCGTGGCTACATCCTGTGGAATCCAGGGCCTTGCAGTTTGGGAAGGCAATGAAGTTGCAGTCTGGAGTCTGAAAGGGCTTGAGGTCTGACAGATGGAAAATATACCCACACACCTTTCAAGATAGTACTTTTGCCCAGATATCTTCCACCTTGAAGATTGAAGAGGAGGGTCCAGGCCTTGAGATCTGGAAACTTTAGACCCATTTGATGGGAGCCCCAGTGTTCTCAGAGTGGTAGTGGTTGTGCACTCTACTCTGCTTTGGTTAGACCCCATCTTGAATACTGTGTCCAGTTCTGGGCACCCCAATTCAAGAAGGATATTGACAAGCTGGAGCAAGTCCAGAGGAGGGCGACCAAAATGGTGAGAGGCCTGGAAGCCATGCCCTATGAGGATAGACTTAGAGAGCTGGGTATGTTTAGTCTGCAGAAGAGGAGGTTAAGAGGGGACATGATAGCCATGTTTAAATATTTGAAGGGATGCTACGTAGAGGAAGGAGGGGACTTGTTTTCTGCTGCTCCAGAGACCAGGACAAGGAGCAATGGATTCAAGCTGCAGGAAAGGAGATTCCACCTGAACCTCAGGAAGAACTTCCTGACAGTCAGGGCTGTCCGGCAGTGGAATCTGTTGCCTCGGAGTGGAGTGGAGTCTCCTTCCTTGGAGGTTTTTAAGCAGAGGCTGGATGGCCATCTGTCGGGAGTGCTTTGAGGGTGTTCCTGCATGGCAGGGGGTTGGACTGGATGGCCTGTGTGGTCTCTTCCAACTCTGAATTTCTATGATTCTAAGATTCTATGATTCAAAGGTCTCCTTGGGCTTTGGGGCTTTAGTTGTCTCTGTAGGATGCAGTCTTCCCTTTTTGCAGGTTAAGAGGTGACATATGAAAAGATGTCATAGGGAAGATGGAACAAGCTTGTTTTCTGCTGCTCCAGAGAATAGAACATGGAGCAGTAGCTTCAAACTTCAGGAAAAGAGATTCCCCCTAAACATTAGGAAGAACTTCGTGATGGTAAGAGCACAGTGGAATACACTGCTGCCTGAGAGTGTGGTGGAGTCTCCTTCATTGGAGGTTTTTAAACCGAAGCTAGCTGGCCATCTGTGAAAGGGAGTGTTTTGATGTTGTCTTCCTGCATGGAAGAAGTGGGTTGGACTGGGTAGGCTCTGTGGTCTCTTCCAACTCCAGGATTCTATGATTCTGTAATGGCCAGGTTAATGATAGAGAGGCATGCCAACTATACCACCTGAACATGCGGCCAAGGTCCCTAAAGCCTGACTTGCGGCTATCTTTATGTTTAAGCTGGGCCTCTTTCAGTTCATAGCATGGAGGACAGAAAGTTCAACTAGCTGGATCTAAGAGAAGAATGGGTGACAAGGCCATGTGCGCACCCCTCCTTTTTATTCTATACTTAAAACACCACCCATCCTCTAGAAGCCATGGAGGGTAATTTCCACCATCAGAGGAGACAGGGCTAGTTTAGGCTGAAGAGCCCCCCCCCCAAAAAAAGCACCCAAAAATGTCCTCAGATATATTGAGTTACATGGCTGTGGGCTAGACAGTCCAACCACAGTCTGGAAAAATGACTTTTTGGGATTACAGCTCTCATAATTCTCTAGGCAGCTTGCAGCTGGCAAGCAATTACTTTCTGAGATTCCAGCTTCTAGAGACCCCTGAGCAGCAAATGATGTCCTACCTTGTCCTTTCCCTTACTGGCTGTAGGATTCTGGGAGTCATAGGCCCAATAAGATTCCCAGATCTCATACGTGGCCAGCTCCCTAAGCTGTTCCTCATAGGGCATGTTTTCTAGGCCTTCCCCAGGCCTCAGAGTTTGGCCCCCAGATATCAGTGCCTGGGGTACTCCTGATCTGGCAGCAAACATAACTCCTCCAAGCTTGGAATCAAACACATTTTGAAGGTTGCAGTTTGGGGAAGGCTGGTAGAGGAAACCAGAGGATCCATGCCCCTAACCCTCCCCCGTCCCCATTTAGAGCAATGCAGCCTTAAAAAGACAGCATGGAGGATCCATTTAGAAAAATACAGGCACACGAGGATTGCTCTTGGCTCCAATCCACACATGGGAAGGTTTTCGTTAACATCTGAACCAGCTGTGTCTTCTCTTTCAAATAAATCAAGAGCTGGGACTACTCTTGTTATTCCAGCGTCTGTTGGTGGGGTACCTGTGTTGAAAGGATGCTTCCCCACTGGGAATCCGGTGGCTTTTAAGGTGCTTTGCAATGCAGGTTGGGTTGTCTCCTCCAGGCTTTCACCTCCGCCATCCGTCCGTCCGGGAGATTTGCCAGAGGGCATCTATCTCCCGAGACTTCAAGAGGGGAGTCGGGCTGATGTGTGCTGGTTGCTGGCAATTGTTCATTTTAATTTCTCTAATGGACCTGGATCTTGCAGAGATGGTCACGGTATAAATAAATCACTAGCGAGGGGTTGGGAGAGCTGATGGGAGAAAGGAGCCTCTCCTATTAGGCCCCATTTAGCTGGGCTAGCTCTCCTCCTGCCAAGACAAAACCAGCTTCCGGAGAGACAGCATTTGCTTTGCTTGCTAATGTCAGCTTCTTCTCCCTCCCCGCTTCTAGATTTTAAAAATAAGGATGGAAAGAATATTTGAAAGTATTCAAAAAATAGTTAATAAACGTGCTTCTTTGAGAGTCACAGAACCCTGAAGAAGAGAATTCTGGACTGATGGAACTGTCACAGCTTGTGACTTATTCTGTGCAAAATTTGCGTGGTTTTTTTCTCTCTCTCTCTCTCTGCGGAAATCAGCATTTTCCGTGCAGAAAATGAGCATTTTCTTGTGCAAAGGAATGTTATTTCCTAAGATGAAAATGCTGGTTCCTGAGCAGAAAATGCTGTTTACTATGCAAAGAAGCCCATGTGTGAATTTGACACCGCATTTTCCGTGCAAAAATAGTGGATAGAATCCTGTATCTAACCTCTCCTGACCTGACCCCACCCCACCCCCCAAAAAACGTGATGGAAAAGTCATTCACCCATGCTTTGACCACCAGCAGAATGGACCTCCTTGCCCCCATGCAGCTGATGCCCTGTAAGGTAGTCTGACAGGACCTCCTGCTTTCTCTCTGACTGCTATGCCAGTTCCCCAATCTGATAAGGCACCCTGTCACTTCACACACAACTCTGCCTTCCCCTTTATAACACCAGCTTTGTGTAAAGGGTGAGGACTTCCAATGGTTATTTAGAACCCCTTTATAGTTCTTTGATAGCATGTTTTATGTGTGGCTTTGAATGCTATGTACCACTCAGCCAAGTCAGTATTTATAAAATACTAACATATATCCCTGACGTTGCCTGGGATTTTATTTTCTCATAGGTAATACTTTTAGAAAGATTTGAGATCCTGTGCCTCTAATTCCTCAAACTGTCTTGTCCAGTACCTTTGACTTTTCCCCATACTCCCCAATCCAATCTGTATTGAGAGTTATTAACAGGCAGAGGTTGGGTTCCAGAGACAATACTCTGCCCTCCTCCTTGCTGCTAGGCCTCATCTCCATAGCAACCAGCCCGAGGCCCAAGAGCTCTCTGGCTGAGAATTCTAAAGATCCCTCCCTAAACTGCAAACCCCAAGGTTCCATAGAGTCTTCGTAGGGAGCCAATCATATTAGGTCAAGTCTTCGTGTGACAAAGACAAACTCACAAGCTTTGACTTTTATATATTAGATAAACTGTAATATTTATTAAAATAACATACAGAACAAAGTCTTGGAATTCATATGCAGGTCAAAGCTAATATAGGTCTTCAGAGTTCTTTTAGATGGTTTCCTTGTCTCTTTAAACTCTCTTATAAGCACAAGTATCCTAAACAGCCCTTTGGCTACACTCTCACCAAAGGCTCAATGCTCAATCTAGGTCACACTTTCTGACCAGTTTCTGTAATGGTTTAATTACTCTTCTGCCTTTCTCTAGGCTTTCCCTGAGAATTAAACCCTTCCCTCCCAGAAAACCTCTCTGACTGAGGGACTTCACTTTAAAGCTTTTCCTTGCTGGAGACTGCCACATGACAATCAGTGCTTATATATCCCTTTCTCTCATCCACCAGCCCCTCCGTCACACTATGGCCCTTTCCGCACCTTACCATCTTCTGGCACTGGGGTGCGGAGATCGCGCGAGCAACCTCTGGCAAGAGGCTCTCACATCTGGGGTCCTTCAGCTCCGCACAAACTGCCTGCTCACGCGAGAGCCCTGCCTCTTCCTTCTGCAGCACACCCTGGGAGTTTCCCCGGCTGCGCTGGGGCAGGAAGCGTGGCCGGTGTGGCTCTGGAGGCTCCGCACACCAGGTAAGTGCACGCGGGGCCTGGGAGCAATGTGCGATCATGCACCATTTTCAGCTTCTTGCCGAAAATGAAAAGGTGCGCGATCAGCACCTGCCGGCCCCTGGAGCATCGCGCAATTGTGAGTGCGTCATGCAGATTGCTCCTCACAATTCCGTGACGCTCCAGGCCCTCTTTTGCATGGAAAATGCCATGCAAAAAGGGCCTATGAGTTGGGTTTCTCTCCTGAAGAGCCATTCTGATGGCCTCGCAATCTGTTGCTAGGCTGTTCTGGCACTCAGGACAGCCACACCCCACAGAACTCCATCACAACTAGGTTGGGGAGGGAATTAGAATTGTGGCAGTAGTTTCACAATTGCAACTAAGTAGTGATCATGCATATGGAATGGTTATGGCTGAGTAAATCTGTTCTGTATTCACAATTGCCACTCAGTGATGATTTTGATGCTATTGCCATAATCATAACTCCCTCCCCTCACACATACCTACTCTACTGGATATCAGCTGCATGGGGAAAGGGGGTCTGTTCCACCCGTGATTGAAGCATGGGAGAATGAGGTTTCTGTTAAGCTTGAGCGGTCAGGCCAGGAAAGGTTAGTTAGTTAAGTGTACTTAACTGAGTAGCTGATATGGGATCCTGGGCAGTATTTTCTGAACAGAAAATGGTGTTTTCTACACATATACATATTTGTGCACATGAGTCTCAAACTGCAAGTAATTTTTGAAAACTGCATTTTTTGACAATTTTGTAATGGGAAGAAAATTGCTAAAATTGCTCACTGCTTCCTTTGAGAATAAAATGAGTGAAGGATTGCACCTCTGTGATTCTAAACACAAAGAGCCAACCAGCTATTATACATATTAGACTTATTAGACATATTAGCTTCGCCTCCTTCAGGATTCCACAGCCTTTGTTTCAGGAAGAGCCAAATCATCCTTCATTTTTCAAGGCTCAGCCTCGGAATGCCTGGAACTACAGTGTGTCTGAGCATGTGCAAAGAGAAACTGCAACTCATCCTGTGCAAATCTGCAATTAAGTGGAAAGATTGTTATGGGTATAAATTACAAGAAAGGAGATTCTGACTGAACAATAGGGAGAAGGGCTTGATGGTAAGAGTTCTTTGATAGGAGATCAGATTAGCTCAGAAGTGGTGGACTTTCTTTTCTTTGCTAAAGGTGTTGAAACAGAGATTGGATGCCCACCTGTCAGGGATTCATGGAAAAGAGGGTGAACTAGATTGCCTTTTGGGTCCCTTCCAAGTTTGGTGAGGTAGTTTGACTTCACATTTGAAGGCTTAAACAGTGCTTCCTGCTGCAAAAATGTCTTTGTGGCAAATCTTCCCTGAATCACCAGCTGACTGCTTAATTTCTACAGATAGCAACAGGGAAATTCAAGTGGTCCGAGGCACTGCAGCTCAGTGAAATGTGACTACATAGTGAGCTTGTTTCCTGCAGCATTGTTTTTCTGTTCCTTCATATCATTTCTGACTTACGGCGACTCTAAGGCAGACCTTTTTGGAGGTTTTTTAAAGAGAGGCTGGAGGGCCATCTGTCAGGAGGGCTTTGATTGTGCCTTCCCGCATGGCAAAATGGGATGGACTGGATGGCCTTTGGAGTCTCTTCCAACTCTAGGATTCTATGAACATTTCTGCACGACACTCTTATAGAGCGATGATTCCACTTTCAACCTCCTATGGAATCCTGGGGTTTGCAGTTCCCCTCCCAGAACTGCAAACCCCAGGATTCCATAGGAGGTTGAAAGTGGAATCATCACGCTGTAAGAGTGTCGTGCGGAAATGGCCTATGATTCTATGATTGCCTTTGTCTTTCTCTGAAGTTGAGAGACTATGGCTTGCCCAAGGTCACCTAATGGGTTCCTATGGCCAAGAGGGGATTTGAATCATGATCTCCAAAGTCATACTACGGTGCTCAAGCCATTGGTTCTCTCCTGCAGTTAATTGCATCTCAGAGGAGGATGGAAAGAAGGAGAGTAAATCAGAGCTGTAAGTCACCAAGCTACTCTTTGAGAAAGCAGGATTGAGTTGGCCCTCCGTATCCAAGGACTCTGTATCCACAGATTCAACCAGCCAAGGCTTGAAAATATCCCACCCCCACACACAAAAAAATCCAATAAAGCAAATTTTGACTTTGAGATTTTATATAAGGGATGCCATTTTATTACCCCATGGTACATCATGGAACTTGAGCACCCCAAAATTTTGGTATCCATGGGGGTCTGGAGACCAAACCATAGCAACTACTGAGGGCCTCACAGTATATATGGATTGTCAACCAATCTGCAACTTCCATAAGCTTTCCCTTCTTCTACAAAAGCACGAGACAATGAATCCTTGGCTTTTCATCAAGGTTTCCAAAATTTGTGAGAGTTGTCTGTTCACACAGCAAAGTTATTTTCTCCTTGGGAAGCAAAGAAAAATATGTGTGTGTCCACACATGCCAACACACAGAGCACAGACAGGACTAGCTGAATGTTGAAAAAGTAGGAATGTAATTCTTTGTTAATTTTCTTCTCAGAGGATGGGGGGTGAGTAGTTTTCACAAAATTCTTCCTTCTGAGAGAAAGTTTTCAAAAACCCGTTTTTCATGCCTATTTGCAATTCAGCCTTTGCCTTGTAGTCAAGTTGCATGTGGTTGTTTTGTACAGAAAACACCCTTGTTCCCTGTGTAGAAAAGCCCATTTTCTTTACAAATCAACCATGTGCAAATTTTGCAGAAACTAAGTCCTCAGTTATAGCATTTATTGTAGAGGAAACATTTATTGCACAGAAAATAGTATTTCTCAGTAGGAATATTATCTGCATGGGAAAATGTTTCCTGCACAGAAAATGTAGTTCTGCAAATCTGAAAATTTTGTGCATAGTAAGTCCCAAACTACAAAGATTATCATTAGCTCAGGATTAATCTAGTCAGCCTTTCTCAATACTCACAAAACATGGGGGCTTTTTTCTGTCTATGTTGAGAATATTGTCAAGTATTCTTTCCATCCCTGTCAAAGAGACAGAAACACATTATCCGGTCCTTACAGTTCTTAAAAATCCATGTAGCAAGAAAGCAGCCATTGTGGCCTAAGCAAGAAATATTTCTTCAGTATGCAAAAAGAAGTGTTTTCAGGTGTGAGTGCTCTCCCTGTGGGTGTACAGAAAACTCACACTGGCATTGGGGTTGTACAGCATAAATCTCTGCATGCAGAATTACACATTCATTTGCTATGTGGTTTTTGCATTGAAAGGCAATGTTGTTCAAATGAACCAAGACTCCAAGTGTGCCACTGAATACCTAACCCAATGTTCAAGGTGCATCCATAGTGGACGGCCATTCACAATGGGTATGCACGTGCAATGTACATCCAGGCACACAATGTACATCTGCATGCCAGTGGCACCTTGTGCATAACAGATCAATGTCTTGAATTTGTGTGGGTACTCAGAATTGCACAAAATGTCCACTTGCTTCCATAGGGGAGCTTACACACATGTAGACACCAACGGAGTGTTTTCAAGACCTGAGGAAGTCTGTTGGTGGTACGGTGACTTGGACGTCTCTAATTCACAGAGCCACCATAAATTGAATCATGGAATGATAGAGTTGGGAGAGATTCCAAGGGCCATTGAGCCCAACTCTGTTCTGCCATGCAGGAATACACAATCAAAGCATTCCTAATAGATGACCATCCAGCCTTTCTTTAAAAACCCCTACAGAAAGAGACTCCACCACACTGTCAGACAGCATCTTCCGCTGTCTGAGCTGCTCTTACAATCAGGAAGTTCTTCCTAAAGTTTAAGTGGAGTCTCTTTTCCTGTAATTTGAAGCCATTGCTCCATTTCTTAGGCCTTTTTCACACAGGGTTAAAAAAATGGTATAGAGCGACCTCTGACGGAGGTCGTCTACACCATAGCGTGTATTGGGGTGGACTACTTTTGTGTAGTTCCACACCCCAATCCATGCAGGGGCGACCGGAAGTGCCGGCACCGCGTGCTTTTTGAAAACCACTTTTCAAGTGGTTTTTAAAAAGTGCGGGGCATGCAGCACCGTCCAGCCCTGTTGCAGCGCTGGTGTGGATTTGCAGGCGCATACAAGTGCACACCTGCAGACTGGCCAGGGGGTGGGCTTCCGGCTGGCGAGCTTCTCCGATTGGCGGAGAGCCTCTGCCAGTCGAAAGCTGCCATTTTGGGCGCTGCCCGACGCTGCGGATGCTGCAGAACGCCAGACGAGTGTGGAGCAGCGAACTCACGCTGCTCCACGCCGTGACAGAGTAAGGTAAGCCCCATTTTAGCGTGGCTTCCCCCGTTTCTCCACCCGCGTGTGAAAAGGGCCTTAGTCTCTGAAGCAGCTGAGAACAAGCTTGCCCCTTCTTCCCAATGATATCCTTTCCAATATTTAAGCATGGCTACCATGTCACCTCTTAATCTTCTTTTCTGCAGGCTAAACTTCCCCAGCTCCCTAAGCTGCTCCTCAGAGGGCTTCATGGTTTCCAGGCCTTTTACCATTTTGGTCACCCTCCTGCAAATACCTTCGAGCTTGTCCATATCCTTCTTAAATGATATTGGCAAGCTCAAAGTCAAATTGATGGCAGTTAACAACAGCAACAAAGACAGCAACAAGATTCCTGGCTTGTGTCTCTTTTTTATTTTGGTACCTGCAAATGAGACCCACGAGCATTAATCTGTAAGGTGAATTGCACCAGAACTGCAGTACTTGGTCGAGAAGGGTCTGAACCCTTACCTTTCCAGCTGCTTTTTCAAATAGGGATGAAGGGGAAGAAAATAGAAAAATCTACAAAATAATTCCCCAGGAAATATCTTCTGAGAAACAGGAGTGCAGCTCTTGACATGAACTCACTGCAACAATGTTTGAGTTCCTTTTTCTGATTAAAACTACTCTGTGCTCCAGCTGCGGCATCCAAATTTGAATGTGTGTAATGTCTACTAATATTATACTCCTCCAGTTAGGTGGCTTGAGATAACATTTACTGTACGTCTTCTAACCACATTGTGAGGGGGCAGCAGGGGACTGGGGTCACTTCCGTAATGAGGAGAGGTTGCATCGTTAGGGGCTGTTCAGCTCAGAAAAATGGCAAGTGAAGAGAGACATGAAAAAGCTGAAGAAAGTAAATTGAGAGACTTGCTTGGTTTTTATCTTGCTTAATACCCATATAAACCTTGCGTTTGTACATGGACACCGCATTCCATAGCTGGTAAGTGTCCATGGATGTAACAGAATGTGCTTTCTCTGGCAGATGAGCATATCTCTGTTTAGAACCATGGAACAATAGAGTTGGAAAGGACCACCATGGCCATCTAGACCATCTGCCTACCATGCAGGAATCCACTGCTACAGCACTCCCTAAGAAATGGCCATTCAACTTCTGTTTGAAGACCTCCAAAGAAAGAGAGTCCACCACGCACTGAGACAACCTGTCCCACTGTTGAACAACTGTTACCCTAAAGAAGCTCTTCCTTAGATGGAATCTCTTTTCTTGTAATTTGAATATATTGGTTCATGTTCTAGGCCATTTGTGCACGACGTTGATATACCACCATAGCAGCAGGTTGTTTCCAGGTCAGCAGTCGTGCTACCACATGATATTGTCGCCATCCAGCTGCTATCTCGTTCTCAAGTGTTGCAAAACTGCTGTATTCTTTTTCCAGGAAAAAATCCATTAAGCGCCTCCTTTAGCGCTTCAGTCCCATCAGCCAGGTCACTGCAGAACTGTGATAGCGCTTGAGAGCACTTCCTGTTGTCATGGATCCAGCAGTTGGTGGGCTGTGGGCAGGCCCAGATTGTCTCTCCCTCAATGACTCCCATGGCGTGGTGGTACCTTCGAAATCTATCTCCTCTTCATGTTTAAATCATAGAAATCATAGAAATGTAGAGTTGGAAGAGACCCCAGAAGCCATCCAGTCCAACCCCCTACTATGCAAGAACCCACATCAAAGCATTCCCGACAGATGGCCATCCAGCCTCTGCTTAAAAACCTCCAAAGAAGGAGACTCCACCACACTCCGAAGTAGCATATTCCACTGCCGGACAGCCCTGACCATCAGGAAGTTCTTCCTGAGGTTCAGGTAGAATCTCTTTTCCTGCAGCTTGAATCCATTGCTCCTTGTCCTGGTCTCTGGAGCAGCAGAAAACAAGCCCTCTCCTTCCTCTACATGGCATCCCTTCAAATATTTAAACACGGTTATCATGTCCCCTCTTAACCTTCTCTTCTGCAGTTCTTCTTTGAGTTAAAACTTTTTTATTTCTTTAAATATGTTTTTAGGGATTGTAGCATGAAAATGCAATGGTGTACTGCTGTGTTTAGTACAGCTTCCAAAGGGGAAAAAACTGACCAATTGGGGCAGTGGGGCGAGGTGAAGGTGGGGAAGGGCAGTGGCGAAGGATGCTGTAGTGCAGAAGTAACAGAGGTGGCGATACTGCTACTCATCACCTGAAGGCGGGAAGGTGCAGAAAACAGCATTCCTAATCTGCTACCATCATGCGAGTGGCAATGCCAAGATTGTAAAAGTATATTGCGCTAATGGTGTCTAGTGCAGAAATGGCCTTAGTCTCTGGAGCAGCAGAAAACAAGCTTGCTCCATCTTCTCCATGACATCCCTTCAGATGTTTAAAGATGGCTCCCATGGTTCTTCTCAGCCCTCTTCTGAAAGCTAAACATATTCAACTTCCTAAGCTGTTCCTCCTAAGGATCAGTTTCCAGCCTTTTTACCACCTTGGTTGTCCTCCTGTGATCACTTTGTGCTTTTCACCTTGACTGTGCCCCCAAAGTCCTGTTGAAGTCCAACTCCTCATCAGAGTTCTGATGGGCAACATGAAGGGACTGCCTAATCTTCCTTCCCCTTTTTCACTATGCTAACTAAACACTTCTGGGGTTGTCCATGACTGGGCTGTCAGAGTCATGTCCCCTTCCCTCATTTAACGCCAACATCTGCTACGCAGAAGTACACTGCCTCAGATAATGGAAGTTCTACTTAGCTATTTTTAAAAAATGGCTTTTGAGATGTTCTTTGGTCTTCTAGTGAGGAAAGGATCACTTTCATAAATCTTACATTCTTAGGATTATTTTTTGGAGGAAGAATCCCAATATTGTCTGGTTGATCTAGTTAACAACTGTGTTGATAATCTTGTTGTAACATGAAATCTGTAAATTAGCATTCTAATTCTCCCCAAGGTTTCTTGCCAGGTTTAGCTAGAGCAGTTGTTCTCAACCTGTGGGTCGCGACCCCTTTGGGGGTCGAACGACTTTTTCACAGGGGTCGCCTAAGACCATCGGAAAATATGTATTTCCGATGGTCTTAGGCTGCATTCCCTCCTTGGTGGTGGTGCGCAAGCACGAGCCATGCACTCGCGTCCTCCTGCCCCCTTTGGCAGGAGTGCATGCGGCCACGCATTACCACAGCAGGAGTGGTGGTGCACAAGCGCGAGCCATGCACTCGCGTCCTCCTGCCCCCTGTTCAGAAGGGACTGAAATCGCTCCCCTTCTCCGCTACCGGGAGAACCTCCCATCTGACAGGTCAGCTTGGGGGCGTGGCGGCAGCATGGGGGGCAGGCCCCCTCCTTGCCACAGCCCCTGCCCCGCTGGCCACGGAGGGGGTGCCGCGGAAGGGCCGGGGGGCCACAAGGTGGCGCTTTTCTGGGGGGGCGAGCTGTGCCTGGTGCAAAAGACAAAGGCGCTGGGATTCCTCTCCCCGCCCCGGTCAGGGTCGATACTCTGGAAACTTTTCCCACACTGCCCCCCCAGTGGAAACGAGAGCGAAGCAGAAGCAGAGCCTGGGGGGGGGTTCTCGGAGTTTTTTCCCAGGGGAGACGCGCGGCTCCTCTTTTTCCTCCCTGCCTGCCCCCCCCCCGTTCCTGGCCAGCGAGGCGGCCTTTGCCGGGGGGGAGGCATTGTAAATAATAAATAAATAATTTTATGGTTGGGGGTCACCACAACATGAGGAACTGTATTAAAGGGTCGCGGCATTAGGAAGGTTGAGAACCACTGCGCTAGAGCCTGTTGCCGTTCTTCTCTCACTGTGAGCGAATGACAGTTTTGTAAACATGCTTACCTGTAAATAAAGCCCTGTTCCTTCTCAATAGGCTGTGCTGCATCCACCCAGTTCTTTTTTAAATCAGAGTTGAGGAAAGCTTAACTCCCCAAGTGAGTCAAGAAAAGGCTGCAGCTTCAGCCGCTGCTAACCTTAGCTGGATCGAAGAGATAAATATTCATTACTGTATAGATCACAATAACTGAGTTACAAAAGGATGAACCCTGCTCTGCAGGCTTTACAGTCTAGCAAACAAGATGATTAGGGTGAGCTAAAAGGTAAACATTTTTTTTTTAAGGAAGACAGAAAACTGGACCGAGATGATGAAGAGCTTGGAAGTCAAGCCCTGTACAGTAAAGGGTGAGATGAAGGAGTTCAGTAGGTCTAAGCTGGAGAAGGCTGAGAGGTGGTTGGATTCAACCGTCTTCAAATAGCTGGAGAGCTAGAGAGTGAAAAATGGAGTGAGTTGATTTGCTGAGGCTCCATAGACTGTGACCTGAAACCAATGGATTCAAACAACTAGGGCCATTTCCTCACTAGACACCATTGGTGCGTTGTAGCATTACAATCCTGGTGTTGCTCTTTGAGAGATGCAGTCGGGTTAGGAACGCTCTTTCCTGCATCCTTTCATATTAAGTAGATGATTAGCAGTATTGCTACCGGTGTTCCTTCCATACTACAGTGTCCTTGGCCACTTCCTGTCTCTGCCTTCATCCTGCCCCACTGCCTCTGTTGGTTGGGGATGGTTGTTTTTCTTTGGAAGCCATACTAGCAAAGCAATGGTGTAAGGGCAGGACACACCCAGTACACTAATGCATTTTCATGCTACAATGCTTAAAATGTACTAAAAAAAAGTCTTAAGTCAAAGGAGAAATTTAAAATAAACACTGAGAGGTAATAGATTTGGATTTTGAAGTGATCACGTCATGGGAGTTGTGGAGGGAGGGACAACCTGGTCACACTCACAGCCCACCCACACCTGGATCCATGGCAACAGGAAGCACTATCAAGCATGATTATGGTTCCGCACTAAGAGGACCGATGAGATTGAAGCGCTAATGGAGGTTCTGAATTGATTTCTTTCTGGAAATAGAATATGGCAGTTTTGCAATGCTTGGGGATGAGATAGCAGCTGGATAGCCATGGTATTATGCAATAGCACAACTCCTGAATTGGAAACAATTCGCTGTTGTTGCACTATAGCAAAGTTGTGAGGAAATGGCCTAGGAAAGATATTCCACTTAGGATACCTTAGGAAGAATGTCCTAATGGTAAGAGTAGTTTGAGAGGGGAAGAGGCTACCTTAGAAGGTAGTGGACCCTCCTTTGTTAGAAGTACTCCAGCAGCTTGGATGCCCACCCTGGAGAGATGCTTTAGCAGTGAATTTCTGCATGGCACACACTTGGGCCGGAGGACTCTTGTGGTCCCTTCCAGCTCAATGATTGTGTGTTCCAGTTGTTGTTGCTGTGTGCCTTCAATTTGTTTCCAACTTATGGTAACCCTAAAGTGAACCTGTCATGAGGTTTTCTGGGGCTGAAAGTATATGACAGATCCAAGAACACCCCATGGGTTTCCATGGCCAAGAACGGAATTGAACCCTCATTTCCAGGTCATAGTCCAACACTCAGACCACTAGACGATGCTGGCTCTTGTTTTCCAGTACAATATAGTATTGCTTTAAATATAAATGATCTTTTGGACTGGTTCTCTAGATGCACCTTTGGTTCACTTGTTTGGATTAGTGATTTGCAAGATCTAACTCTGCACATTACTTCGGCTGCTTAAATTGGAAAACGGGTTCCTTTACCCAGCACCTAAATAACATTGGATATGCTGCTTTTTGTTTTCTGATCCTTCTGAAAGTTGCTAGCATGAGAGAATTCACATAAGAGTAAAAGGCACATGGAAATCAGATTTAACAGCAAAAGAATCCGTGACCAGCTTGGCTTGCACAGGAGCAAAAGCATAGGGGGCAAAAAAAGAAGAATTTCACAGAAACTTTAACAAACTCATGTAAAACATTTTATAGCTAAAAATATAAAAGCAAACAGATTAACAGCAACTCCTGAGCAAATAAACATAAAATCTTTCATGTATGACAAGCAGCCACATGTGCTTTGAACACAAAGTTGCAAAGATCCCAGTTCTCATATAGAATTTCGTCTAATGTATGAGAAATACTCCCTTGCCTCTCTATGCAATTTGCCAAATATAATGAAACAGCAGTGGTGTAACTGCGCTGTCACTTGGCAAGAGGCATAAAAATCGTTGAAAATTAGCAGTAAGGATTAGGAAAGACAGGAAAACTCAACCGCAGTCAAATAGGCAAAAATAATCTTTCCACTGAAAAGAAGGGAGGTAATGCTTTGCTAATGTCACTCTCAAAGGAAGCAGCAGGTAATTTTACCAATTTTCTTCCCACTCCAAAAAAGTCTTTGAAAACCACACGGTTTCCAAAGACTATTCAGTGTTCAGGACTTATTTTGCACAAAATTTGTATAAGGGCTTTCTTTTTTTTTCTTTCTTTTTTTAACATTTGCAGTGCCATTTTCAGTGGGGGGAAAAAACAGCCGTTTGCCAAGTTTGTGTAGGTTAAGTTCCAAACTGTAAAGTTTCTCATCAGTCCAGAATTCTCCCTATCCGGATTTCCTAACACTCAGGAAACATACTTTCCTACTCATTTATAAAAAAATTTTTTTTGATATTCTTTCCATCTCTGCTTAATGATGTTATTCTCCATGGTGGTAGTTGTTATCATTTACATATATAGCTCCTTCCATGTATGTGCCACTTTACAAGGAAAGCAACCCAAAACAATGGGTGCTGTCAAAAGCGTACAATCTAAAACATATGTACGTACAGACAAATATAAAGGAAAAAGAAGGAATAATGAACCGAACCATACAATTGTAAAGCAAATTATGCGGATAAAATATGAAAAATACAATATAGGAGGTCCCCTATATCCACGTGACTTGTATCCATGGTTTCACTTATCCATGCTGAAATGCATACTGAAAACATTTTGTTCCCATCTCTCTGTGGACCACACATTGTTGTTAATTTTTAGGGTTTTTTTTTTCCAGTTTTGCACTGGCTTTGGACTGCAAATAATGACTAGAAAGATTTCTCTTAGAGTCTAAAGTTCTGTCAAGTGATGCATGCCTATCTTGATACTTGTGTTGTTCATCTCATTGAAAAAAAAATAGTGTTTCATTATCCACTTTTTTTATTATCCATGCTAAGTCCAGGAATGTATCCCGCATGAATATGGGAGACCTATTATATAACATAAGCCAGCGTGGTGTAGTGGTTTGCACATTAGACTACGACCCCGGAGACCATTGTTCGATTCCTCACTTGTCCATGGAAACCCATCTTGGGTGCATCACACACTCTCAGCCCCAGAAAACCCCATGATAGGTTTGCCTTGGGGTCACCGTAAGTCAGGAACAACTTGAAGGCACCCAACAAAAACAACTGTACAATATAGAGTAAACAGACAAATACATGTAATTAGAATGTACAAGACTGTGAAACAACATTACTGTATTTGCCGGCAAATAAGACACACCCCATTTTTAAATGTTATTTTTTTGGGGAAGAAAATAGTTGGCTTCTCCCACCCCTTTCCCTTGTGTTTTGCAAGGGAAAGGAAAAGAGGTAGCTTCGGGGATTGGGAAAGAAAGTTCACTCAGCTTTCTTTTTGCCCCTCCAGAGCTCCTTCCTTTCTTTTCCCCTGCAAAACAGAAGGGCAGGGAAGGGGAGAGGGGAGAAAGATCCTAGGAGTTTTCTCCCCACTCCCCTTTGCTTCCATTTTCCAGGGGAAGGGAAAGGAGGGAGCTCTGGAGGTGGGGAAGAAAGGTCCTAGGAACTTTCTCCCCCCCCGCCCCCCGCCTCTTCCCTTATGTTTTGCAGGGGTATGTGTAAGATGTACCTCATTTTTAAATGTTGTTTTTCAGGTAAAAAAGTACATCTTATACACCGGCAAATACGGTACCTTAAAATTCCAAAAGGTTTGGAAAACAAAGTTTCTAAGTGAGTTGAAAAAATATTCATTGGTCTCCTTGATGTAGGATTTTGGCCGTGGTTTGGACCCTGAGTGTCTTAAGACTTCCTTCATTCATCAAAGCTTGCTGAACCTGCTCCCATGGGTAAATGCAAAAACCTTTGGGGATGTTTCCTGAGTTCAGTGTGACGTGCACTATGATGTGTGTGTCCTGTTGTATGTGGAGAGGAAGGTAATGAAGCATCTTTGAAACCCAAGAGGAGATCTTGCCCTAAAAGCAGGTTGGGAAATGTCACGTCCCTGGGTGCGATATGGAGACTTCCACAACTGCGTTGGTGTCCCTTGACCTCCTGAAGTTCTTTAGTCTGACCCTTTTTTCTCGCTGCCCCTTTCTCCAAAGAAGAACTGCCTCTTCTGGAAGCCTTCTAGAGTGACAATTAGCTTTTTAAAAGGATTACAGCCTCTCCTGCTCTGTTTAACATAAAAATACAATTTTTCAAAATGGTTGTGCATGTTTCAAAAGGTTCAGTAGCAGAAAATTAGCTCCTGGACTCATCTTAGCTGACCATTCCTGCATTAATATTAGATTTGGCCTGTGTGTGTATGTGTTTTGCTTTCTTTGGGAGCTGGTTTGGCTTAGCTTAACTTGCTGGCATGAGTCATCTGAGCCTGCTGCTCAGTAAGCATTTCTTGCAGCACACTGTTCATTCATTCATTCATTCAAATATCTCTGTCCCACCCTATATCAAAAGATCTCAGGGCAGTGTACCAGTAAAATCAATGCAAACAGGTTGAAACAATTTAAAGCAATAGAAATAATTTAAAGAGATTAAAAACTATTAAGCAATTAAAAATTCCTTAACAATTTAAAAACGATTAACAATTGGAAATAGGTTTAAAAGTTTGGAGCAGTTTAAATCCATGCGCCTTGGCATTTTGAGTTATTGCCTGCAGTACATTTCCTTGTAGTGTGGACACACGTACACACAGATCTTCCTTGCATGGTCCAGGGGTGGAGAAAGTGTGGCCCATGGGACCCATGTGTACCCCAAAGGCTTCCTTGTGGTCCTGAGTGCCCCCCTTTTTTCCTTGCAGGAAATATTCCTCAGAGCACAGGAAGACCAATTTTACCATGTTTTTTGCCAAAAAACCCCTTGTCAAGTCATTTAAGCTACCGAGAGGGCTTTATTGGTTTTTCCGCAAGGGTCTAGCCCAGCTCCCCTGCTGAAAATTACTACAACCGTTGTTGGAAGCAGATGTGGGGCAGCGAACGGGTGGGGAGGAGCAGGGGAAAAGCCCAGTGGGGTGGCAGCTTTGGAGAGGATTAACCACTGAGAAAATGCTCAGGGTAGGAAGGGGTGTTCATTTCAGGAGCCACTGTTGGGAAGTTTGCCACCGTCGTTGCTGGGATGACAAGAAAGAAGTGATGGTGGCAGCAGGCATTCGAAATGCTGTACTTAACTTTGGCACTCCAATAAAACCTGACAATGGGAAAATGAGCCGGTGAAAGGCAGGTGTGACAAAATGACTTCCTTTTTTTTTGCTGAGACCCAAACAATAACTGCAAATGGTTTCCAACAACTCACTGGTACCATTTAGCCAGCTAATAAGGGTCTTCTGCCATGTAACGAGCCCACCTTAGTAAAGGAGTGATTTTAGGTAATGGGCAATTGTGTCCATCCTCTTGCAGCCCCCAGCCCCTCAAGAGAGACCACTCATATCCTGGGCCTGACGGCTAATGATAGGGTGGAAGCTGAAAGTGGCAAAACATAACTCTTCTTGGCAGGAAAAAGGCAGAGCTGGATGTGTTGTAGAATCTCAGACTTTACCAGAAGGACAAGGAGTGCACTGAGCACAGGTGACTTCTGTGAGTGTTTGTGCGTGTAGCTTCCTGGCATGTGTAGTGAAAACAAAACATACCAGAGATTCAGAGTTAAGCAGACAATGGGGGAAATAAGCCAGAGGATCATGGGAGATGCAGCAAAAGGAGCTTGTGAAGCCTTGGCACCTTCTCTTTTAAGTTGTGTCAGGATACTGATATACCAAGCATCAGAATTGCTTTGCCCTCCAGGTGTTCATAGTGTCATAGAAATCTATATTTGGAACAGACCCCAAGTCAGTCTAATCCTTGGGCCCTTTTCTCACGGTATTTGCCATGCGAAAGGGCACCTGGAGCATCACGCGATTGTGAGGAGCAATCTGCATGATGCACTCACAATTGCGCAACGTTCCAGGGTAGGGCAGGTGCCACTCATGCACTTCTTCATTTTTGGCTTTCAGCCGAAAATGGTGCACGATCACGCATTGCTCCAGGGCCACGCACACACTTGCTGTGGCTGCAGAGCCTTTGGAGCTGCGGTGGTCACGCTTCCTGCCCCAGCACAGCCTGGGAAACTCCCAGGCTGTGCTGTGGAAGGAAGAGCTGGAGCTCTCGCGCTGCCTGTTTGGGAGCAGGCAGCTCGTGCAGAGTTGAACCAGCTGGGATGCAAGAGCTTCTCGCTGGAGGCTGCTCACGCAGTTCCTGCACCCTAGCACCGAAAAAAGGTAAGGTGCGGAAAGGGCCTAGAGTCTGTCATGCAGGAATGCACAATTACTCCCAACAGATGGCCATCCAGCCCCTGTTTAGAAACTTCCAAAGAAGGAGACTTCTCCATACTCCCAGGCATCATGTCCACTGTCAAACTGCTCTTACCATCAGAAAGTTCTTCCTAATGTTTAAATGGAATCTCTTTTCCTGTAGTTTGAAGCCATTGCTCTGCGTCCTAGTCCCTGGAACAACAGAAAGTAAGCTTGCCCCATTTTCCCTATGATACCCTTTCAAATATTGAAACATGGTTATCGCATCCCTTCTTTTAACCTTCTCTTCTCCAGGCTAAATAACCCCAGCTCCCTAAGCCCATCCTCCCTAAACCCATCCTCCAGACCCTTCACCATTTTGGTTATCCTCCTCTGGACATCTTCCCAGCTTGACAATCTCCTGGTGCCCAGACAATATTCTGATGCCCAGAACTGGACACAGGATTCCAAGTGAGGTTTGAGTAAAGCAGAATAGAGTGGTTCTGTTACTTCCCTCAACCTAGACACTGTACAGAAAGCCCCCACCTTTTGATGCCTCATTATCTGGCGACTCTCTGTTTTGGCACTTCCAAATCAAGGACCAGTTCTATTAATGCAATGGGGGTTCCACTCTTTCATCAGTTCTTTCCTCCTATGGAGGCTTGCTTGGGACCGCTTGTATATGCACGCTGCTTCCAAAGTAAACTGATAGGTGGGGAAAAGGTGCTAAGCCATCAGAGAGACTTTGCAAGCAGCGCATGTGCAATCAGTCCCATGTGAGCCTCTGTAAGTCCTTCATGCTCCCTACAGTACAGTAGATGGGTTGCACTTTTCAACAAATTCCATTTTCTGACAGTGCTCCAGTCCCTAACCTGTCAGAAAAGTAGAGGAAGACTGTACCTCTATGGCTGCAACCTATGCTGCATTAATAGCTTGACAGATATGAAAGCTGTGCAAGTGAGATTTCCTGCCCTGTTCTCTACTTAGCTAAGTCTGTATGCCTGAACTGTCAGGCCAAAATATCAACCATCTAGCAGGGCCTACTGAAAACAAAACAGAGTCAGCATGCAACAGTGGTTTGAGCATTGAACTAGGATTCTGAGAGACCAGAATTTGAATCCCTACTCAGCCACAATTTTCACAGCTAAAAGAAGCACGATAACTCAGACCTGTACTATTCAGTTCCTTTTGTTTGGGTTCTGCCCTATGTATGCCCAGGGATCTGTCCTCCTTTGGGAAGTTGCCTCTTCCTTGAATGTGGCTGCGTTCCAGTCCAGGGGAGCCACTGGGAGCAGGAGTGTTGGACCTAGGGTAGAATGTGTTGTTTAGTTTTCTAGTTAGAATCATAGAATCATAGAGTTGCAAGAGACCCCAGGGGCCATCCAGTCCAACCCCCTGCCATGCAGGGGGTTGGACTGGATGAAAGAACTGTGATTCCAGGCTTTCCCAAGACTTCATTTGGCACCCATGTCATAACTTTAGAAAGTAAGTTTTACAGGCAGTAAATGGATGCAAAAGATGGTACATAGCAGTGGAAGCATCACAGTCCTTTAAGGGTGGGATCCAGCATTATCTCACAGGAAATGGTAGACAGGGAGCAATGGATTCAAGTTGCAGGAAAGGAGATTCCACTTGAACCTCAGGAAGAACTTCCTGACGGTCAGGGCTGTCCGGCAGTGGAATCTGCTGCCTTAGAGTGTGGTGGAGTCTCCTTCCTTGGAGGTTTTTAAGCAGAGGCTGGATGGCCATCTGTTGGGGATCAGATGGCCATCCAGCCTCTGCTTAAAAACCTCCAAGGAAGGAGACTCCACCACACTCTAAGGCAGCAGATTCCACTGCCGGACAGCCCTGACCGTCAGGAAGTTCTTCCTGAGGTTCAAGTGGAATCTCCTTTCCTGCAACTTGAATCCATTGCTCCCTGTCTACCATTTCCTGTGAGATAATGCTGGATCCCACCCGTTAAAAGGACTGTGATGCTTCCACTGCTATGTACCATCTTTTGCATCCATTTACTGCCTGTAAAACTTACTTTCTAAAGTTATGACATGGGTGCCAAATGAAGTCTTGGGAAAGCCTGGAATCACAGTCTGTTTCAGCTCCAAATACCTGAACAGCTCTCAGCAATCCTAGCTACAACAGCCAAGGGAGAGGAATGCTGGCATTTGCAGTCCAACAACATGTTTAGCCTGGAGAAGAGAAGGTTAAAAAGTGACATAATAGCCATGTTGCATGTGCAACTGAATATGCATGTTCATCTGCATCCTCAGTGTACAACTGTCCATGATGTGCAGCCATGCACATGAATATCCTTGCACAAGAGTGCACAAGGCATGTGTGCATCCATATGTAATGTGCAACTATGCACAATGGCATCACACTTACAAAGCCATTTCTACGACGGTGACCTGAATATGTATACTCTTCACAAGAAAAAAATATTTCTATAGGAGAGTTTATACATGCATAAGAGACTGGTAGAATTTCAGCCATCTATATTTAACTAAGGGCTTGTGGCAGACAGTTCCACAGATTAACTAGATGGGCAGACAACTTCATTTTGTGGCTTGAGCAAATAGATTCAGTAAACTTTATGTGATCTCACTGGAGGCAGAAGAGGCAGGATCTCTGGTGTGCAATGCAGGAGTGTGTGTGTGTCTTTCTGAAAGACTTTTGGTGGTCTGCATTCTCTAATGCAGGTGAAGCCTCTTCATGTAGCAACGCAAATCAAATGGTAATTCTTGACTGTAGAAAGTACTTGTCATTAGTATTTGTCACTTGAAAATTGTGTGAATTTTTAAAAAATCATCCTTAATTGCAATACTTAGGATATGTAAATGATGAAAAGCACATGAGGTAGAAAACAGAACATCTCCTGAGGAAGAGCGACGTTGCAGAGGCACCCTGGGGATGTCAGGAACTGTGACCGAAATCCTCCTGGTGTAATACACATGTGTAAAGGTCCTTGCAGTTCCCTTTTTGGCCACTGTGTATTCAGTTCATGGTCGTGCAAGCAAAGTTCTGCAGGTGGAACCATTTCACATGGGCCTCATCTTATTGTGAGTCTCAACTCCAGCAGAGACATTGAATCCATGTGTTTTATCCAAGTATTTTCTCACTGTGCAAGAATGGGTTCAGTAGACCTAGTGAAGCTGGAACTAATCGATAGGAGTGTGGTTGCTGTCGTTGTGCATACTTGGATGGTGCATAACTATTCTTCACTGCCTTCCAAGTACCCCTCCATTCACTGGGATTGCACTGACAGTATGTGAGCATTATTCCCCCCTGCAGAAGGGGACAGAACCAGGCCCATGGGGAGATACATCAACGGCTGCACAATGTCAGCATTCAACAAAACTGCGCAAGCACAATATAAGTTCTTGGGCAATATGTTTTTGAGCCTTTCTATATGTATGTACACATCTAGAGTATGCATTCCTGAATCCTAGATCCCAGGGCCTGACTTCTTTAGTCCTCAGTGAAAGGGGGAGGAATCTCAGCATGAGAGCACTGGCTTCCAAAACATGTGTATGTGTGTATTTTTCTTGTTACTACTTGGCTTTGTTTTATTTCAGTGATATACTTTAGGCACCTGATGTTTTCTATGCAGCTGTGGTTGATGCTTAATGCTTAAGAACATCCCTAGGGGTTGCTCCCTTGCAACATTTCTGTGCTCTGCCTCCAATGACAGCACAAGGCTTTGGATCTTATGGGTCAGGCCATTTGTTCTCATTGGGAGTGCTTTGATTATGTATTCCCGCATGGCAGAGAGTTGGACTCGATGGCCCTTGTGGTTTCTTCCAACTCTATATTTGTATGATTCTATGATTGGCCTTTATATTTGAATGTGGGTGAGAAAATTTGATAACTTTCTGCCTGCCCCACACCGTAAAAACAGTTGAAGTGCCCCTTGCTAAACCCCCAAAAGCTGAATGCCTAGGTGTGTGGAGCTGCCAGATGAAGATTGTTCCAGGACCTGAGATTTCAGGGCCAAAACCTGAGACATAGGCCATTTCTACACTACACTGGCCATTTCCGCCAAATCTGTTATAACGCGATGATTCCGCTTTCAACCTCCTATGGAATCCTGGGGTTTGCAGTTTCGGGAGGGGCCAGCCGGCCCCTCCCGAAACTGCAAACCCCAGGATTCCATAGGAGGTTGAAAGCGGAATCATCGCGCTATAACAGACTCGTGCGGAAATGGCCTCTGTTATAGTGCTGTTATTCCACATTCAACATCCTGTGGAATTCTGGGGTTTGTAGTTTCCTGAGGCCAAAGAGCTCTCTGGCTGAGAATTCTAAAGGGCCCTCCCTAAACTGCAAACCCCAAAATTTGTTAACCACTTTGCTCACCCACATTCAAATATCCTTACGTACGAAGGCCAATCATAGAATCATGTCCTATGATGTGTTCAGTGTTGCTTACTCCCAAGTAAGTGTGCCTAAGAGAGGCCATTTCTGCACTAGCCTGTTACAGTGTGATGATTCCACTTTCAACATCCTCTGGAATCCTGGGGTTTGCAGTTTTGGGAGGGGCCAGCCTATATTTAGGACTGAGAATTCTAAAGGCCCCTCCCGAAACTGCAAACCCCAGGATTCCAGAGGATGTTGAAAGTGGAATCATCGCGCTATAACAGGCTAGTGCAGAAATGGCCAGAGATTGCAGGCAGCTTTCATTAGTCCTGGGAGGGTTCAATAACAAAAGCTGTCTTAGGCCATTTCCACAGTAGCGTGGAAGAGCGTTCCACTGCGTTTTATAAGCGGTGTTTTGCATTCCAATGTCCTCCAGTTTCTATTGAAGAAAAGCAAAGAAAATCATTTGTAGCTTCCGCATCTCAATTCCCCTGGAACTCTTATCCACCCTGCCACCGTTGATTGGTCAATTTAATGCCCACCTCTGTGGTGTGAATCGATGTAGTGCTTCCGCACGTAGGAAAAAACGCTGTGAACCGTTTTGGCTGATTTGCTTCGCAGTTTTTCCGTTTTTACATTACATTGGTTTCACAATGAAGTGAACCACTTCAAGAGCTAAACACGTGCAGAACGAACTACGACAGAACGACATCAAACCGGTTTGACGTGTGGATGTATTCGAGACACAACGACGCCACAGCGATGTATCTCCCCTGTGCGGAAAGAGCCTTAAGAAGCCTAAATGGTTCATGTCCAGGTTATTTGAAGAATCATGTTCTTCCTTAGAAACCTGTCCATATTTTGAGACCTGTGGCAGAGGCCCTTCCCCTCTGTCCCATTAACCCCACAGGTACATTTGGTGGAAACACAGAAGACAGGGCTTTCTCAGTCGCAGCTCCTAGGCTCTAGAACTCCCTTCCCAAAGAGACTCGACTGGCACCTTCTTTACCATCTTTTCCACAGGAAGGTAAAGAATTTTCTATTTCAACAGGCATTTGAGGACTGACTAAACAAGGCCTGTCCTGCCTAAATAATCTGATCACATTCTGATTATTATTTCTGTTTTTATAGAATCATAGAATCATAGAAATGTAGAGTTGGAAGAGATCACACAGGCCATCCAGTCCAACCCCCTGCCATGCAGGAACACCCCCAAAGCACTCTCGCCAGATGGCCATCCAGCCTCTGCTTAAAAACCTCCAAGGAAGGAGCCTCCACTACACTCCGAGGCAGCAGATTCCACTGCCGGACAGCCCTGACTATCAGGAAGTTTTTCCTGAGGTTTAGGTGGAATCTCCTTTCCTGCAGTTTGAATCCGTTGCTCCTTGTCCTGGTCTCTGAAGCAGCAGAAAACAAGCCCTCTCCTTCTTCTACATGGCATCCCTTCAAATATTTAAACATGGCTATCTGCTTTCCTGCTTTGTTTTTAAAAAATGCTTTATGTTTTTAACCAGTTTTAATTTTTTGTAGTTTAAACACTTTTTTTAAGTTTTATATTTTGCAAGTTTTTAACTATCTTTAGTTGATTATCTGTTATCTTTAATCTATTGTAAACCACCTTGAGTTCCAAACTGGGGAAAAGGTGGAACAGAGATAAATATCATCATCATCCTCACTATCATTGTCATATAATGATGTATCTTATTTGTTTGATCATTTAAGTACATTTCTGATAGCTGATGCTCAACTACCTAAGAGCCTTGGTGGTCTGACTTTGCCGTATCATTTTAGAAGAGCTTATATTCCCCAGCTTGGGTTACCTTCAGCAGGGAAAAGGAAAAACCAGCAGGGAAAACTGGAGCGGTGGTGAAAGCCAAGGCAATTTGACATTTGCCGCTGTGTCCGGATTTTCCATGGCCTAGAAACAGAAGACGCGCCAGTCCTTGGTGGCTGTGTTTGCAAAGATCCCCTGCATTCATCAGCTCGGAAATTACTCGACTTCCGGCAAAGTGAAGAGTAAATAAGAATTGTCTTTCTCCTGGAGAAATTGAGCCCCCTTGGTAGTTTTCATGCATTTCAAAAGACTGGAGCGATTCACGCTGGAAAACACAGAACGTTTAACTCCTGCTGCGATGGGAAATGGGATGGCCGCACGAAGACTGTCATTTTAGCTGTTCTCATACAAAGGCGGGTGTTACAGTAAATTCGCTTATTCCACCAAAGGGGGAGTCCGGAGGGCTTGATGGAAAGTGGAGGAGACAGGCAAGGTAAATGGGTTTTGTTGGAGGAATTGAAAGCAAAGGGACATGGCGGCTGGTCAAGAATTGACTGCGGCCTGCAGAGCGAGAGATAGACCTGGCATGAAAAGGGGAGCTGGGTAACCAAAAGTCAAAACAGAACATGTCCGGGATTGTGCATCATGAGATGTATGTGTGATACATCTCTGTAGCTACATCTTCTGATGCTACCCCCTAAAACACACTTTTTAAGCATACATACATCAGGATATTTTTCTGAGGTGCTGTAGGCATCCACAAAGATATTGGGGGGTCCTCAGGGGTTGCTACAGATGTAGACCAGTAGTCGGCATCCGATACTTAGCAAAGTATACTTAATTAAGTAACCTTTCCTGGCCCAACTCTCTCCCCAAACCTGATGGAAACATCATTCCCCGTGCTCCAATTGTCAGCAGAAAGGAAATCCTTCTCTCCATGCTGCTGATGAGATACTTAAGTATGCCTAACTAAGTAGCTGATGTAGAATAATGGCTGATGTCTTTGTGATACCTCCAGCAACAGGAACATGGCTTAATGTCCCCACTTAATGTCCCCACTCTTCAGTGACACAGAAAGAACCATGGTGTGGGAAAGGCTGCATCACTCAAAGCATATGTTTTGGGATGATCTTGCTTGTTGTGCAAGGAGTTCTGGCTTCTGCAATGACCACAAAGTGGGTGATAACAGTTTAGGTTGTATTTGTGCTGTTGTAATTCATTAACGGGGTGTCAGCCCATGTCTTTCTCCCCCAGGTTCTGTGTGAGAGGTAGTTGAAAGTGGGGATCTGTCCATATCTCTCTGCCCTCCCTCTCTCTCCACAACTCTGCTTCCCCAAATCCACATTGATGATCACCAAGTATGAAGCAGGAGCAAAATGGGATCCTGTTGGCACGCTTATTTGCGACTTCTTTTTTTCTGTCATGGGCAAAGGATGGAGGCATACATCCTCACTTTCTCACATTCTTGATGTGCAAGAAAGGGAAACTCCCTCTCTGTTTCCTTTTGACGGATTTTATTTTACTGTCAGCCTTGTGAGAGTTTTCACATTTGTGAGAACGATCTGTGCACAGTTCACTCAAGTTGTGTGCATTGTTCCCATGGACTAAATTGTCTGTGTTCCAGTGCTAAAAGAAGGTTGGTAGTTCTGCAGCCCTCCAGCTACTGTTGGACTGCAACTCTCATCAGCCCTAACAGGGACTGCCAAGAGAAATGCTGGGAGTCGTCATCCATCAGCATTTGGTGACCTACACAGCTCCCACCATTAATCCATGACAATTTCTGCCTTTTTAACTGGACTTTAGAAAATCAGAAGCACTGGATGGGTTGCTGGTATCTTCCTTCATCTAGTAATCTATCCTTTTATGTTCCCCTCCCATGAAACCTGATGAAGGAAAAGAAGGTGGGGATGTAGTTCTTTGCTAATTTTCTTCTCAAAGAAAGCAACAATGATTTTAGCAATTTTCTTCTCACTGTGAGAAAGTTTTCAAAGACAGTGCAGTTTCCAAAAGATTATTCACAGTTCAAAAATTACTCCATGTAATAACTAAGTAATAAATCTTTCTGTGCAGAAGGAGACTGCATGTTCTGCACAGAACAGGATGTTGTGAGGTTGGGAAAGCTGCTTTCTGCACAAAACAATCATGTGATTTTATGTAGAATAAATTTCAAAGTGCAAAAATAGTAACCCTGACAAGAAAAGTCCTAGACTGATGCAGGTTTTTCCCCCCACTTGTCACTCCAAGATTTTTCTTGCTTGGCTTATTCAGCATGTGAGAATTACATATTTTCAACCATTTTCCAAATATATCAGAATATTTCTATGCCTAAAATAAACCTCTTGCTGAAGACAGGGAATTTATGAATCCCGGGCAGGCTGTCTTGAAGCATCAAGAAAGCCTGTTGCATTGAGAATAAGGAGTTTAGCAAGATTTTTCCACATCCCAAATCAAGATATCTTTGGGAATATATCATTTTGATACCATATCTCAGCTTAAGGCCGACATTGGGAATGATCCTTCTCAAGTCTTTCCATTGCTGTGGACCACCAGTTGGCTGTGGTGTTGTTTACATCTGAATCTGGAGGGAAGGCCTTCTGAGTGATGGGAGGACCACCTTTTGGCCATGATCTTACATTATGGTCATGTGGCATAGATCTCCCCATGGAAAGTTGTGCATTAATTGTGTAGTGCAATGCTTATGTTGAAGAACAGCCCTGAGCAAATGAACAAAGACACCAAATACTATATGCTGCTGGATGGGCAACCCTGAAGGAATGTGGCTGTTCTGTATTGGAGAAAAATGTCCAGTGACTTCCAAAGCGAACTTATGCAGGTGTAGGGCATAAACAATATTCTAGAGGGTATCATCATCATCATCATCATCATCATCATCATCGTCAATCTCAATGGGGAATGAAAGGGGAAGGACTCATGGCCCATGCCACATGTTTGGATCCCAAAATTCCAAACTGGGTCCTGTCATTTCTACGTAAATGGATCAGAGAGGTTATGCACGTTTTAATTAAATATGATTGATCATCTGACAGCATAATCATCTAAAATTGATCCATCTGACAGCCTTGATGGGAGCTTTCCTTTAATAGAAGTTAGGTTCATTTCTTGATAGTCATGGATTTGTGTGAAGGAGGTAATGTCTCTGTGAGAAAAATAAATAAATAATTGAGAACAGTCAAATGCTATGGTGCCTCTAAGGCACAGATGGAGGCAGGGGGCTGTTTCATGCCAGACCCCCTACACTTTTGAGGACCGCACAACCTGACAGCCAGCTCAAATTCTTCTGCTTTCTGTGTAGTCCTTCTCAAAATGGCAACCAGAAGTGACATCATGTCATTTCCTTTAACCATTTTGAGAGGGTCTGCAAAGGAAAATGGAGGCATTCATAGGCAGCGGGAGGGTTCTGGGAAGCTTGTGCAAGGTGTTGTGTTTTAGCATGTTTTCACTCACTTGCCTGATTTTCTCTGTGGCTGGCAGGCAAAAATTACCTGCTCTCAAATTATCCTTATTTTCTTTTTTTAAAAAAGTGGGGGCTGAGATGCTTTGGGAAATTATTGGGGGATTTCAAGAGCTGCCAAAATGGGGTCTAAGAGCCACATGGAACCCATGGGGCTGGTCTTTGCCCACTCGTGCTTTAAGGAGATATGGATGGAAAGATTTGGATGGAAAACTGTGTATTATTGTGGTTCTTCCATATCAAAATGGAGACCAGAGCAGAGCTTGGAAAATTTCCCCTTTGGGGGTTGGTTCTGGCTGCTTCTTGAAGCTGTAGACCAAAGCAAATATCTCCAAGCACTAGAATAATGCTAAACATGGTGGCCCAAAGCCACCAAAGGTTGGACAACCTTACATGTGAAGAAAAGTGAAAGTGTTCAGAGCAGGACTTCTAAATTTAGGAAAAAGAAAACACAGCTGGAATGGAGGAATTATAGAGATCTATAACGCCATGGGGGAAGCAATTGTGGAAGGCTCTTGTCCCACCCGTGGTAAGCCTAGAATGTGAGCATTCATCTAACACCAAGAAAGAATGAGGGCAGAGGAGAACTTGGCCCTTCCACAAAGCTTCTGGGGGCCCACAGACCACACCTTGGCTCTTGGTCTTCAGGGTTGTGGATTTCTATCCATTATTTCAAGTGATGCTTTTTATCCTGCAGAAGTGAATTGTGACATTATAGTGCAGATCAGTAGCCTAGATGAGTTTTGAAGCGATGGTTAGACAGCCATGGTTGGCAAAGTTTTGAAGAGCCACTCAACCTGGGCAGCTAGACAGTTCTTCCCTTGTCCGAGGCACTGTATCTCTGGGAACAAAAGTGGCGTAGGAACAGGGGGACATGGGGGTGCTTCACCTCAGGCAGCAATGTTTTAGGGGCATCCAGGCTCTTAGCCACACCCCTGCATGCCCTGGGCACACCCCCATGCACTGCAGCCATGCTCTCACGCACTTTAGCCATGCCCCTTCCTGCCCCCCCTCCACACACTCCAAGCTCCACCACTGCAAAAGGTGGGTGGGATTGTTGTCCTCATGGTCTGGTCACAGACTCCCTCAAAAGGAGGCCACCACTGGGGGGGGGAGTTGAACTTGGTAGTTCCTTGTCACTCCCCATGGGTTCAGTCAGGTGTTGACCTTGAATAGGGCTTCTCTTTGGGGGTAAGGAAATCAACAATCTGGAATGTGTCCAATCAGAGGGTGATGAAAAGGAGAAAGGATCAGGAAACCAAGTCCTAAGAGGAATGGTTGAGAAGGTCAGGTAAGTTTAGCCTGGTGGTGGAAAGATGAAAAGAAATATGATAGACCTACCTTCAAATATCTGAAAGGATGTCATGTAGAAGATGGAATGAATTTCTGTTCTGCTGCTTCAGAGACTAAGATACAAAGCAGTGAGTTCAAAATACAAGAAAGGAATCATAGAAACATGGGGTTAGAAGAGATTCCGAGGGCCATCCAGTCCAACTCCATTCTGTCATGCAGGAATGCACAATCATAGTATTCCTGGTAGATGGCCATCCAGCTTCTGTTTAAAAACCTCCGAAGGGGGAGGCTCCACCACACACCCAAGCAGCAGAGTATTCCACTGGTGAACTGTTCTTACTGTCATGAAGTGCTTCCTAAAATTTAGGTAGAATCTTTTTTCTTGTAGTTTGAACCCATTGCTCTGTGTCCTAGTCTCTGGAGCAGCAGAAAACAAGCTTGTTCCATTCTCCATATGACATTCTTTCAAATATTTAAACATGGTTTTCATGTCATCTCTTAACTTTCTCTTGTCCAGGCTAAACATCCCCAGCTCCCTAAGCTGCTCCTCATAGGCGATTCCATGCAAACATTAAGAAGATCTTTGATGATAAAAGTTGTTCAACAGGGGAGTAGACTCCCTTGGAAGGTGTTGGAGTCTGCTTTTTTGCTGGGGGGGGGATGGTTTTGTTGGATGGCCAGGGATACTTTAGTTGTTGGTTCCTGTACTACCCAAGGGTTGGACTAGATGACCACTGGGGTCACTTGTGACTCTGTGAGTCTGTGCTTCTAAGAACATGTGGACTGAGAAAGGAAAGTATGACTTGCACTGCAGATAACTCAAGTCAAAACACAGGGCTGCTCTCATTGGCTTACAGTGGCTCCTTTTCCCAAATATTTGTAGCAGACATCACTATGCTCAGTAAAAAGTTTTTTGATTGCTTCTTTATTCCTTATGGTGTCTAGATCGAGGGTGGTAGTGGTACCACTCTATTCTGCATTGGTTAGACCTCATTTGGAATCCTGTGTCCAGTTCTGGGCACCTCAATTCAAGATGGATATCAACAAGCTGTAACGTGTCCAGAGGAGGGCGACCAAAATGGTGAAGGGTCTGGAAGCCATGCCCTATGAAGAACGGCTTCGGGAGCTGGGTATGTTTAGTCTGCAGAAGAGAAGGTTAAGAGGGGACATGATAGTCATGTTTAAATATTTGAAGGGATGCCATGTAGAGGGAGTGGGCTTGTTTTCTGCTGCTCCAGAGACCAGGACAAGGAGCAATGGATTCCAGCTGCAGGAAAGGAGATCCTACTTGAACCTCAGGAAGAACTTCCTGACGGTCAGAGCTGTCTGGCAGTGGAATATGCTTCCTCAGAGTGTGGTGGAGTCTCCTCCTTTGGAGGTTTTTAAGCAGAGGCTGGATGGTCATCTGTGGGGAATGCTTTGATGGGTGTTCCTGCATAGCAGGGGGTTGGACTCAATGGCCCCTGCGGTCTCTTCCAACTCCAAAATAAGGGAGGAGGAGAAGTTGGGACTTTTCTTCTCCAAACACATGCCACATAGTTGGGTGCTGCATCCAGTTCCAGACTGCCAGCCCACAGCAGTTTGTATCGATTCCTCCCACCCTCCTCTCTACTGGGTGCTGATGATTGTCACCAGCCATGGCTGGAATGTTGTAGGATCAGCAAAGAGTTCCTAGAGGGATCAGCAGCTGAATCCAGGATGCAAACCTGTATGCAGTGAGGCAGAGAAGTCATACTTCACCCCAAAATTTAGCTAACCGGGCTTGAGTATTGATGTGGCTTGGGATTTGGGATTTGACCTTGAAGGCATGAGGGAGAGAAAGTTCCCTTTTTGCTGTAAATTCTCCAGGCAAGGGGAGAAAATCAAGATGGCAGCCTCTGTCTCATGCTCTGTTTGATGAGGAGGATCCAAAATATGGTGGCAAAGAATGAGGTGCGCAGATGTGTTCCTGGGTTCAGCTGGTAATGCAAGTATATATATATATATATGTGTGTGTGTGTGTGTGTGTGTGTATAGATATGTATGTATAATTTTAATGTTTTCTGTGTAAGAGAAGCAAGAGACATCCAGTGCTTCGAAAAGATCCTTTCATGTGGACTACAGTTTGCACAATCCCTATGGGTATTCTTCCTGGAGAATTCTGGGAGCTGTAGTCCAAAATAAAAAAGAAATAGAACTTTTGCAAGCACTGAAAATAAATGAGTGGAGTATATAAAGAAGAGGAGGGAGGGTGGGGTGAACGGGAAGGATTCTGGTGACACCTTTAAAGCTGATCTGTTTACTTTGACATTATTTAACGTGGATTTCAGTCCACTTTCTCAGATGAACTGGAGGAACATGTCAATCAATGCATCCATCAATGCTCAGTGCATTGTTTGTATTGACCAATGCATAAATTGACGTTACCCTGTCAGTGCATGTGAGGCAGGGGATTGCAATGCCCAAAGGCGCATGTTTAAATAAACCACTTGGTCTTAAAGGAGTCACTACATTCCTTTCTGTTTTTCCTCCTCCTTTTCTTTTGGTACCAAAACAGACAAACAGGTCTGCCACTTGGAAAATTGAGTATAGCGGGTGGCCCCAATGGTACATTAAAGGAACTTCCCAGGGCATCCAAAGAATTGCAATATGTTCACAAATTCAGGAGTGTAGTTAGAGGGGAGAGGCCAAAATCAAGGCATTACCTCTCCACTGAGGTTTCTGTCCCCCTCATGAAATTTTCCTTCAGTCCCTGAATTTTCGAAATTTCTATCACTGTAGTAACTTAAAAATTCCATTGAGCATTAGTTCTATATGTGAACAATTTCCAGTCTCCGTCTTCCTCTCCCTCTCTCTCCAGTGTTAGCAATTTAGAGTTTGAAGGATAATTTTATTGATGATGGAGTTGCAGAATACCTGTTCATGGGTGGGGGGTGCCCTGATTTTGCCCCTCCCCATGGCTACACCCCTGCACAAATTCCAATTTGTTAGCAGAGGTATGAACAGTGATAATGGTGTCTTGGCACACTGCGTATATGAGCAATTGTGTTCTCGTTACAGATGCAAATATAGCAAAAGAAATCTGAAAATTTTCCTTCTCTAGGGGAACTGACTTTACAGAAGTCAGGATGTCTTGCTTTGATACCTGAAGCCTGGTTGCTTGACAGAGAGGCATCAATAAGTTCTTGGAAGGCTTATGACCAGAGTAACATCTGGCATCTTTTTTGTATCCCCTCGCACTCTGATCCTCCTGACACAAGTGTGCAGTTTTTGGTGGTGGTGGGAGCCTTCAGGTCATTTCTGACTTAGGATGACCCTAAGGCGAACTGATCATGGGGTTTTCTTGGCAAGATTCATGCAGAGCTTGGTTGCCACCATTGCCTTCCTCTGAGGCTGAGAGAGTGTGCTTTGCCCAACATCACCCAGCAGGTTTCCGTAGCTGAGCACTCCCAGTGCTCTTATCCAGCACTCCAACCACTGTACAACGCTGGCTCTCCAAGTGTGCAGTCGCCATTCTGAAATACCTGTGGCTTGACTATCACACTCCTTCCTCGCCTCTGAAGAAGTGGGTTGAAATCTGCAAACGCTCATGCCAAAATAGGGGCTTAAAGATGCTGCTAGGTTCCTTCCTCCCCCCTTGACTTTTCCTCTTGGGAAAGGGGAGCACTTTTCCTTCCTGGGGGGACCTGCTCTCTGGTGAGGCTTGAGCTCCTTCATGCAGGGAATTTTGCCTGCAGCCTCAGTGGCGGAGGCGAAATGTTTGCCCTTTTGGAGACTGTGGAAGCCTCTCTCTCTTGCTCACTCTCAATCCCCCTCTCATCCTCTCTCTACCCCCCCCCATTCTCCGCCGGCCTCTCTCTCACCCACGGAAGAGGGATCAGCAGCAGCAGCGCAGCATCATTTACAATTGTAATTGCTTTCCCGGCCTCTTTGGGAGGACTGGGAGGGAGGGAGGGAGAGGGGAGAGATCTGAGGCCTCTCCAAGCGCGCCTTCTCCCGAACAGACTTGAAAGCTCTCTTTGCCTGCCCGATGATGCGCTGGAGGAGAGCGTGCCCCTTTAGATCATGCCCTTCACTCACTGGATGAATGTCCTAATTTCGATGCTAATCTGATCCACGCGCACTCTGCCGGAGTTGCTCCGGCTGCCTATGGTCCCTGCCTTGAAACAATCTGGTGCGCCTCCTGAACTCTTCTCCTCTCCGAGGATTCATAGGGCAGATTGCTCCTCTGGGATCCAAGGGGCAGGAGGATCGCAGGAAATCACACAAACCACGAGGGACCTGGGCTATCCTGAGGGGCCTGGCCAGGAGGAAGGCAAGTGGGCAGGACTCTGTCTTTTCTTCATGGACTTCTGACAGGTAACCACGCCAGTGTTATGCTCTGAACTTTGGGTGGGGGGATGTGGCAGAGCGGCAACTTCAATGGCCTTGGGAAAGCCTCATTTATGCTCCCGGCACTGCTTGTGACCAAGGCCTGAATTGGTGAGTCACCAAGAGAGTAGACCCTATGAATCAATTGTTCAGTGGTGAGTCAACTTGTGAGCAAATCCCATTGATATGATGGGTCTACTCTGCTTGGGACTAACAAAATGATTCAGGCCTAAATGCTCGTTGTTTTTAACTATGTCTTTCATTGCTTGAGTTTTGAGGAACCTCTGGAGGTGGGGAGCTCTGTCCTTGGAGGAACAGTCCCCTTGTCTGATTGTTCTTGTTCAGAGCTTGGGCGTGCTGTCCAGTGAGTTGTGCTACCCAATAACGTTCGATGGTGTCAAGCCATTGAGGAGGTTCAAGGCTAATCTGAAATGCACATGGCTTCCCCACACCTATCTTCTTGTAGACAGATTGAAGGTTCTTTGCCTTACGTTTGTCAGTCTGCATCTTGCTAGAATTCCCTGGAGTCCACCGTGAGCTGTCCAGGCTGTAAACGACAATGCTGTCTAGTTGGCAAATCAGCAGCAGCAATTCCCCTTAAGAATGCCTTAAGTTTTAGACTTCTGGGAAATTTACATGATAGAAGAAACGTGCAACTTTATCATTCTTTTCATGTATTTATTAAGTGAAACAATTAGTAGATAGCTTTACACACTCCTCTATATCACTATATCACATTGACGTTTCCGGTCTAGGCACATTCTCTTTCATAGACGTTGCTCGGTATAGGCACATGGCTTCTGTAGATATTATACACTCCCCCAACAGCTGTTTATATTGGGAGAAATTCCTGCCTGCCTTCTAGTTGTCTGGATTGATCGTGGGTATCTCCCCCGCCAATATAGGGAGACTGATTTTTTTCCAAGTTGTCTTAGAAGCAGTGTGAACCTGAATGTCAGTGATGCATGCCTTACATATGTCATTGCATCTTGAATTGGCATTGTGTGAGAGTTGCTCATACCTTCTGTGCATGCCTACTTTAGCATCTCTAGCACTTTTGAGATGAAGAGTAGGAGACAAACCTCTTCCGTCCATTTGACAGTGGAATCTGCTACCTCAGAGTGTGGTGGAGTCTCCTTCTTTGGAGGTTCTTAAGCAGAGGCTGGATTGCCATTTGCTGGGGGTGCTTTGAGTGTTTGTACCTGCATGGTGGGCAGTTGGATTCAATGGCCATTATAGTCTCTTGCAACTCTATGATTCTGTGATTCACCCATGGGATCCCCTCCCCTCTCTCTTCTTGCTCATACAACATGCAGAGCTGTCCAGTTTTGGAAAACTGTCTGGAGGTTATGTGTGTTTCTCCTCCATTATTTCATGCTTAAATACATAGCATGCAAAGATCTGGGGTGTTACTTTTTTGAAGAAGAGCTCTAAGAATCCCCCAAACCATCATACTGGGAGATTCTCACCTTTTTCTGGAATTTTATTCTTTGTAGAATCATATATTTGGAAGAGACCCCAATGGCCATCTAGTCCAACCCCATTCTGCTATGTAGGAAAACATGCAGAAAGATGGCCATCCAGTCTCTGTTTAAAAGCTGCCAAAGAAAGGAGATTCCACTACACTCTGAGGTGGCATCAGATTCCATGGTCAAATTCTCTTACTGTTAGGAAGTTCATCCTAATGTTTAGATAGAATCTCTTTCCCTGTAGTTTGAAGCCCTTGCTACATAGTGTACTAGTCTCTGGAGCAGCTTGCCCCATCCTCCATATTCCTTCAAATATTTAAAAAATACTGGTTGCAGAATCTCCCAGTCAGCAGGATCTTGGTCTGGCATCCTTTTAGTAGTGTTTATATATGTGTAACTTTCCCTGCACAAAGTGAGTTGGACTTTTGGTCCCATGCAGAAACATTTATTCTGTTGAAGGTTGCAGAAGCAGAGTTGCACATGGAATACCAGTGCATCTGTGGTGCCAATGTGCATTGCACATACAGAAGTTCATTGCAGTTGTCAAAGTGCACTGTGCATTGCAGTCATGTATTGTCCATTTGTTTGTGTATTCATTTGCTCAGTGTTGCAATTCGTTAAAGTCTCATAATCAAATAACCCTTTGGTTGGAAAGTTCCATACTGTCATCTTAATGGAGGATCTCAGACAACATTTCCAACCTCTGATAGTACATTTTGGTGCTCAAAGATTTGTGTACCTTTATAGCTCTTTGACTACACTGGCCAAGATCCTACATTGGGATTGCGTAGGGTAAATCTCCACACCTCACTGATGGTGCTGCAAAACACTTTTTGTTGAATGGTACCATTGTGCTACTGAGTTCACAACTGAATATGTTGCTAAATGCCCAGCTGAACGAACATCTGCATGGACATCCACATGCATACAACTCCATTTCCACCATCTCAAGGTTAATGTAGAAATTCCACATTGGACAAAAATGTTCGTCCGATTCCCTAGGGGAATTTAACCCAGAATCAGAGAGCTGAGACCATCTGTTTCATCACCCTGATTGTCAGTCGACAACCATCAATATCATAACACTTTGTCAGGGTTTCGGATTTCTAGTTTGGTGAGGTACTTAGAAGGTGCCAAGGTACCCACTAAGAACAAGTGAGGAGAAGATCACATTAATGCTACAGTTTAGACAGCCACTCACCATACTTTGGGAACTAAAGGTCACAGAGGTGTACCAGTGTTCCTCACTAGAGGATTTGAAACTCCAAATCCCATTCCCAAGATTCCATAGGATGGAGCTATGGCCGTTAAAATATGTATGAAACTAATATAATGGTGTAGTGCAGATCCAACCATCTGGTTCAAGGTGTTTGGCGTTTTCCTACTAAGTGAATTTGATCAAGGAAGTCATGGCTACCCAGCCTTTGTCAAACTTCATAGAGTTCTCTCATTCATACAGTTACCATAAGTTGAAGATGACTTGATTGCAGAAAACAACAGCAACAACAACCCAATTGAATGCGTATGCTCTCGATTCATCAAAACAGATTGTAAGCACAAATTTGGCTTAGAGAGCATAGAGATCTCTTTGAATAGCCAAGAGAGGTGAGTTTAAAATTCCCAAGGTAGTCAGAAGAGGTAACTCTGGGTAATTTTGAACAAGAAACAGACCCTGTTAAGAAGACCGGTGTTTACTCAACAGTCAACCTGCCTGCTTGTTTACTTCTTCCTTCTTTTTCCCCAGTTCTCACATATGATCTCTTCCTTAGTACATCACATTCAGCCAAACCTTGCTTTTCTTTCCATCCTCTGGGCTATCACCTTGTCCTTCTTTCCTGTACTACAAACCATATCTCTTCAGTGCTTCTTTCATCTCAGCTTTCTAAAAGAGGGTTGATTCCCTAGGAGATTTGGAGAGCTGAGCACCTGAGTCCTCAAAGGCTGGTTGGGGAGATCAGTTGAGCTTGCTTTGCCATTCTTGCAGAGGCTAAACCCTTGTCCAGCCATTTCTGGTTTCGTGCCATAAAGGAAAGAAGAAACCGTCCCTGGTTCATTATCCTTTCTATTTTTTAAAAATATATATATTCTTCTACTCATGCCTCACTTTTGGATCTCTGCATGCATCACTTGTGGACAACGGCACCCTTCAGATCAGGATGAGATCTCAAATTGGGCCTCATAGGCCAATTGCAGCTCACTTATTTCAGTCAATTGAAGGCCATCGAACCTCATATAGTCCTGTGTGGTTGAGCCTCAACAGGAACTATCCATCAGAAGTGTACTAAATGATCCAAGTGCTAAGAAATATCTAAGACAGCTGTTGTCGGTGAGCCCACTCAGGGATAAGAAAGGCTGCCTGTAGGCTTGCTTGAGAGTAAACTCCACTCAACACATACCACGTTTCCACACTAGGCTGTTATAGTGCTATTATTCCTCTTTCAACATCCTATGGCATCCTGGGGTTCACAGTTTAAGGAGGGGCCTTTGTAATTCTCAGCCAGGGAGTTCTTTGGCCTCAGGAAACTACAAACCCCAGAATTCCACGGGATGTTGAAAGCAGAATAATAGCACTATAACAGTGTAGTGCAGAATGGCCCATAGGCTTGTGGTAGGCTTCTGAATGAGAAATCTCCAAATCACCCTGTTATCCATAGCCCTGCTCAGGTCTGGCAAACTGGGTTTCCTTAATGGAGTCAGTCCACCTGTGATGATATCTTCCTCTTTTTCTGCTGCCTTCTGTTTTCCCCAACACTATCATCTTTTCCAGTGGGTCAGGTTGTCTCATGATGTGACCAAAGTATGACAGCCCTCAGTTTAGGAACAGCTTCTGTAGGGAGAATTGAGGCCTGACTTGGGCCATTTCCGCACTATACTCTTATGGTGCAATTATTCCACTCTCAACATCCTATGGAATCCTGGGGTTTGCAGTTTCGGGAGGGGCCGGCTGGCCCCTCCTGAAACTGCAAACCCCAGGATTCCATAGGATGTTGAAAGTGGAATAATCGCACTATAAGAGTGTAGTGTGGAAATGGCCCTGCTCTAAGACCCATTCATTTATCTTTTTAGTAGTCCAGGGTATCTGCAGAACTCTCCCAGCACCACCTTTCAAATGAATTGAGTTTCTTCCTACCAGCCCTTCTCACCATCCGGCTTTTACAACCGTACATAGAAATGAGGAATACGATGGCATGGAGATTTGTAATTTTGGTATTCAAATGGCAATAACTAGATACTAGAAGATGCCATCTTTTTCCCCTTCTCCCTCCTTCTGGAAGTCTTTGCATCACGACAGCTCTCCTCCAGGTCTTCTTCGGGGTGTTTGGGGTATGGGTCTCCCTCCCTCCCCCCAAATTCCCCTCCATCCACCAGGAGCAAATGGCTGGCAGGTGTAATCTCAATGCTGGAGGCAAATCTCTTTTGAGTCCCGGAGGACAAAGAAGGTGCTGGAGCCCGGGGTGGGCTGGGGGTGGGTGGGAGAGACCGGGAAAGAAAAGGCGGGCAATGCAAATGGGGCCTTTGATCTGCCTCCTGAGAGAGCAGGGTGCCACTGGGCTCTGGGCACCTCCTGTCACTCTCGCATTCTGGCAGGGCAGAGAGAACTCCCCCCAGACAAAAGGGGAGCCCAGAGCCATTGAAAGGATCGGACCAGCGTGCAGATCTATTGCTCTCTTGACAAGCCAGGGAAGTGGGGAGTCTTAGCCCGGGCTTTCAGCCCACCCACCCCACCCCCCTCAGCCCAGCTTAGCATTCTTTTCTCCTTCCCTCTTCATTCTGAGTGGTGTTGCCTTCCTGGAGGAACTGGCGCAGGCAGGAGCGAGTGGCCAGAGCTTGGGAAAAGTTGCTTTCTTGGGGTCCTTTCACACTACACAGTTACAGCAGTGGGATTTCAATAACTGACATGGCTGCATCCTGTGGAGTCCTGGGATTTGTAGTTTGCAAAGGCTCTAGAGCTCTTTGGCTGTTATTGTATGGCTTCAAGTCATTTCTGGCCTTTGGCAACTAAGTCGTGGGTTCCCTCTCTCTCTCTTTTCATGGCCAGATTTGTTTGGAAGGGGGTTGCCTTTGCCTTCTCTGATGCTGAAAGAGCATGACTTGCCTCAGATCACCCAGTGGGTTTCCATGGCTCTCTGGTACGCAATTCTAAATGTCCCTCCCTACACTGCAAATCCCAGGATTCCATGAGATGAAACTGTGTCTCTTTCCCATTACCCTGTTACAGCACTTTGATTCCGCTTTATTTGCCGTGGCTGTATCCCATGGAATCCTGGGATTTTAAAGTTGGGGAAGCACTAGAGTTCTCTGGCTCAGAAGTCTAAATTTTTGTTGCTGTGTGCCTTCAAAACATTTCCAATAGATGCCGACTCCAAGGCAAACCTATCATGTGGCTTTCCGGGGCTGAGAGTATCTGACTCACCCAGGGTCACCCAGTGAGTTTCCATAGGTGAACGGAAAGTGAATCTTGGTCTACAGGGTCATAAAGCAATGCTCCAACCAATACACCATGCTGAATTCTAAATATCCCTGCTTAAACTGCAAACCCTAAAATTGCACAGGCAATTCCACCATAGCAATTAAAGTGGAATCACAGTGCTATAATTGGGTAGTATGAAAGGGTCCTGGACTACAGGTCCTAGAATATGTTGGCTGGGAGAAGTCTGAAGCCATTTCCGCACTAGACTGTTAATAGCGCTATGATTCCACTTTCAACATCCTATGGAATCCTAGGGTTTGCAGTTTCGGGAGGGGCCACTTGGCTTTTCAAGACCAATGATCTTTTCAACAATTCTAGGTTTTATTGCCAAACTTTAGCATGTCTACTTTTTCATTCTTGCTTTTCAGTCTTGCCCCAGCTTACTCTTATCTGCTCCAGGAAATTCCAGTGTCTCCTTATTCTTTTTTGCTGGTAGATTGTGGCGTAATGAGGAAAAAGCCACTTTTCTAGAAATGGATGCTTGCTTAGGCAACGGTTGTGTTCTTACACAGTTCTCATTCTAATTTAGAGGTCTCTCCATGATGGCAGCTACTGCATGGTGGGAATGTGATGAAAATTCAAAAATATTTTGAAAATGGTTTTAAAGAAAAGTTTATCAAGTGTCGAGAAACTGTAATGAGAAGAATGCTGATCTCATGACAACCTGTGTAGTTTGGGAGTTATTCTATGCAAAATCTGTATGTGGTTTATTTGCACAGAAAGTGGAATTATCTGCTCAAGAAAGAGAAGTTTCTGTGCTGGAAATATTATTATTTTTGCACAGAAATATTAGCTTCAGCACATAAAATTCTGTTTCCAGGACAGAAAATATTTTTGTGTGTGCGTGCAAAAATGCCATGTGTGAATTTTATGCAGAATATCTCTCTGTCTGTGAATAGTCATCAAAAACAGCACAGTTTTCCAAAGATCTTTCTTGCAATGAGTAGACAATTTCTAAATCACTCACTGATTCCTTGGAGAAGAAAATTAGCAAAGGAGTACACCCTCTGCTCTCTGAAGCTCTAACCTGACATCTTCAGCGACTTCATTCTGCCGGCACTTTTCATTTGATTCAGTTCAGTGGAACTGAAGTCTTTCTGTTCCGTAACAGAAAAATGTAATGCTTTTCATTAATTGCCTTTAAGGATTTTTTTTTCCATTTTAAATAGAAAAAGAATGCACAAATATGTTGTTTCACTCACAAACTTCTCAGCAGATGAAGCCTTGTTAGGCCCCCAAACTAAAACCTAGGCCATTTCCGCACTAGACTGTTATAGCGCTATTATTCCACTTGCAACATCCTATGGAATCCTGGGGTTTGCAGTTTCGAATCCTGGGGTTTGCAGCTATCATTCCACTTGCAACATCCTAGGGAATCCTGGGGTTTGCAGCCAGCCCCTCTCGAAACTGCAAACCCCAGGATTCCATAGGATGTTGCAAGTGGAATAATAGCGCTATAACAGTCTAGTGCGGAAATGGCCACAGAGGCAGCCACAGTTTCTTTAAGCCATCTGGGACTTAAAATGCTGGCAGGAAGCTTTCTGAGTAACACACAAAAGAACTCTTCTCCAGGAGGAGCTCTTCAGAGCCAGAAGCATTTAAAGGCTAAATTGCTTGGTCAGGTTGGTATTCCCCGATTGCTTGCGCAGGATGTCTATGCCCCAAAAGCCGGAAATTGGATTCCAGTTTCAGCCAAGCCCTCTGGGTACAAAGCAAGTGTATGAGCCCACCCAAGAAAAAGCACAGGCAACAATGGATATTTTCTGTTTTGAATTCTATTTTGAATTGTTGTTAGTAAGTTGCTAGTTAAATAAATAAAAAATTCCTAGTGTGCTTCCAGATATCCTTTACATGCATGAAGACTAGAGACTTGAGGTTGTGTAGTTGATAAAATGTGGCAACCTCAGGTTGGATGATTCGGCATTTCAAAAACTGGAGTTGCCATTCAGAGGGAGATTTCTGAACTCTCTTTCAGCTTTTTGGTCTCCTCATTCTACCCAGTTCCATTCAATCCTGACTGACAGATCTCTCTCCGCTTCCACCCAGCGAGGATATCGGCTCAGGACCCCTGCCCGCTCGGCTAAAGAGCCTAAATCCGAACCTGTCGACCCCTCTCCCGGGGCCCCTCAGGATGAAAGACTATCAGTCAAGATGCATTGTCTAGTGGTTTTGTGATGTGGAAAACTCCTACCAAGGAGTCAAGGGCCAGCCAGGGAGCCTTCAACTCGGCCTCACCAGGGGCTTCAAACCAGATCAGAGAGGCCTGGAGGGGAAGGGGAGGAGGGGAAGGTTTTTCCAAGGCCAAGCTGGACCGCTGCAACAGCTACTTTAGAAGTCCTCTTGGACTTTGAAGGACAGCAAGATAGTACGTTTTGAATAACAATTCCTAGAATTTTGAGGATTCTGCAAGCTGTTACCCAAAAGGGTGCTTTTCCAAGCTTAGTTTGCTGTTCTTAATTGGAGCTTAATCTGTTCCCTAAATGGGTTCTTAACGGGTCACTGCGAGTTGGTGTCTAAAAAAGTTAAAAAAGTAATTTTTCCAAGCCCTGTTTGTAGTTCTTACCACGAAGTTCATAGGCTCCCTTAATGGGATCATTGCGTGCCTGCATCAAAATCCTTGCAAACCTGTAAGGTAGCATTTTGGAAGTAACCCTTCTCCTCTCCCGTACAACTACATGTTTTCCTTCCCTCCGTATTCTCACTTCTGAGTCCCGGAGAGTATTGAAATAGCAAGGTTGTTTTTTGGACAGGCAAATTTCTGAAACATGGTGGCCAATTTTGGGGAAGTCCAAGAAAGGGGAATGAGGCTGCTGTCTCTAAGAGGACCAGCTTCTTTTGCCGCTGCTTGCAAGCAGAGTATGGCCCTTTCTGCACGTTACCAGATCCCAGTAGCATCCCGCAGGGATCCCAGTAGAGCCTCTCCCGGGAGGAGGTGCAACAGGAGTACTCACCTCTGCACTGGCTGCCTGTGGGGATGGAGGAGGCATGATGGACACGCCTCTTCCTTTTGCAGCACAGACAGGCACAGTCTCTGGCTGCACTGGGGCAGGAAGCGTGGCCATTGTGCATCCTGACCCTCTATATCACAGGTAAGCGCAGGAGGGCGACAGGAGGATGGTGCATTCACTGGTCATTGACGGGTAAAAGCCATCAATGAGTTGTGATGCAATTGCACCACCTGGGAATGGAAGAATGATGGGACACAGACAACGTCATGCGTAAGTGTTGTCCGGATCCCGTCCTTCTCCTGTCCCCAGTGCGGGGTTGATGATGTCCTGCGGAAAGCGCCTGTATCTCAGAAGGTTGGCATTGTTTTTCTTCGTAGTCCCAAATTATGCCCAAATATTTCACAGGTTTCTAAATCCTTAGAGGGAGATGTTCTTGAGACCCACTCCTCCTCCTGATCTTCAGATCAAGGAGCACGCTAGGCCTAACTTAAAACTTGAAGTAAAATAGCTCTAATCTTGAGTGCTGCCATTTGCAAGTTGTTCTATTTGAGCAGCCTTCATTAACTCAACCTGCGTTGCAGAAGCTTCCAAGAGAGATGTGCTCGGTTGCAGAGCACTTTGCTTTGACAGATAGCGAAATCTAACTCTCTCCCACCCCAGGCCTTTTTCCTTTTTTTTTTCTTTTCTTTTTTGGCCTTAAGAGTGACAATAAGATTGCACAGGAAACCGTAATGAAAGTGAAATTGACTGGAACAAAGGCAGACGTTGGGGAATGGCTTTAAAAGCAGGCTCTTCCTACTCACATAAGGAAAGTGGGCCGATCAGAGCATTGTGGGCTTAGGAGGAGAAGGAAGGGTCTGGGAGGAAGGGTCTGGGAGGATGTCCCCGCATGCTTGAGAGCACTGATGCTCTCACCCTTCACATCAGATTCCATGGAGCTCTTGTGCCACCCAAATGGAAACGTATCCCACCATTTTGGGAAGGAGAGAAAGACCTGGGGAGGACTCTTATCATAAGCATGGACCACAGAAGGGGGGAGTGGCAGGGGGAGCTTGAGTCCCTCCCCAAGATTAGGCTTGAGGGGTCCGATCTCCCCCCTCCCCGAAATGATCTAGCAAATTTAGACCACAGAGACTCCTAAGTAGTTGAGGCTCCAAAGGCCTATGAATCACAAGTGTATTAAATGATCGAGCAATCAGGAATATTAAGATGGATGTTGTTGATGAGCTCACCCAGGAATAATAAAGGAATAGTAAAGTCTATCCTGTGTGCATTTATTCAGGATTAATTCCCACTGAACACATGAGAATGACTTCTAAGTACACATTTTACTTCTCAGAATCTTCATGTTTCAGGTTGTTTCAGTGATAATGGGTGAGAGAACCCTTTTTTCCCCTTCCCTGGGCAAGTATCTGCAAGTAGGGGAAACTAGCGTAGATACCTGGTGTTGGCCCGGGATTTTATTTTTTCATAGGTAATACTTGTTAGAAAGATTTGAGATCCTGGGTCTCTAATTCCCCAAACTGTCTTGTCCAGTAGCCATAACTTTCCCCCATATTCCCCAATTCTTAGGAGACATTTAAGAGGTTGGGTTCCTGGGGAATACTATGCTCTCCTCCTTGCTGCTGGGCCTTGTCTTCATAGCAGCCAGCCAGGCACAATTGCTCTCTGGCTGAGAATTCTAAAGCCTCCTCCCTAAACTGCAAAAACCCCAGGATTCCATAGAATCGTCTTAGGCAGCCAATCATATGAGGTCTTCACCTGACACAGGCAAACAAACTTTGACTTATATATTAGACTACTAAGTTGCCTGCCAATGTTGCAACCACCACCATCTACCAACATAAAACAGTTATAGGGTCCAGATCATGGGGTTTTCAGGTCAGGAGAATCCCAGATCCTGAAGTTCACAACCAAAAGTGTGATGTCAAAGAGGTGGGCTCTCTGTGTGTGTGTTCTCCTTCAAGTCAACTTATGGTGGCCCCATAGTGCTAAAGCCTAAGTCAAGTGAAATAATAGCAGCACTCTGGCCATTTCCGCCCTAGAGTGTTATAGCCCAATGATTCCACTTTCAACATCCTATGGAATCCTGGGGTTTGCAGTTTTGGGAGGGGCCAGGTGGCCCCTCCCGAAACTGCAAACCCCAGGATTCCATAGGATGTTGAAAGTGGAATCATTGGGCTATAACACCCTAGGGCGGAAATGGCCTCTATTCTGCTTTTCTGTCAAATGTTTAAACATGGCTATCATGTCTCCTCTTAACCTTCTCTTCTCCAGGCCAAACATTTCCAGCTCCCTAAGCTCACCTTATGGGACATAGTTTCCAGAACTTTTACCATTTTGGTCACCCTCCTCTGGACATCTTCCAGCTTGTCAATATCCTATATTAAACAGCTACACAGCAAGAAACGGTTTTTAAAAATTAATACTACTTGAAACAATGGACTTTTTTAGAGCGGGGAGGGATTAATTAGTATCTAGTTCAACATTCTGTTCTCATCCGTTTGATGTTCAGATGCTTCTGGGGAAAAGTGAAAAGTTGTGTGTGTGAGCAAGTGAGTCCACCATCTCATGCTCGCCAACAACTGAGATACAGGTGCATACATCCACTGTTCCTGAAGGTGGCATACAGCTGTCTTGACTAATAGCCATTAATGGCCCTAGTCTCCAGGAATGTATCCAGTCCAGTAGGGGCTGGTGGCACCCATGTCAGTGGAGTGGTGACCCCATTCCAGGTTTTCCAAAATACTGATTGTATTTAGGAATAGAGTTCAGCACCTATAAAGCCTAGATTAACACCAGGAATAGAATCATCGCCCCACTGACATGAGAGCCAACAGCCACTACTGGTCCACTCAGACTTCAAAGCCTTCCAAGATCTGTGGCCTCCAAGTGGGGTGCCACAGGGTTCCGTCCTGGGCCCAGTGCTATTCAACATCTTCATCTGTGACTTGGATGAAGGAGTGGAGGGCATGCTGATCAAATTTGCAAATGATACCAAATTGGGAGGGGTTGCTAATATGCCAGAGGACAGGATCAAATTTCAAAACGACCTTGACAGATTGGAGAAGAGCTGGGCCAAAGCTAACAAAATGAATGTCAACAGAGAGAAATGTAAAGTCCTACACTTAGGCAGAAAAAATGGAATACAGAAATGTAGGATGGGGGAACACGTGTGAAAGGGATCTAGGAGTCTTGGTAGATCACAAACTGAACATGAGTAATCAGTGTGATGAGGAAGCCAAGAAAGCAAACGTGATTCTTGGTAGTGCCTAGATCAAGGGAGGTAATGGTACCACTCTATTCTGCTTTGGTTAGGCCTCATTTGGAATACTGTGTCCAGTTCTGGGCACCTCAATTCAAGAAGGATATCAACAAGCAGAGGAGGGTGAGCAAAATGGTGAAGGGTCTGGAAGCCATGCCCTATGAAGAATGCCTTAGGGAGCTGAGTATGTTTAATCTGCAGAAGAGAAGGTAAAGAGGGGACATGATAGCCATGTTTAAATATTTGAGGGGATGTCATGTCAAAGAGGGAGCGGGCTTGTTCTCTACCACTCCAGAGACTAGGACAAGGAGCGATGGATTCAAGCTGCAGGAAAGGAGATTCCACCTGAACCTCAGGAAGGACTTCCTGATGGTCAGACCTGTCTGGCAGTGGAATATGCTGCCTCGGAGTGTGGTAGAGCCTCCTTCTTTGGAGGTTTTAAGCAGAGGCTGGATGGTCATCTGTTGGGAATGCTTTGATGGGTATTCCTGCATATCAGGGGACTGGACTGGATGGCCCCTGTGGTCTCTTCCAACTCTATGATTCTATTCTATGAAAAGAGTTGGCAAGCAATCTGGTATCACATCTTGTGGCTGTGAGTCCCACAGTTAAATTGTGCTAAATTATGAATAACTACTTTCTTTCATCTGTCCTCAACCTTCCACCATTTAGCTTCAGTGGGAGATCCTGTGGGATTCCAGGATTATGAAAGAGGAAAAATTGATCCTATGTATGATTTGTACACCTCTGCTCTGTCCCCCTTACTTTCTTGTTTTTCTGCTTCTGGATTTGTTATCAAGCACTCTCTTTTGTATTTGTATGTGCCTTTAAGTCACGTATCAATTTAGCACAAATAGAAGTGTCTTCTGCCTTCCCACCCTCAAGGTGGCATTTGTTGAAGGGCTTCACTGACTGGGTCTCTCTTCTGTGCTCCCTTGTTCAAGTTGGTGGGTGTGTTACCATCACTCTCAAAGCAACCTCCCTCTTACTGTTAAAATACATAGAATATGGATGTAGAAGACAGAAGGTGGGTTTCAGGCTGTTCTGAGCTGGATGTGGCTGCCATTCCCAGGCTCCCCGAGACTTTGTTTAGTACCAAAAACATATAACTGCATTAGGGTAAGGATTATTGATGGTACTGGTGGTACATGGGATGGCTTGCAAGTGGAGGTCTCCAGCACTAGAAAGCATTTCAGTCCTTTAGCAGATGGGTTCCAACAACCCCTCACTGCAAATGATGGAGCATGGCCACTAAATAACCAATTCTATTCAGACCCTGCCAGCATCAGTATTCCCAATCCCCATGGCTGGATAATGAGTCCTCTGGACTGAGGTATACACCACTTCCCCAGCCAAGATAACTGAAGGATGAACTCCAAGACTGATATAGTTCAGAAGCCAACAAAGGAAACTGCACTGCACAGGTGTGCTCCATTTCTCATCTTCACAGATACGAGAACTCTTCCGCACTAGCTTGTTATAGCGCGATGATTCCACTTTCAACGTCCTCTGGAATCCTGGGGTTTGCAGTTTCAGGAGGGGCCAGCTGGCCCCTCCCAAAACTGCAAACCCCAGGATTCCAGAGGACGTTGAAAGTGGAATCATCGCGCTCTAACAAGCTAGTGCAGAAATGGCCTAGAAGTGGTGTAGTGGTTTGAATATTGAACTGTGACTCTGGAGAGCAGGGTTCAGAGCCCTGCTCAATCATGGAAACCCTGAGCAAGCACGCTCTCAGCCTCAGAGGACAGCAAAGGCAAACCCGCTCTGAACAAATGTTGCCAAGAAGACCCCATAATAGGTTTGCCTTACGGTTGCCAGAACTGAAAAACAACTTGAAGGCCTGCAACAACACCAACAAGCAGGATGCTAATAGGCAGGTTTAGTTCTTGGTACTCCCTGAGTCCATTCTCAGGCTGTCATTTCCAACTAAAGTGAATTTATCTCTCTGGTCTTAATGAAGATGCATTAACCCTTTCTGTGCCACTGGTCAGCTGATCATGTTTGGCCATAAAACCAATAAAGGCTCTAAAACTCATTTGCCTAATTGGCAGGAGCCATGGGCACTAACTAATTAATTGATTAGATTTATATTCCACTTTTCTCCCAAAATGGGATTCAATCTGGCCTGTGGGTTTCTTGTGATGGGGGTCTCTTTACTGTTCCTGCTCTTTGAGTAAAAAGAAATGCTGGAACCTCCTGCCTGGAACCAATGGTGCAGCTCAGTGGTAGGGGCAGAAATAAATTCCTCATCTGAGCACAACAGAAGGACCCAGTGTAGTTTTCCATGATGCATCTGGTTCCCATGTTGTGTCTTGTGCTACTGCTTGCCCAGTGGTTACATGTAGCACCCCAGCAAAGGCCTTCTCAGGATACCTGATATCAGGGACTAGCAAGTATTGTTTTTGTTCTTCAGCGTGTCAGGGGCTGGCACCAACTTTATGCCCATGAGGTACAATTGTGTTTTTCTTTCCTGGAAGTGTGCCAGGGAGCAGTAGCCAGTGGCTCAGGGAACTCTCTTTTGAGTAGCCCTGCTCTACCAGATCTTTTGGTTTTAACCAAGAGTCCGCCCCAGAGTTTGGCTACATGGAGATGTGTACATGGAGAAGCACATCTTTAAGCACATACCAAGTTTATTATTACTGAGTCAATGAATGTGGTCCCTGTCTGGTTGGGAGGAGGAAGGAATGTTTTCCAAGGGAGTCTCCATGGCCATTTCCGCACTAGACCGTTATAGTGCTATGATTCCATTTTCAACATCGTATGGAATCCTGGGGTTTGCAGTTTCAGGAGGGGCCGGGTGGCCCCTCTTGAAACTGCAAACCCCAGGATTCCATAGGATGTTGAAAGTGGAATTATAGCGCTATAACAGTCTGGTACAGAAATGGCTTGTGTTGTGGGGGACAGACCGAGAGATTTTGCCCTAGAGTGCTTCCCCACTGAGAGACAGGTTGATCTCCTGGTGCCTTCAGGCAGCTTTTTGGCTGGAATTGGGTTCCCAGGCATTACTGGCTCAGCCACAGCACTTCCGTGAGAGCAGCTGACAATGTTTGACAAACCCATTAAGTTAAATGAAGCCCCACGCGCCTGGGAGGAGAACAGAGACTCCTGCCTGCCTCTTAGCAGAACTCCATGCCTGCCTGCTTTCCCTTCCTCCTCCTCCTCTTTCTGTTTAATATTCTGTGATGTGTAGAGCTTGGTTTATGGCTGACATTTAAAGCTCTGGGAAGGCGATGGTTTGGGGGTTGGTGCATGTGTTTTGGAGGAGTAGCAGCTTTGCACTGGGATTATTCTTATCATTGGCCACAATTGAGAGGGGGAGTTGACTCCATCAGAATTGTGCACTGGGAGCAGTTTGGACTGAGAGCCTAAGGAGATGCTGTGTTTGTGTCCCAGCTCTGATCCAGCCAAACCTAATGCCTGTAAATCTCAGGTTGCCATTCTACTTCTTCCTCTTCTTCTTTCATATATAGCCTGAATTTTCCCTAGTGCTTAAGGGACTAAAGATGGCATCCAGACATCAAAACAAAGACAGCTAAAAGCACTGGCAAAGAAGTGACAGCACACAACAGATTGTTATCAACCTGTAATTAATCTATCCATTGAATCAAAGCCATTTCAAACAGATCCATTAAAAATAAAAAAGACAAAAAGTAAAACAGCACTATTGAAAGCCTTAACAGTCAGTTCCTATCCGCCTGTTCAGAGTAGAAGGGTTTGCACGTGTTGATGAAAGGACAAGAAGGAGGGAGCCATTGGGTCTCTTTAGGGCAGGGATTCCAAAGAATTGGAGCAGCCACCAAGAAGGCCCTGTCCCATTCTCCCATGAGATGTTCATGGGAGAATGGTGAGACCAAATGAAAGATCCTCTAATGGTCTTAGAGCATGATGGAAGAAGATACCTATGTTGTTGTTGTGTGTTTTCAAGTGGTTGCCACGTTATGGTGACTCTAAGGTGAACATATCATGGGATTTCTTGGCAAGATTTGTTTAGAAGGGGTTTGCCTTTGCCTTCCTTTGCCTTTGGCCATTTCCATCCTACACTGTTCCAATGCTGTTATTTGACTTTCAACCTCCTATGGAATCCTGGGGTTTGCAGTTTAGGGAGGGGCCTTTAGAATTCTCAGCCAGAGAGCTCTTTGGCCTCATGAAACTATAAACCCCAGAAATCCACAGGATATTGAAAGTGAGATAATAGCACTATACCAGTGTAGTGCAAAAATGGCCTGTGACTTGCCCATGGTTGCCCAGTGGGTTTCCATGGCTGAGCAGGGATTTGAACCCTGGACTCCTAGAGTCCTAGACCAACACTGAAACTTATATACCACATTGATTCTCACTAAGACTGGCAGAGACCAAAAAGAGGCTGGGATTCATACATCTGTCTCTTGGGTTTTGGCCAAGCCCTCTGACCACTACACCATGCTGGCTCTAAAAATATGGCAACTATATCCTACAATTTTCCAGAGAGGATTTCTTCAGAGGAGGTTTGCCATTGCCCTCCTCTGAGGCTGCAAGAATGTGACTTGCCCAACGTCACCCATTAGGTTTCCATGGTTGATACCCTACCCTGATCTCCAGAATTGTAGTCCAATGCTCAAATGACTACACCATGCCGACTCTCAAGATATTCAGCCATATAGGGCTTTATAGTGGCATACCCAGGCCATGTAGGGCTTTATAGATCAGCAGCAGCACATTGACTTATACCCAGAAACAGCCCAGCTGATACCTGTGAGAACCCTTTGAACCTGACCCGATCACTGAGATAGCCTGGTGTCCCTCAAGAGCCCCACAATTGTGTGAGCCAGCACCAAAAGTGCACTTAGGAGATGCTTCAGAAGAAATGACAAAGCTCCAGGGTAAAGACTAGGAAGCTGTACCTTTAAGGTTTCCTTATTGGTGGGAGGGGGTGGAGCCTGGAGAGGGGAGGAGTCTTGGGGGAGCCTTATAAGAGGCCTCAGTCCTGCTCCAGAACTCCAGTTTGGAGAGGTGGTTAGTGTTCTTACTTGTGGTGGGTTCTTTACCACCAGCTTTGAGATGCTTCTTGGGTAGGGAAGGGGAGAATCTATTGATGCTCCCTCTGCATATATCAGTTCTAGGAATAAAATACTGAAGCCCTTAGGTCCATAGTCTGATGACCATCTACCCATTTTCCCCACAGCAACTAGATGGTGGTGATTGCTTGAGCTTGAGAAAATTTTTGCTCTCAGAATGGCCTAGGCCACTTGATTCTGGTTTGGAGTGGTAGTCAAAAAGGTAACTTTTCTAAGCTAGCAGCCTCTTTGTTAGGCAGGGAAGTATGCTGGGAATGAAGTAGTCTATGTGTTTGGGAGGGTTGACTTCTGCCTCCAAATGCCTGTATGAGAAACACAAACATCTTTCCAAATTTTGGATCATTTTGTTTTATTTTTCTCTCATTGGAAACTGTGGTTTGTTTGGCTGCTAGCTATGAGATGATGATGATGATGATGATGATGATGGTCTACTTTATACCATTTCCCCACTCCAAGCCATGACTCAGGGTGGCTTATGACTCAATTACAAGTGAAACATAGCAAGAATTTTCTTAAAGTGTAATTCAGCTCTCAAAACATCAATCAATGTGGGCCCTTTGGACTTTGACATGAGGACCAGGGTTATTTAATATATTGCTGCTGGTGTACATTTTACTGTTGTTTGCTTCTACTTGATCTTTTTAAAAAAGGTGCTGTGAGGCAGGCACTCTTCTTTGTAGTGAGATGGAGAGAGGCTATTTGGCTGGAGGCGGTGCAAGCAAACCCCTTTTAAAGCAACCTGATTGTGCTTGCTGGGGAGGGTGTTAGTCTGTGGAAGGGGGAGTCTGAAGCAAGAAGCTTTCCCAGCCTCTGTATCTGGTGGACCTAGGCCATTTGCGCACTAGAGTGTTATAGTGCTATGAGTCCACTTCCAACATCCTATGGAATCCTGGGGTTTGCAGTTTTGGGAGGGGCCAGCTGGCCCTTCCCGAAACTGCAAACCCCAGGATTCCATAGGATGTTGAAAGTGGAATCATAGTGCTATAACACTCTAGTGCAGAAATGGCGCTACTGGTGGTATCTCAGTGTTTTGGAAGCTTTGCTTCCTGTGGACCTTTGAACAGGTGCAAGTGGATAATGTGTCCTAGGGAGATCATCTACCCGCACCCATTCCAAGGTTCACATAAAGCACAGCTTAGGAAGGGCCGGGTGAGGTGAAAAGCTGGTCAAGCCTGGTTAGGACGTCTTACCCCAAAACGGAGGTGTCACATGGGCCAGCGATGTCAGTACCTCCTTGCAAAAGTGGGGAATGAATCAGCTCAAAGTTTAGAAGGCTTGCAATTGGGGGCCGCTTAGCAAGACCTTTCCTACCAATGTTTACGGGCTCTTGCAAGAACAGAGTCAGCTAGAGAGTAAAATGTAAGCTGAAATGTGTTTTTATTGGAGTAAATGCACTCACACACACAGCAGTTCAAGCATGCACCCAATCGCACAAGAACTAGCTGAAGAGAAGAGAGGAAAGTGGGATAGAGATGGTCAGGGATTTGGGTAATAATTACTGTGTCCAGAGAGAAGTGGAGCCATGGGGTAGCATGGCTTAGGCACAGAACCTAAGGACAGTTCTCAATCAGAGTGGTATTTAGATCTGTGAGAGACTATACTGGATGGTCTGAAATCAGGGGAATTTATACTCAAAAAAATAGCCTGCAGGCTGGGCTGATGCCTGCAATCTCAGGTGCAGAACAATGGAAGTTGCAATACATACTTTCGATTTGCAAATGTGGTGAGAATTTAGGGTGAAGTGTCACTTGTTTGGAAACAGCAAGGTTGCTGTGTGCTATCTGTGTAGAAACAGCATTAAGGCCAGATGTTTGTTATACAGGCAGACATGATTTAACAAAGCCTCTGATAAAGAAGAACAGACTGTATTGTCTGAATTGTTTTTAAAAGTTTTTTTTTTGTCATTCTAACTTGCATTTTATTTATTTAGTGGGGTGTAATTGTTCTAATACTGTAAATAGTTTAGTTTTATTTTAATATTCACTTTGTATATATTTTAATTGTGTTCTTTTAAATTGTGAGCCACTCTGAGTCCAAATTTTGGGGAAAAAATTGGGATAATGATGATTAAGGACATTGGGATTTGAGGTGAAACAGCCTGTGGGAGGCTGAACCGCTGCCATTCCTGGAATTCATAATTTGTTATCAGGCAGTTTTATATACTCACACATTTGGACAGTAGCAGCCTACCTCACAGGGTTGTTGAGAGGGTAGAAATATAGCAAACTTTGGAGATTTGGTTTTAGTACTCAGGTTTTAGTATCTACAGTGCACAGTTATAACTGTCTGATATCACTTTCACCACTATGGTTCCAGTCTATGGAGTCCTGGGACTTATAGGCCTTTTCCGCAGGACACTCTTATAGAGTGATTATTCCACTTTCAACCTCCTAGGGAATCCTGGGGTTTGCAGCTTCGAGAGGGGCCGGCTAGGAGGTTGAAAGCAGAATAGTCGCGCTATAAGAGTGTCATGCGGAAAAGGCCATAGTTTGGGGAGTTACTTAAAATTCTGTACCTCACAGGATTGTTGACAGGGTGCTCTTGAGCTCATCAATCTGGTCTAATGTGCTAGAGCTCTCTGGCAGGCAGTTCAAGTGCCTTAAACTACAAATCCCAAGATTCTGTAGGATGGAGCCATGGCTGTTAAAGAGGAATCAAAGTGCTGTTAACCATATAGTGTGAATGCAAGCAGAGAGCACCTGAACTGGATTATTTTCGGACAGTTGAGCTCTCCAGAGACTAAAGAAAGACCTCAGGACTGAAAACTTTGAGGCTTGGACCCAAATCATTCCAGAACTCTGTATGCTTTTTCTCCAAACTTGCATGGATCTTGGGCTGGTGTGAATATTCAAAACTATTTGAAAAATGGTTGAAAAACATGTTTTCTCCAGTGTCAGGAAACTCTGATGGGAATAATCATGGACCAATGAGAATCTTTGCAGATTAGAACTTAACTTTCTGCAAAATTTGCATGTGTATTTATTTACTGTACAGAAAGCAGCATTTTCTTTGCAGAAAAAGCTCTTTTTGTTTTCAGAAAAAGATGCCATTGGGGACGTCCTGTGTCAGTTTTGCACACCGTGGGTTTGGGCAGAGAACACCCTTGTCTACCCAGCTAACAGCATTTCCCGTGCAGCAAATAATATTTCTGTGCGAAATGCTCTTGTCTTGACAGTCTCCAAAAGCTCTGGTTTTCAAAGGCTTTCTTGGAGCAGGAAGAACATTTGCAAAAATTACTGGTTACTTCCTTTGGGAAGAAAATTTCTGAAGAATTCCATTGCTATCCTGGAGGGATCCCCCCTCTTTTTTTTCTTTTGCACCGAGGGAAACTAGCTGGCTGTGGCAATTGGGTTTTCCCTGCTTTCCAGCAGAGCTGTGCCTTTTGCTTTGGCGATTTCTCAGCCTGTGCATCGTCTCATCTCTCTTTTTTTTAAATTAATTCTTATTGAAATTTTAAAGAAAGAATAAAAAAAAAACCTCCCTGCTTCCAAGCCTCTTTTTTCCTGTTGAATCTGAGTTTACATTCCATACATACATTGTTTCTGTTTAAAAAACAATCTTACACTATTACTTTTAACATTGCAACTTATGCTTTATCTTTTGCAACATTAGTTTACCTTATCCACCTTTTCGACAATCTTTATTTCTTCCCTTTCTTATTCTTTAATCCAGCTCATCACTTCTTGCCATTCCCTTCAAAGCTCTGGGTTGGCTTGTTTTTAAGTGAAAAAGTTAACTTTTCTATCGCTACCATATCCAGGACTTTTAATTTCCATTCTTTTCGTCTTCTCATCTCTTGGCCTCCGCCGCCACTTGCTTCCCTTTCCCAGTGGCCCTTTCAGGGAGGACAAGTGGGGTGGGGGGAGATGTTGGGGGGGTGAGAAGCCCCCCTCCATGTCACTGTGCGGGTCACGCTGAATCTAATTTTCTGCCTGCCTCGGGGTCAATCGTCTTGGCGGGTTGTCACGCTGCCCCAATTATTGCCGGAGACTTCTTTGAGCTGGGACAATGGCCACCATTTGAACTTCCAGGGCTTAATTCCTGAAATGGGCGGTTGTTTTGGACTCAGCCTTGCCTGGGGACAGAGTCCCTTGCAGCCCTTCCAGGACCCATCTATTGGTTAGAGAGAGAAAGGCAGTGTGAGGTAATGGTTAGAGGTGTGGGACGGGTGCCAAGTTCTGTTTTTTTTAATTAAAAGCATTTTTGTTAAACAGAAGAAAAGAGAAAAAGAAAAAAAAAACTACATAAGCAGACATAAAACTACAACAACAACTAAATATCGGTAATATAGAAGTATTGTGATATAGTATGAAGGTTAAGATGACTATTATATAAGAGAAAATATCAGTAGAGCCTTGATGAGTGTAAACAAGGGAAATAGATCCTCATTTATACAACAAGTGTTCTATTGAGGACAACACCATTTCTGCACTATGCTGGTATAGTGCTTTTATTCCACTTTCAACACCCTATGGAATTCTGGGATTTGCAGTTTAGGGAGGGGCCTTTAGAATTCTCAGCCAGAGAGCTCTTTGGCCTCAGGAAACTACAAACCCCAGAATTCCACAGGGTGTTGAAAGTGGAATAGTAGCGCTATAACAGTGTAGTGCGGAAATGGCCCTAGTAAGGAAACCAGGGAGGAAGAAGAGCTAATGCAATTGAAGGAAGGAGGAGTGAATAGGTCGGTCCTAAGATATGTTAAAACATGTTATGTATAATATGTATATTACTATAATCACATTCAGATTTATTATGTGTAAGCTCCACTTTTTGAGATCTTCCTATATGGGAATTGTTGATATAGATACATATGTGTTGTTTTTCAAGAATTTTATGTTTTAATAATAATAATAATAAACTATAACAACAACAATGATAATAAGGATAATAATGATACCACCTAACAAAATTACAGCCATCTAATAAGACTACAATAAACGAAAAGGACTACAAATAACTAAAAATTGGTTACTGCCCTTGTTGCATGCAGCTATTAGTAAATACTTGTACTTGACTATTAAGTCATAACTAAAAAAAATTAACTTTGTTGCTTATCGTCTTTGTAATTTTATCCCTATAGTCTGTGGATAAATTTACCTAGTTAATAAAAAGTTAATAAGGAATAGTAATTATCAATTGTACACCATTACTACCGTGATTCTCTTATTTTGAATTAAATTGGTTGTAGGCATTGGCGTCAGGCCTTTATAACCAAAAATATTAACATCGTCATAGTTAAAGCTAAAGGACCAATGAAAAGTAATACTAAATGGAGTAATGGTTAATTCTTATAAATCATTAATAAATTCTTAAACATTATTACTAAAAGCTATATTATCGATATTAAAATTTTAGAATAGCAATAGACTAAAATCATCATCTTCTATTTTCATATAAGACTTTTCTGCCAGTAGTAGTAAAAAGGATTGGCACCAAGTTCAAGGGTGCACTGAGTGATAAAACTCCCTTGGTAATCTTGAGCTAGTTGGTCCTTCTGGCACTTCTCTTTTAGTCTGGCCCACCTCACAGGGTTGTAAGTCTGAGGATGAAAGGAGAAGAAGAGGCATTGCAAACTAAGGAAACAGGGGATTGGAGACCGGTGAAGGCCTGTAGGCTCTGTCAGGGAAGAAGCTTGTTTTTTGCTATTCCATAGATTGGGGCATGAACCAGTTGATTCAAATGACTAGAGAAGAAATTCCATCCAAACCTTAGGAAGAACATCTTGTGAGTAAGAGCTGTTTGAGAGTTGAATAGGTTGCATTGGAAGTGGCGGGGGGATCTCCATTTTGGGGGATATTTAAAGAGCTCTTGGATAGCCATCTCTCCGGGAGTGCTTTAGTTGCACATTCACAGCAGCAGGGGTTGGTCTAGATGGCCTTTGGAGTCCCTTTCAAGCATATAATACTGTGAAACAAATAAGCACCTTATTTGGTAAAATTTCTGTTTGTGTGTTTCTCTTGGTTGCTTTATAGGCACAAGTAATTACTCAGTTCTTTCATTGCTGAGTGACAAATGTGTTGGCCTCTGAGCTGGCCCACACAAAGTTGAAATGAGGGCAATAGGGGATTGGACTGCATGGCCCTTGGGAATCATAGTGTTGGAAGAGACCCCAAGGGCCATCCAGTCCAACCGCATTCTGCCATGCAGGAAGATACCATCAAAGTATTCCCAACAGATGGCCATCCAGTGTTCATTTAAAAACCTCCAAAGAAGAAGACTCCACCATGCTCCCAGACAGCATATTCCATTGTTAAACTGCTCTTACCATCAGGAAGTTCTTCCTAATGTTTTCGTGAAATCTCCTTCAAGCCATTCCTCCTTGTCCTGGTCTCTGGATCAGCAGAAAACAAGCTTGCTCCATCCTCCATAGGACATCCGTCCATATATTTATACCTGGCTAGCATGTCACCTCTTAATCTTCTCTTCCCCAGGCTGAACATCCCGAGGTCCCTAAACCATTCCTCATAGGACATAGTTTCTAGCCCTTTGACCATTTTGGACACTCTCTTTGGACATGTTCTATGAAAGAGACATCTGGGGGCCCAACTTCATCCCCTGATCTAACTTGGCAAAGCTGGGGGGGCTGTGTGTGTGTGTGTGTGTGTTTGTGTGTGTGTGTAGATTCTCCTTTAGGTCCGGCTGCTTTCATAAAAAAGTCCTTTTGCTCAAAAGGCATGGATTTTCCCATCTCTCGATAATGCTTAGAAAAGCCATTGTTCTGCGAGGTCAGACTGAGTGACCTTGATCCCCAACGCCGTGAGCTGCGTTTCAGAAGGGGCAGGGGGAGAAAATGAGCGACGCAAACTTTTCCCCCCAAAATGTCCTGATGGTTGTTCCTTCATCCCGCAGGTTTTGTTTGCTCCCCGCCTTGTCCCCCCTTCTCTTTCAGCTCTTTTAGCCTGCTGTTGGATTTGTATCTAAATTGCTTGTTTGTTCACTTTCAAAGGGAGACTTCTTCTCTTCCCTGTCTCCTGGTTTGCAGAGACCCTAATAAGGGGCACGAGTCAAGTTAATTTGTGTGGGGAGCTGGGGGCACTCCGATTTTTTTTTTCTTCCTTCCCAAACAAGGCGCTCTTTGGTACATTGTTCCCCACTGTTATTTGAAGACTTTCTCTCTGTCTCAAGAAGAAGAAAAAAATTAGAAAGCGAGAGGGCAGCTGTATCCAGAGAAAAGGGAGCCTGTCTGAAGTGTGTGAATTAAATGCAGAGTCGTCTTCTGAAACGGATGCGGTTGTGATGTTGAAAGGGCCGGGGACACTTCGGGAGAAATCCTTTCACCTCCGGAGGTTTTGCACTCAAGAAAGAGGGAAGGATGCTGTGGCTGGGATTACGCGGAATTCAAGTCGGACTGTTTAGTTGGATCGCTAATGGTAGAACATTTTTTTTCCTTTTATTTCTTTCATTATGGGTTGGCTCGAGGGGGCAGGTCACAGACCTTTTATGTTGCAGTATTTTAGTGTTTTAGTTTAATTGTAAGTTTCTCTTTTCTTTTCTTCCTTCCTTCTTTCTTCCCCCCTCCCCCCAAATGGTACAATTATAGCTGTGAAATAGATTGTGTTAAAATTTAAAAAAAAAATGGAAGAGAAGAGCTGGGTTCAAGATTTGGTTTTTCTTTTTTTTTCTGAAAAAATTCTTTCCAGTCTCCACTTCAGAAGTGCTGGAGGATGGTGGAATTTGTGAGATCTAAGAAATGACCTGGCTTAAGAATGGGTTGGGGAAAGTGGCTGGGAGAGCCACATGTGGCCCTGTAGGGATGATTTTGTGCCCCAAGGCATACATTCCTATTCAATTCTCTTGGACTTTTCACAGAATCAGAGTCGGAAGAGAACTCAAGAACCATCCAGTTCAACCCCCTTCTGCCGTGCAGGTAGACACAGTCAAAGCACTTCCGACAGATGACCATCCAGTCTCCCTTTAAAAAACTTTGAAAGAAGGAAACCCCACCACATTCCCACTGTCAAACTGTTCTCACCCTCAGGAAGTTCTTCCTAATGTACAGGTTGAATCTCTTTGTATCCATTGCTCCATGTCCTAGTCTCTGGAGTGGCAGAAAACAAGCTTGCCTCATCTTCCACATGACATGTCTTCAAATATTGAAACATGACTCTCCTGTCCTCTCTTAACCTTTCCTTCTCCAGGCTAAACATCTCCAGCTTTATAGGGCCTAATTTCCAGACCTTTCACCATTTTGTTCACCTTCCTCTGGATCCCTCCCAGCTTGTCATTGTCCTTCTTGAATTGTGGTGCCCAGAACTGGAGAACTGGAGAAGGTATTCCAGGTAGAGTCTGGGCAAAGCAGAACACTATTACTTCCCTTCACCAGAGGAGGGTGACCAAAATGGTAAAAGGCCTAGAAAGCATGTCTTACAAAAAATGTCTTAGGGAGCTGGTCATGTTTAGACTGGAGAAGAAGAAAAAAGTTAAGACGTCAAAACTATGTTTAAATATTTGGAAGGATGTCATATGTAAAGTTGAGCAAGTTTATTTTCTGCTGCTCCAGAGACGAGGATATGGAGCAGTGGTTTTAGATTACAGGGAGAGAGATTGCACCTAAATAGTGCACAAGAAACGGTGTTACATATACATATACAAATATTTCTTGTAAAGAAAATGCTGTTCCCTGCACAGTAAATACTGTTTTCTCTGCAAAAACAACTGTGTGCAAATTTTAGCAGAGTGAATCTCAGGTTGCGAATGGACCTCAAACTGTGTAGTTCTTAAAGATTTTTCTGCAGAGGGAAGAAAATTGCTACAATTACTCATTGCATCCTTTGAGAGGAAACTTAGTGAAGAATTATGTCTCTACTTCCATCATGAACCTGCCTGGAAAGTGTATTCATTCTCTGAATCAGCACTTCATGTCTGACCTCCAAGAGGTTGATGGTCAAGTTGGTCCATGATGTGAGCAAGGCAGAACTCAGCCAGAAACGGTGAGAAGAGCTGCACCACTGGCTCCACTCCTGGCAATGGTTGGTGGACATCTGAAACAGGGCCTTCTTTGTAACAGCACCCGTGTTGTGGAGCTGGAGAAGTTGGGTTAGTTTCCTTCATTGGTTGTCTTTATGTTACCCTGTTCTCTGGGGGTCCCGGGAGGGGCACCCAAATAACCAAAACACAAACACAATTCTGGGGAGCATTAGCTGGAGCACGCTCTTAAGCTAGCGAGAGGCAGGGTAACTTAGCAGGGATCTTGCAACCCAATGTCTGCGGGGTCAGGTCAGTCAAGCAGTCAGACAGTTTTAAAATAGCAAAAATGATGTTTTTATTAAAAGACAAACAAACAGCAAAGACACCACAACCACACAGCTAACGGAAGAATAAGAAATAAGGGTTTTTGGGGGAAATGGGCGATACGACACCTTTCTCGTAGTCCTGAAGAAGCTGAAGATGGTAGGGAAGAAACTCAGCATGAAGACCGAGGGGAGCTTGCCAGACAAAGTGGCAGCAAGGCTGGCTGGAAGTCCGGAGCGATCTGAACAGGGCAAGCGATCTGGGCCTCGGAATCGGGGGCTTCTTATAGAGTGTGCCTGCAGGCCATGCCATACTCAGGGAGAACAATGCGAGTTTGCAGCGGGACAAAACTTTGGAAAAGGTCAAGTTTAACATGATGGACTTAGCGCCGATGTAACAATAGTATAGCCAATACGCAAATGCAAGGTACTTAGCTTGGCTTTGTGAGACTATCGGTTCAGAGCTGGGCACCTTTGTTAGTGCCACGCTTAAGCAAAAGGGTGTTTGCCGGAGAGGTCCCTGAAGCAAAGGAGTGGCTCTGTTCTGCCTGCCTACGTGGAGAATGGAATGTCCAACAGTTACCGGCCGCGCCTGTTTACGTGCTTGTCTGGAGGCCTTGCAAACACGTGGAGCGGGGTGGCAGAGGAAGGCTGAATGGTTTTGATATCAAAAGAGATATCTAGTGCTATCACCGGGTAGGCCTGGGCCGAAGTAACATTTAGAGAGCCAGAACGTTTTATCAAGGGCCATCCTGGATTTGAGGAAGTTTCCTGCTTTTACTCCAACAAAACTGTTTTATCTTTTTTCTCCCCTAGTGTTGTTTGGAATGGTTGTGTTATATTATCATAAGGTTTTATTGGAAACCAGCATGAGTAGTCATTGGAAATAGTGGGTGGGTCGGACGTACATCAAAAGCATAAATAAAAGGTGTGGAGGCACCGGATGGAGAATTATTTCCATTCTCTCTCCCTCTGTCGTATGACTAGAAGTGGAGTAGCGGTGGGAGGAAATTAACCAGGGAAGCTGACTCTACATTCAAGTAAAAGGAAGCCCTTTGTCACATAACACATCATTAATAGATGGATTTTATTATCACCCAAAGCTGTGGCGGTAGCGCTGGCTTTAAAAGGATTTGTAGCCCTCCCACCAACAGGTCCGTCAGGCAGCTTACATTGGATTTCAAAGCAAGAGGAAAAGAAATACGTCAAAATTGTAAAACCAGCAGAAAGGAAAAGAACAGCTATAAACAGAAATTAAACATAGAAGAAGTGGGTCCATATTACCTGGTAGAGACAGATTGAGGAAAGAGAGCATGAATGATTTCCTTTTGGGATGCACAGGATCTTCTGACTGTATGAACTGTAGCATCTTCATCAGTTTCTTTTGTGGATGCACAAGAACTGCAGTTCCAGGCTATTTCCGCACTAGACTGTTATAGTGCTATTAGTCTACTTTCAGCTTCCTATGGAATCCTGGAGTTTGCAGTTCAGGGAGGGGCCTTTAGGATTCTCAGCCAGGGAGCTCTTTGGCCTCCGTAAACTGCAAACCCCAGAATTCCACAGCATTATTGAAAGTGGAATAACAGCACTATAACAGTCTAGTGCGGAAATGACCCCACTGTCACCCAATTGATTTCGTTGGGGAGTGCATGGGACTGGTAGCTTCCCCTGCCTCCCAGTTCAGTTTCTTTTCAGGGTGTAAAAGATCTGTAGTTTCCCAGTTTGGGGACATGTGGGTGTTTGTATTTTGTTCTTTATCACAGTTCAGTTTTCCTTTGGGAAAGTCATATGGAGATGGTAAGGAATGGTTAGACCCTGCTTTCAAGTGGACCCAAGTTCAGAGGTGTTGTTTGGGTTAGTCTTTTGGGTGAGGATTTTTGACCTAATATTTCCTATTTCAAATGCATCCCTGTTGTTAGTTCTTGTGTCCTGCTGGCATCTTTCTTCTTCTTGTATCTTCAGCATCTTTAGTACCTTTTCCCCCTTTTTCAGGCAGGGGAATTTGATGTCCCCCCCCAGCCCCCCACCCGGTGGATCAGAATATGGCCATTTCTGCACTACACTGTTATAGTCCTATTATTCTGTTTTCAACATCCTGTGGAGTTCTGGGGTTTGCAGTTTAGGGAGGGGCATTTAGAATTCTCAGCCAGGAAGCTCTTTGGCCTCAGTAAACTACAAATCCCAGACACTGAAAGTGGAATAATAGCACTTTAACAGTGTAGGGCAGAAATGGCCATATTCATGTATGGGAAGGGACTACCGTGCATTGATGTGCCTTGCAACCCTCTCAACAGTATCGGTCCCCAAGTCGTCACTCAGGAAGCAGAGGGCAGAACAATGGAAAAAAGCAAACCCAGCCAGCACGTGGAACTGAGTACCCATTAGGCTTTGATCCTTCCATGTGGGGAGGGGACTCTGTTGAATTTCAGCCCCAGTTCTGTTGTTCTTTCTCTTCTGAAACAGTGGGAGTTAGAATCCTTCAGTTTAAGTCCTGATCTGTGCAGCGGCACAGCTTCCTTTCTGTTCCACCTAATAGGTATTTGAAGATGAATCATCGTCATCTTCACCTATTTATAAAGCACCATTACTGTACATGGTGCTCTACAAGAAAAACCGTTCCCTTCCCTTAAGCTTACAGTCTAATGACACAACACACAAAGGGGACAGTAGAGGGGAGGGGGATTAAGTCCAGCAGATGCTGCTGCTGCTTCTCTCCCTCAGAGGCCAGGGCAGGGGCAACTCAGATGGAATCATAGAATCATAGGCCCTTTCCGCACCTGCCTATTAAAACGGTGCAGAGCAACCTCCAACGGAGGTCTTCTGCACCGTGGAGTGGACTGGGGCAGACTACTTTTTGTAGTTCTGCACCTCAGTCCACTCCGGAGTGACTGGAACTGGTCACACAGCGTGCTTTTTAAAAACCTCTTTTAAGAGGTTTTTTAAAAGTACGGAGCGCCCGACCCCGTGTCGCTCCATTGCCGTGCTCTGGTGCAGATTTTCAGGCATGCACTAGTGCGTGCCTGCAGATCTGCCGGGGGTGGGATTTAGGCTGGCGAGCTTCTCCGGTTGGTGGAGAGCCTCCACCAACTGGAAGCCACCATTTTGGACACCAGAGCTGTGCAGAGTGACAAGCTCGCACTGCTCCTCGTCCCGACGGACCTAAACGAACCCACCAAAAAGCTGGTGAGAAGCGGCAGGGAGCTTTTCCTTCTCCGCGTGCGGAAAGGGCCATAGAAATGTAGAGTTGGAAGAGACCCCAGGAACCATCCAGTCCAACCCCCTGCTATGCAGGAACACCCTCAAAGCACTCCCGGCAGATGGCCATCTAGCCTCTGCTTAAAAACCTCCAAAGAAGGAGACTCCACCACACTCCAAGGCAGCAGATTCCACTGCTGGACAGCCATGACTGTCAGGAAGTTCTTCCTGAGGTTCAGGTGGAATCTCGTTTCCTGCAGCTTGAATCCATTGCTCCTTGTCCTAGTCTCTGGAGCAGGAGAAAACAAGCCCACTCTCTCCTCTACATGGCATCCTTTCAAATATTTAAACATGGCTTCAAATATTTAAACATGGAGAAAGGGCTTTTCATCGGCTTCTGGGCCCAGGCATGGTGGAGTTGTGCCTGCTTCTTCTTTTCCTCTGAGGCCAGGGCAGCGGCAATTGGGATGGAGGGAGGGCCTTCCATGTCCTTCTAGGTTTCAGCATGGTGGAGCCTGTCTGCTTCCTCTTCTCACCTTCTGTGGCCAGGGCAGGGGCGGTTGGGATAGAAGGAGGGCCTTTTCTCTGCTTCTGGGCCTAGACATGATGGAGTTGTGCCTCTTGTCCCTCTGAGGCCAGGGCAGTGGAAAGTTGGATTGAGAGGAGGGTCTTTCATGTCCTTCTGGGCTTAAGCGTGATGGAGCCAGTGATAATCATCTCCCAGTGTTCCTTCTCCAGGTTTCTTGTCTTAAGCAATCGGAATTTGAAAGTGCTTACCAATCTCTTTCACATTAATTACTCAGAAGATGCTGGCTGAGAACTGACTCAGGGCTGTGTAGCGGACATCTCTGCATGCTGGGTTGTGCGTTACTTGTGATGTACGACCCTTGTGTTGAACTTCAACATGACACAGCTCTACTAGGACATCAAATGCACAATCAAATGTCCATGTGCATCCATGAGGAATATGTATCTGTGCACAATGCCACCACATGCACAACTCCATTTCCAAAGCCTTGAAATGAATAATCGAATCCTAGAGTTGGAAGGGCCACAAAGGCCATCTAGTCCATTCTGTCATGTAGGAGCACACAACCAACGTCCTCTAGAAAGATGCTTCCCAACTTCTATGTAAAGATTCCTAAAGGAGGAGGGTCCACTATCCTCTTATAGGCCATTTCCGCACTACCCTGTTATAGTGCGATGATTCCACTTTCAACATCCTCTGGAATCCTGGGGTTTGCAGTTTCGGGAGGGGCTGGCTGGTCCCTCCCAAAACTGCAAACCCTAGGATTCCAGAGGATGTTGAAAGTGGAATCGTCGCGCTATAACAGGCTAGTGCGGAAATGGCCATAGTCAAGAAGCTATGTCTGATCTTAAGGAGGAACTTTTTTCCTGGCAGCATAAATCCATTGCTTTGTGCTCTAGTCTCGAAAGCAGCAGAAAACGAGCTCACTCCAACTTCTTCATGACATCCCTTCAGCTATTTAAAGATGGCTGTCGTATCATCTCTCTTCTCTTTTCCCAGCTAACTTCAGCCAGCTCGCTAAGCCTTGGTTTCCAGACCTTTTGCCATTGCTTTCACAGGAAGGAGATTTTTCCTAATGTTTAGGTGGGATTTCTTTTCTCCAATGTGAGTGTTCCACATTGGGTGAAAATGTCCAGCTGCTTCTGTCGGGGAACTTACTCAGTGTAAAACACCAACAAGATTCCGACCTTTGATTTTGTACATTTCTGATACTCTGGTGGATGTGATAACTGGAGCCACCAGAAATCAGATCTGTGGCTTTCAGCATGCACCAATGAACTATGGCTCCACATGTCTTTAGAAGATTTTCTGCAAGTTCTTGCATTGTGCCAACCCTTCTTGCTTAAGAGTGTCCTCTCCAAGCTCTCCATGTCTTCAAGTATCTGGTGTGTGCCCATGGGATTTTTGCAGCATTGGCAGCTGCAGTTTATGTTCTATATTTGAACTTGACACATTTTAATGAAATGAGACCATACAAGCTCCAACTGGAATCAGCTTCACATTTTTTACACAAGGAGTTGTAAAATCTGTTGTCACTCTTTATCTGGTAGATGGAAGCGTGATGGAATCTTTTTTAAAAAATTATTTTATCACTCTTGGTTGACTGAAGAATGGGGGATACATGTGTGTATCGAGCACATATTATGTGTTTCTTTTAAAATAAGTGTCATAACTGCCATAAGAGAGATGAGAGGATGCTAAAAACATAGTCTTTATTTTCTAAAAATAAAAGTAAGTTTGACGGGCTTTTTATTGGTGAAGACCATCTTCCTAGCATCCTGAGATATGTCTGCTTTCTCTTTAGGGATTTAATTTAATGCAATCCAAGTTTTTCCTCTGTAAGTATGTTGCTGCTGTTAATCGCCCTCAGGTTGGCTTGAATTTATGTTGACCCTCTGTATGAGAGACCACCAAAAGATCCCGTTCTCAACAGCCCTGCTGAGGTTTTGGCCGAACTAGGGCAGAAGCTACAACCTCCTTGATGGAGTTTATCCACCTGTACTCTACTTTCAACATCCTATGGAATCCTGGGGTTTGCAGTTTCGTTTCAACATCCTATGGAATCCTGGGGTTTGCAGTTTCGTTTCAACATCCTATGGAATCCTGGGGTTTGCAGTTTCGTTTCAACATCCTATGGAATCCTGGGGTTTGCAGTTTCGTTTCAACATCCTATGGAATCCTGGGCTTTGCAGTTTCGTTTCAACATCCTATGGAATCCTGGGCTTTGCAGTTTCGTTTCAGCATCCTATGGAATCCTGGGCTTTGCAGTTTTGTTTCAGCATCCTATGGAATCCTGGGTTTTGCAGTTTCGTTTCAACATCCTCTGGAATCCTGGGGTTTGCAATTTGAGGCCCCTCCCTAAAGTGCAACCCCCAGGATTCCATAGGATGTTGAAAGTGGAAAAATACCACTATAACAAGCTAGTGCAGAAATGGCCTTAGATAGGACCTGAGAGATTCTGAAGGAGACATGGTATGAGAGGGAGACAGAGTTCTTAAACAGGCACTAATAGGGTGAAGTTCACAGGCCTTTGAGCTGACAGAGACTAGACTGTGAATTGGAACATAGAGATTGTTATTTTTGCTTCTATTGCGTTAATAAATCTATTGTTCTTATTTTCAAACCTGTCTCTCTATCAAGCCTGAATTGAAGTCAGGACATATACCGAAACTAAAGAACTCACACAGCCACAGGTCCATGTTTAAGGGGTCACCCTGAGACCCAGTAACCCACCCGGTAAGGATATATTTGGGAAACAAAGGCAAGTAAGTGGCAAGATTCCTAAGGGTTGGAGTTTGGGGAGCAACCTGAATAAAGATGTCTATCATGGTGGGCTTCCTCTTTCCCTAATGCCTCTACTTTTCCAAGTATTATCTTTTTCTTTTTTTTCTAGCAAGTTATCTCATAGTATGTCCAAAGTGCTTCAGTTCACTTGCGTCTGTCAGCTTTCTTCTCTGTCCAGCTTTCACAACCATAGCTACAAACCTGAAATCCAATGGCGTGGCTGATCTTGACATTGGGGCATGTATTTACAGAATATTTGGGTCTTGTTTTTCTATCTCGTTGCAACATCCAACTTTTGTCCACATGGGGCAAATGTGTGGGAAGCTTCATAGAGGTTGCACTGTCTGTTCCAGTACTTCTCAAGGTTTTTAATCAAATGATCTTTCAGACTATTTTCTGACAATTCCTGACACTCACTGTAACTTTTTGTTCCTACCTTCAACTCCGTTTCTTTTGAACTCAAAGACATATCGGGGCAGAAAAAAAGACATCTGTCCTTTCTCCCCTCTTTCTCTCTCTTCTTTTCAAGCAATATTACAGAGTACCTGTAAAATGGTACTTTGCAATATAACTAAGGGGGGTGGGGATGGAGACAAGAAAATCAAAACCTTGCCCTGTTTAAAAAAACCTCTGAAAAAGCCCTAGTGCACATCCAAATAGACTAAATAAAATATTTAAATAAAATACAGGTTGAGCAGCCCTTATCTGGAAATCCAAAATCTGAAAATCTCCCAAAACCAAAACTTTTTGCTGCCAGCTGACCACTTCTGCCTTCAGTGTGTTACCCTGTGTTTTGTGGGGTCCCGGGAGGGATGCCCAGATTGCCAAATAAAATACCAAAGTGGAGAAAATTAGCTGGAACACTCTTTTGGGCTAGCGAGAGACAGGGTAACTTTGCAAGGATCTTTAAACCCAATGTATACAGCGGCGGGTCAGAGAGCAGCTAGACAAGGTTTCAAAGCAACAAACAATATTTTATTAAAGGCAAGAAACACAACAGACAAAATGTAAACTAACTAACTTGGAAAGAGAGACGGAGGTTTGTTGGGAAAGGCAATACGACCTGTCTCGTAGTCCTGGAGAGAAGAGGGGTTCCGGGGGAGAAAGCTCAGTGTGGGGAGCTGAGGGGAGTCCCTTAGACAACCGGCAGCAAGGTGGGATGGCAGTCCAAAGTGATCCGAAAACCAGTTGAAAGTGAGGGGTTTTTATAGGGGAGTTTGTGCCTCCTGGCTATGGCAACCCAGGGGAGGAAAAAAGATTGAAGACAATGGCGTGGCTCAACATAAAAGAGTAGCTCGGCTGAGAGCCATGTGGCTATTGTGGAGTTTGCAGCTGGAAGTCCCGTGAAGCTGGGAGCGGAGTTTAAGCTGCTGGCCTCAATAGAGTCTGGAATGTGAAACCATTAGCGGCCGCACTCATGTCCGTGCTTGTCCGGAGAACCTCACAAACACGTGGAGTGCGGTAACTGCAAGCCAGTCGAGCTAAGGCCGAATGGTTTGATATCAAAATGATATCTGGGGGTCCTCACCCAAGATGCCACACTGGAAGTAACAAGTCCAGTGGCTGTGAGGCTCCTGCTTGTGTATCTTGCAGATCCTCACCCTCTCTCCGGCCTCATGTCTTATACCTAACACAAGTAGCAAACGAACGAGAAGTGAGGCTAAAGAGAGATGCAAGGATCTGAGACATGAGATAAGCTTGGTGTGAAGCAGCAGATGTGGCGCTCCTGCTCATTCATTCACAGGCTCCCCAGAGATCTCCTATGCAGTACTATATTTTATGTATTGCAAGTCCAGAGATTCCAAAATCTGGAAAAAAAAATCCAAGATACCAAATGCACCTGGTTCCATGCATTTTGGATAAGGATATTCAACCTGTAATAATAATCCAAGAAGTGATTGTGAGCAGTCCCAAAACAATGGAACGAAGGGAGGATGACGACAATGGGGCAAACCCAAGGAACCATATTATGGAAACACACGCTGCTTTAGAACAGTTTGGGATGGCCCATTCTTGGATTACCTTCACAAGGAAAAAAAAAATCTTACCTTTGCAGTTGTTTTTAAGGTGTTGGGGTTTCTTTTTTACTTTTCAAATTGTTGTTAAGGCATCAACCCTTGCCTAGTTTTTTTTGGCTAACATGTATTCCAAGGAGGTTTGCCATTGCCTTCCTCTTAGGCTGAGGGAGTCTAACTTACCCAAGGTCATCCAAACACTTTCAGAGGTGGAGCAAGGGTTCAAATCCTGGTCTCTCATAGTCTTAGTCCAGCAGTCAAACCACTTTACTGCCCTTGATTTGCAACGGTGCCTTAAGCACAAATGTTAAGTACAAATGTTTCCGTTTCCTCTCTTTTGTTTTTCTCCAGGGGTAACCAATAGAAGATTTCAGAGTTAAAATTCAATATTTTTCATTGCCAAATGTGTGGCTTTTAAAAACTATTGGGTGCTGTTTTCCAGCTGTTACAAACGCTAAGAGAGATTTGTAGAAAACCAATTGATGGCAGGGGAAAACCGAACCAGACAAAAGAAGAAGAAGACAGGCTTCACATGGCAGATTCTTTTAACAAACTGGAACAGTTGAAAGGGAAAAAGAGGCTTGTGAATTTTGACTGTTTCTGGAGATGCAACAAGAAAAGAACAATGCTTCTCCAATGTACTGTGCTCTTTTTGGTTTTTAAAGCGATCTAAAAACAAAACACGCTGGGAGATATCAAGGGTACCTGGTGGGCGGAAGATCAGGCGAAAGGATTAACTGTGTGGGAAACTGGCAAAGCACAAAATGAGTTGCAGACAGAGCAAGATATTTGAAACTCTGCATATATCTTAGCATCTCAGAGCACTGTGAGTTTGTTTATCCATTTTTTTTTATTACCTAGTACTGTTTCCACAAAAGAACTTTGGCCATTACTGTTTGGTGGCAATGCTAAAAACTCTGAAAGAGGATCCTGAACTGAGTGGGTTATCTGACTCATGAGAGGACAGGAGCAGAATTCAAAAGGACGTTGATAATTTAGAAAACTGGACTGAAAATAATAGAGTCAAATTCAAAAGAGAAAAACTTAAAATTCTGCATTTAGGTTGGAAAAACCAAATGCACATTTATAGGATGGAGAATACTTCGCTTAACAGCAGTACTATATGTGAAAAGGGCCTTGGAATTATGTGGATCATTAAGTTGAAAATGACCTAGCAGTGTGATGCTGCAGCCAAGAAGGCAAATACTATTTGAGTCTGCCTTAATAGAAGCAGAGTTTTCAAACCAAAGGAAGGAACAGTCCTACTATATTCTGCACTGGTCAGACCTCATCTGTAGTGCTGTGTTTGTATCTGGATGCCTCGTCTTAAGAAGGATATAGCCAAGTTGAAGCAGGTTCAGAAAAGGATAATGTGAAGGATAACAGGCATGAAAAACAAAACAGGAGAAAAGGCTGAGGAAATTGGACCTGGTTATCTTGTTGAAGCAAAGACGGGGCACCACATTTGCCCTCTTTAAATATATCAAGGGCTGTCCCAGAAAAGAAAGGACAGGTTTCTTCTCTGATGCCCCAGAGGGCAGGGCCAGACCCCATGTGATGTGATACTGGGGGTGAAAGCTATTTTAACCTATCTTAATAGTTTCCAAGTCAAGGGAAGTGGTATTCTCATGTGGAATACAGTGTTCAGTTGTGAGCATCTCATTTTAAGAAGAATATAGACAAGTTGGAGCAAGTTCAGAGAAGGGCAATGAGGATAACAAGAGGTGTGGAGAGCAAAACATAATGAGAAGTTGAAGGAGCTGGGTGTGTTTAACTTGGTGGAAGGAAGCAAATTGGGAGGGGTTGCTAATACGCCAGAGGACAGGATCAAAATTCAAAATGACCTGGATAGATTGGAGAGCTGGGCCAAGGCTAACAAAATGAAATTCAGCAGAGAGAAGTGTAAGGTCCTACACTTAGATAGAAAAAATGGAATACAGAAATATAGGATGGGGGACACGTGGCTGGATAGCAGTACGTGTGAAAGGGATCTAGGAGTCTTCATAGACCACAAGCTGAACATGAGTCAGCAGTGTGATGCGGCAGCCAAGAAAGCCAATGCAATTCTCGGCTGCGTCAATAGGAGTATGGTGTCTAGATCGAGGGAGGTACTGGTACCGCTCTACTCTGCTTTGGTTAGACCTCATCTTGAATACTGTGTCCAGTGCTGGGCATCCCAATTCAAGAAGGACATGGTCAAGCTGGAGCAAGTCCAGAGGAGGGCGACCAAAATGGTGAGAGGCCTGGAAGCCATGAAGCCCTATGAGGATAGACTTAGAGAGCTGGGTATGTTTAGTCTGCAGAAGAGAAGGTTAAGAGGGGACATGATAGCCATGTTTAAATATTTGAAGGGATGTTGTGTTGAGGAGGGAGTGGGCTTGTTTTCTGCTACTCCAGAGACCAGGACAAGGAGCAATGGATTCAAGGTGCAGGAAAGGAGATTCCACCTGAACCTCAGGAAGAACTTCCTGGCAGTCAGGGCTGTCCGGCAGTGGAATCTGCCACTGTAGTGGAGTCTCCTTCCTTGGAGGTTTTTAAGCAGAGGCTGGAGTGTAGTGGAGTCTCCTTCCTTGGAGGTTTTTAAGCAGAGGCTGGATGGCCATCTGTTGGGGATGCTTTGATGGGTGTTCCTGCATGGCAGGGGGTTGAACTGGATGGCCCCTGGGGTTTCTTCCAACTCTATGATTCTATGATTTTATGAAGACTGAGAAGAGACATGAATGCCCTCTTTAAGTACCTCAAGGGCTGTCCCAGGGAAGAAGGGGCAGGTCTCTTCTCTGGTGCCCCAGAGGGTAGGACCAGGCCTAGCATTTTAAAATTATAGAAGAATAGATTTCAATTGAACATTAGAAGGATCATCTTGACACTAAAAGCGGTTCAGCAATGGAACCAATTGCTTAAAGATGTTATGTGGTCTCTTTTTGTGGAGGTCCCCAAAAAGAAACTGGACAACTACCTCCTTAAGATGCTCTCAAGGGAGATCTTGCATTGCATGGAGGATTGGACCGAATGGCCCGGCCCCCCTCTTCCCCCTCTATGGTTCTGTGACTGTATGATCCCTATTTTTCCCTATCACAAAACTAGAAAAGAAAGGTGGGACGGGGGCTGACTGTTAAGCTAGCAGGATGTCAGCTGTGTGTGTAGGTTGGCTGTAAGAACTTGACTTCTTCCAGATGGGGTGCTTCTGTGGTGCTACCCACTCAGTGTTAACTCTGTTGGGAACCACAAATGGAACTGCATTTCGCTTCCTACGTGATCAGAGATATTATGATTTATCTGTACGCATATCCTGTTATGACTGACATGGTCAACTGAGTTTGCAAGACCTGAGCAGGGCTGTTAAAAACAGGTCTTTTGCAGATATCTCAATCGTAGGAGTGCCATAAAACATAACTGACTTCATAGGCACATAATAACAATAAAACAGCAACAATAATAATATCCTGATATGGTGAGGGCTTTGGAAATCAAAGCCATTTCCGCACTAGAGTTTTATAGCGCTATGATTCCACTTTCAACATCCTATGGAATCCTGGGGTTTGCAGATTTGGGAGGGGCCAGCCGGCCCCTCCCAAAACTGCAAACCCCAGGATTCCATAGGATGTTGAAAGTGGAATCATAGCGCTATAAAACTAGTGCGGAAATGGCCCAGGTCCTCTAGGGAAGAGTTGAGAGAGTGGGGCATGTCAAATGGAAGATGGAGCAAACTTGTTTTCTGCTGCTGCAGAGATCACAAACCAATAGATTCGTATTACAAGGAAGGATTTTGAGATTCTATCAACAGGGGCCGTTGTAGTTAAGCTATTGGGCTTAGATGAAATGGACAAATGAATGGTATTGCTAAGAGAAAAAACTGCAGAGACTTTTTGTGGAAGATAGGGATCTGTTGATACTCTTTTTGTGGGGGAAAAAAGACTATAGCATGCGGACTGTAGGATTCAGCAGTTAGTATTCTGGGAACAGTAACAGTGGAAATATTAGATTAATAGTTGTAATTAGGGGAGTGTGTTTGGTTGTGTGTAGGTGATCTAGAGTCTGTGCTGGTAGAGTTTAAAACCATTTTTTTAAATGTCTTTAATGTTTCTTTGTAGTTTTATTATGTTAGGTTGTGTATGTTTTTTCTGCATATCTTTATTCTGGTATCCTTGCTTCTCTCTCTCTCTCTCTCTTTTGAAACTGAGGGCCTTTCTGCACTGCACTGTTATAGTGCTTTTATTCCACTTTCAACATCCTGTGGAATTCTGGAATTGTAGTTGACAGAGGTCAAAGAGCTCTCTGGCAGAGAATTCTAAATACCCCTCCCTAAACTATAAATCTCAGGATGCCGTAGGATGTTGAGAGTGGAATAATAGCACTATAACCGTGTAGTGTGGAAATGGCCATAGCAGATGATTAAAGGTTTTCTTTTTTTTTAATTTTGCTTTGTTATGTTATTTAAAGTTTGTTTATAACCTTTAATAAAGTATTTCTTTAAAATATGAGAAAGGAGATTCCATCTAAACGTTAGGAAGACCTAGTTGACTGTAAGATCTGTGCTTCTCCAGAGATTAGGATGTGGAGCAATGGTTTCAAACTGCAGGAGTAGAGGCTCCATCTAAACATTAGGAAGAACGCCCTGATGAGAAGAGCAGTTTGACAGTGGAATGGACTGCTGTCTCAGTGGAGTGTGGTGGAGTCTTCTTCTTTGGAGGTTTTTAAAGAGAGGCTACATGGCCATTTGTTGGGGAAGCTTTGGTGGGACATTCCTGCCTAGCAGCGGGTTGTACTCAATGGTCCTCAGGATCTCTTCCAACTCTGCAGACCTGTGATTCTGTGATCTACCACACCAGTGAGTATGGGATACCTGCCAATGGTAGGTCCACAAAATACTCAGTGTTACTTTTATAGAGTATGACTCTGTTTCTGTTTTGTGGTCTATACTGGTATTTGCATTATCACTAGAATACTTTCCTGGCCTTTTATTTTCTTTAAAAAAAAGTGACAAAGTGCTACTGCTTTTTTATAATCATGAGAGGTGGAAGAGACCACAAGAGCCATCTAGACCAACCCCCTGCTGTCACAAATGCACGACCAAAGCACTCCCAGGAGATGGTCATCCAGTCTCTGCTTAAAGACTCCCAGAGAAGGAGAACCTACCTCTTTCTAACCATGCTTCACTATAGTGGAGTAATAGTACAATTGTGGTGATATTAGCAAGAGTTTGGAGAGGAAGATGAGGTTGGCCCTTTTTGGTGGCTTCTCCCTGACTTTGGAACTTCGTGCCTGGATGGCTCCATCCTAGTTTGTCTAAAGCTGGCATGTTAAAGCAGTCAAGATAATGATGAGGGACTGCAGCTTGCATGTGTATTCCTACCAAGCATAGTCTGTGGTGAGGAGTGCTGGGAGTTACCGTCCAGCAACATCTGGAGGGTGACCCATTGAGATAGAACATCAAAGGTTGATCCCCAAACTTCACAGGTATCTAAGGACCTTCTCCAGAGCATCAGTGCTCCTGCAAATGCAGATATACCACTTCCAGTGTACATTACCTACCATTAGCTTGCCACTTAAGCAAATGGCAAGACTGGCTCCTCTGAAATGAACCAAGGGGGCTTTTGCCACAGGTTTGAAAGTGGCACAACCACAGCCAGCAATGAAAGGCATAGCATTAGTAAGATGTTCTTCAAGAAAGCGGAGGGACATTTTTGAAAGGACCCTGAGGTAGTACAGCTAAGTTTGGCAATACCAACATCCCAATGAGAGTGTCTACTGCAAAGTAAGTCACACGTGGTCTAAAAGAGGATTGTGCCTCTAGAGTGCTCCAGTTCAGTTTGGTGCTTACTGAAAAGGTGTGGCTGAACTTGGATGGGAAACCACCAATGAATACCAGGGGCAGTAGGCTATGTTTCAGAGGAAGGAACTGGCACAACCAGCTCTGGGTATTCCCTACCTAAGAAAATCCTAGGAAATTCATGGGTTGTTATAAGTCTACAGGTGACGTGAAGGGGCATCCGTACACACATTCATCTGATAAAGATGTGTGTCAATTTTCAGTAACAAATGAAATCCTCTGCGGGCCTGGAATGGCGGCCAGTTCTAGCGCAGAACAGTCACTGACATGAATCTGGAACATCCTTGGCAGGCACGTTTGGCCAGCTCAAAGAGTTTAGCTCCTTAGTCTGTATACATCCTCCTGAGTAGGTGAGGATGAGAAGACCAAAGCCCTCTAGATTTTTTGTTTTACCAGCTCCCAACATCCACTTGCCTTTCGACCTTCCAATTCATCAATGCCACATTCAGAAGCCGGCGGAGCCTGAACAGTGCAGTTTAATACACGCCAGCCCTTGTAAATCCTGAGTACAAAATGCTCTTTGGCGCTCTGGGACAAACAGTCAAGATGTGCGGGGAGGGGATGGAGAAAGGGGGGGAATGAAGAGACAGAGTGTGCTGTTTCCAGAGAGGCAGCTCTGTTTGTGGATGCAAGGGAGGGATGAATAGATGGCAAGGGAGAGGGAAGTAGAGAGACCCAAATTCCCAACAAGACAGTAGCAAATGAGGCTCTTGTTCAGTGACTACAGAGACCGAGGGGAACTAATAAACACAGACATGAGAGCTAAATTGTCTGCTGAAATCTTGTATCAGTATTCACATTACAGAGGCCCGCTTCCAGCAATTTCAACATATTAATAATAAATGCTACCTAATTACAGCAGCGCGGTACACCAGCTCCTCCTTCTCATTCTGCCTGCATTTCGTCCATGTCAGCTTAAGGGGCGGCGGAGTGGTGGAGAGAGGAGCCAGCAAGCAAAGCATCCGCTGCCTAGAGTGGAGTGGCTCAGTGGGAACCACAAAGCAACCCCCAACCCTTTCATTGAACCCCAATATCTGTGGCGAAGGGAGGCAACTTTCAGCTAGAAACAAACTTCGGTAAGGAATAGCTTTCAGACTGAAAGATTTCACAGGAGAGGAAAGAGAAGAAAAGCCTTTACAGCTGTCCTGCCTAAGTTTGCAAATATTTGGCATTGTCAGAGGCCGTTCTTATCAAATTTGCAGATGACACTGAATTAGGAGAGGTAGCTTATACCTCGGAGGACGGGATGGAATTCAATATGGCTCTAACAGATTAGAGAGCTGGGCCAAAACTAACAAAATGAATTTCGACAGAGAGAAATGTAAGGTACTATGCTTAGTCAGAAAAAAAATAAAGTGCACAGATAAAGGATGGGTAACACCTGGCTTGCCACAGTACACGTGGAAGGGCTATAGGAGTCTTATAGGACCCCAAGCGGAACTTGAGCCTGCAGTGTGATGTGGCAACTGAAAAAGCCAATGTGGTTGTAGGTTTCATCGATAGGAGTATAGTGTCTAGGTCAAGGAAAGTGATAGTACCACTCAATTCTGCTTTGGTCAGACCTCACTGGGAATCCTGTGTCCAGTCCTGGATACCACAGTTGAGGAAGAGTATTGACAAGCTGGAAGGTGTCCAGAGGAGGAGCATCTAAAATGGTAGAAGACCTAGAAACCATGTCCTCTGAGGAGCAGCTTGGGGAACTGGATATGTTTAGCCTGGAGAAGCAAAGATTGAAATAGGAACCAGTATAGCTGTATTTGAGTGTCTGAAGAGATGTCTGATGGAGGATGGAACAAGCTTGTTTTCTGTTGCTCCGGAGACTAGGACACAGAGCAATGTTTTCAAACTACAGGAAAAGAGATTCCCCTTAAACATTAGGAAGAGCTTTGACAGGGGAATGCACTGATGCCTGGGAGTGTGGTAGAGTCTCCTCTGGAGGTTTTTAAACAGAAGCTGGATGGCCATCTGTCAGGAGTGTTTTAGTTGTATCTTCTTACCTGGCAGAATGGGGTTGGATTTGATAGCCTTTGTGGTCTCTTCCAGCTCTATGATTCCATCTTTTTTTAGTTCTATGTGTTTGAATTGTAATTTTCTGTCTTTTGTAAGCTGCCTTGAGTCCCAGTTGAAGAAGAAGGTAGGATTTTAATGAAGAGGTGGAAGGATGGGTGGAAGAATGGCAGGATTCATACATGCTATGGACTCATGGAAGTAAAGCTGTCAATTACACTGGGCGCAAGTCTTTTCTTCTTATTTGAACACTGCATAGTGATGGTGCGTGGGGGGACTGAATGGAGCAGAGGATAGGGGTTCTTCTTTCCCTGGCCCCAGATTCTGTCGGGACAAGGCAGCCCAGCATTGTAAGGATGGCACCCCTTAAAAGCAGAGATTCTGCAGTGGATTTTGCCATGTCTGTCTTCCTCACTGTGCCCTAGAGCTGTTGCATGGCTATGTGCCTGGGATAAGCAAAGAGCCCAGTGTAGTTATTTATATGTCACAAATGTGCAGCCCAGATCTTAGAGGATTGGGAAGGGGGAACTCTCACCCCTGGGCCTCCAAGAGAGAGTTTGCGGCTGGAATAGCAGTGCGTCTGCTTACAGCAAAGGATCAGCCGTGCTGGAGAATTTCGCTACCCACAAGGCTCCTCTCTCTAAAATACCACGCAGCCACTTAAGCAGAATTAAGGCTGCTGTGAACCTAGATGACGAATGATGCCAACGGCTCAGACCTTGAACGAGCTGCCATTCTTCTCCAAAGCATTGAGCTGACTTGCTGCTGCTACGTTGGCTCTGATTTAGCATCTGTGTGGTGTGGAAGGTGTCAGAGCTTAGAAAAATTACTTTTTGGGACACTAAAATTCTCAGAACAGTTCCAGCAAGGCCATGTGGAGGGGGGTGCGATTGAGGCTGAGCAAGTTAACTTTTCTAAGCTCCAGCTGGTGTATTGGATGGTGGAGGACGCAGCAAAGTAGTACCTTCCATGTGGGTAGGGCAGTGGTGGGAATTTTGTGGCCCTCTAGATAATCTTGGACTGCAGGGCCCAGCATTCTGCATCATTGAGTATGTTCCCCAGGTCTTCTGGGATGTGCAGTTCATAAAAATCTGAAGGGCCATGTAATTCAGACCCCAGATGTGGGGTTGAGCCAAGACTATAGAACCTCACTGTTGTTATGGGGCACAATTTTTCCAAAATATTAACTGCACCCTCCAGAACCTCCAGACTCATGTGGCTGGGGGATATGGATACTGTAGTAAAAGAGAAGTAACTTTTGCAAGCTGTGCTGTTGTGTGGTTAAGACCTAGGACTCCTTGCAGAGGAAGACATACACTGAGGACTGTCTTGCCACTAAGCAAATCTCAGAACACAAACAACCCGCTACTGTGCCTATTTTACTGATCTGCAGTTGAAGACTGGAAACATCTGTAGGACTGTGCTGGTTCGTAGGCATTTCTTTGTGGCCCTGTGAAGCTGGGCTGGAAGAACATCGAGTTGTTCTATTGCAGCAGTGAGACAAGTGCTTGGGGGCCTCGGAACCCCTCTCCCAAACTCCTACACCCCCAAACTCCTCCCCAGAACTACTGAAGCCCAGAGCTGGGTTCTAAGACTTTGAGGAACATGCGGTCATATCTCCATGTCTCTTTGTCAGAGCTGGTTGAATCTGAAGATCCTCAGGGATGGACTTTCCCTGAGAAACTTATCAGGAAAACTTATCAGAGAAACGTATCACTTTCATAGTGCAATATGCCACTTTAATTGGCATGGCAAGATCCAGTGGAATCCTGGGACTTTCAGTCTAGGAATGGGCATTGAGAATTTGCAGTCAGAGAGCTCTAGTGCCTCATCCAACTACAAACCTCAGAGTTCCACAGGATGTTGCTATGGCTGTTAGAGAGGAATACAGCACTATAAAAGTGTAGTGTGATAAGGAAGGAACTCCCGCCGTTGTTATAGACACATTTGCTGAGGCGCAGGGCCTTTTTGGTGGCTGCTCCCAGACTGTGGAACTGCTTCCCATAGGTTGCTGGCCCAGCCCCCTTTTCTGCTCTCTTTCCATTGACAGGCAATGACCTTTAGAAGAGGGTGCAGCACTGATAAACATTAGTATCTTTGTTGTTTTTGTGTGTGTTCAAGTCGTTTCCAACTTATCATTCCAACTTCCAGCCCTAAGGCAAACCTGTCACGGAGTTTTCCGGGGCGGAGAGTGTGGCATGCCCAAGGTCACCCAGTAGATTTCCATGTCTGAGTGGTGAATCCTGGTCTCCAGGGACATAGTCCAATATTCAAACCTCTGCATTCTGCTGACTCTACTGTACATGTTTTTATAAGGCATGGCATCACAGAGTGTTTAAAGTTAGTTGTTTTGTAATGGATTTTTTTTAAGGGGACGAAGGCAGCATATTGAATGAATGAATGAATGAATGAATGAACACTTTTTTTTTTTTTTGCCAAGGTTTCAGAACCAAAAGTGATGCAAAGTTATTTCCCATCATGTTGGTAGCGGTCTTTTAGCCCAAGGGGGCAGCTCTTGCTCCTGCCTGCTTCTCAGAAAGGCCACCATGGCTGTCTTCTCAGAAAAGCCAGAGCCAAATCTCACCAGGCAACTCCAGCCAGGATTAAAAGCAAGGCACCAGTCTGGAGTCTTCTTGTGCATGGCAGAATTGACCTGTTGCTTAATTGACAGGCACACCTAAATGGGGAAGGTTTCTCCAGGGAAACCATGAAGGCCTATGAGGAGTGGCTTAGGGAGCTGAGAGCCTTTACCCTGGAGAAGTGAAGGCTTAGAGGCGACTTGAGAGCCATGTTTAAAATTTGGAAGGATGTCATGTGGAGGATGGGGCAAGTTTGTTTTCTGCTGCTTCAGAGACTAGTGGCCTTTCCGCATTACACTGTTATAGTGCTGTTATTCCACATTCAGCATCCCGTGGAATTCTGGGTTTGTAGTTTACTAAGGCCCAAGAGCTCTGTGGCTGAGAATTATAAGTACCTCTCCCTAAACTGCAAACCCCAGGATTCCATAGGAGGTTGAAAGTAGAATAGTAGCACTATAACAGTGTAGAATGGAAAGGCCTTAGGACATGGAGCAGTGGCTTCGAATTGCAGGAAAAGAGATTCCACCTAAACCTTAGGAAGAACTTTCTGATGGCAAGAGCAGTTCAACAGTGGAATACACTGCCATGGGATGGTGGTAAAGTCTCCTTCTTTGGAGGTTTTTAAAGAGAGGCTGGATGGCCATCTGTTGGGAATGCTTTTAATTGTGCCTTCCTACATGGCATAAGGGGGTCGGACTAGATGGCCCTTGGGGTCTCTTCCACCCCTATGATTCCTCTCCTTCTCTCCCTGCTGTAGCCATGGAAAAGCATCACATGCCACATTTCTGCCTGCCATATACCCCTGAAGAGGAAACTGGGTGGCACCCCCATATTTGATTGACAAACCAGGAGGCAATCTGGCAGAGGGTGAGACCAGTATGAGCCAGTGGGCAGAATGGGAGGTGCAGGAGTGAAGGCCAGGGAGCAGACCAGTACACTGTTGCTGGAGACTGCTGTTCTTGTATGCCTTCAAGTTGCTGACAACCTATGGTAACCTGAGGGCAAAAGTATTATTGTTTCTTGGAGCCAAGATTTGTTCTAATAAAGTTTGCCATTGCTTTCCTCTGAAACTGAGACACTGTAACTTGCCCAAGGTCTCCCAGTGGGTTTACGTGGCTTGTTACCCTGTATTCTGGGGGTCCCAGGAGGGACGCCCAAATAACCAAATATAAACGCAAGATGGGGAAATTAACTTGAGCACTCTCTTAAGCTAACGAGAGGCAGGGTAACTTAGCAGGGATCTTGCAACCCAATGTCTATGGGGTCAGGTCAGAAGAGCAGTCAGACAAGGTTTTGAAATAGTAAAAACAATAGTTTTATTAAAGGACAAGCAACAGAAAAAGACACCACAAGCACACAGCTAACTAGAAATTAGAAATAAGAGTTTTCGGGGGAAATGGGTGATACGACACCTTATCTCGTAGTCCTGGAGAGAAGCGGAGGATTGCGGGGAAAAAAGCTCAGCGCGGTTTGCTGAGGGGAGCTCGTCAGACTGAATGACAGCAACGTGGCATGGAAGTCCAGAGCGATCCGAGGTGTGCTCGGAATCGGGGACCTTTTATAGGGTGGATTGTGCCTACAGGCCATGCCATGCTCAGTGAGAACAAAGGAAATTTGGAGCGGGACAAAAGCGTCGGAAAAGGTCAGGTTTTACATGATTAGCTTAGCGCTGGATGACAATAGTGTAGCCAGTATGCAAATGACTCAGCTTTGAGAGGGTGCCGGCTCAGGGCCGTGTGTCTTTGTGTAAAGTCGCGCTTAAGCAAGGTGTGTCTGCAAGAAATGGTCCCTGAAGCAACGGAGTGGCATTAATCTGCCTGCCTAAGTGGGGATTGGAATGTCCCACCATTAACGGCTGCGCCTGTTTACATGCTTGTCCGGTGGCCTCGCAAACACGTGGAGCAGGGTGGCAGAGAAAGGTCAAATGAAGGCCAAATAAGTTTGATATCAAGAGATTTCTGGTGCTATCACCGGGCATGTCAGAACTGTGGTAATAGGCTGTGCGGGAATTCAAGCCTTGGCTTCCCAGACTCCTATTCCAATTCCCAAACCACTATACAACGCTGCCTCTTATCAGAAGATTTCTTCAGTGGAGGTTTGCCACTGCTTTCCACTGGGGCTGAGAGAGTGTAACTTGCCCAACGTCTCCCAGTGGGTTTCTGTGGTTGTGCCGGGATTTGAATTCTGATCTCCCAGAATCATAATCAAACACTCAGACCACTACATCATGTTGGCAGTACAATGGCCATTTTGTTGTTGTTATTTATGTGCCTTGAAGTTGACTCCAACTTCTGCAAACTCTCTTCTAGGATTTTTTAAGCAAACTTTATTCCCAGGTGGTTTATTTTTGCCTTCCTCCTGTAAGGCTGAGTGAATGTGACTTGCCCAAGGTCACCCAGGTGATTCCATAGCTGAGCAAAGATTCAAACCTTCTCTACCGGCAGCCTGGTCCAACTTTCAAAGCCTTGCGTCACCAGGAGATAACCGGGAGAGAAAGAATTGTGTACTGGTCTGCTCCTTAAGTCGAGAGCCAAGCTGCGATGTGAGATCAGCGAGTTCTAACAATCACTCCTCCTTTTATCCTTCGCTGTGTAAGCAGAGCGGAGATGAGAGCCTGAGGGGACCAAGAGAGAGGCAGGAAAGCTCTCCTCCAGCAAGGTCGAGGGCTCTTGACTCTCCTCTTGATCAGGCAAACAGTGGGCCATTTGTCCGCTCCGCTGAGCAGAGGTGGGTGAAAAACCTGGTGCTCTTTGCCTGCACCAGTGAATAACTGGAGACACTTAGGAGTCAGGAGACGGTAGAGAGGCTGAGTCAACCCTGCCTCGCCGGGGGAGGCTAGTGCGTTTGCATGCATGGATGGGAAGGGATGCGGCTCTCCAAGGCTACCCTTCTCTTGGTGGAGAGCCTCGAATCCTTGTGGTCAAACACAGGGCCCTTCCGCACTAGCTTGTTATAGCGCGATGATTCCACTTTCAACGTCCTCTGGACCTGGGGTTTGCAGTTTCGGGAGGGGCCAGCTGGCTCCTCCCGAAACTGCAAACCCCAGGATTCCAGAGGACGTTGAAAGTGGAATCATCGTGCTATAACAGGTTAGTGCGGAAATCCCAACAGTGTGTGAACGCTTCTGCCTATATGCATGATTATTATTCCTCCCACTATATATTTTATGTATGTAAGTAGAACTTCTGCTTAGATTTCATAAAGTTAATCCATCAGAATTTCTGGTCTTATACATACTGCATAGTATTTGTATTTTGGTGCAGGTGGAGTATCGCTTACCCGGAAATCCGAAAACCTCAAAAACTGAATGGCTGCCAGATGCTCAGTTCTATCTTTGAGACGTCTGTGGGGCTGCTGCGGGTTTGCCTTTGGGATCCTTGGTCTCTCTTCAGTCTTGGGTTTCACACACAACACAAGTAGTGAACAAGCGAGACACGAGGCGGGAGAGGGATGTGAGGATCTGTGAAATGGTGGGAATCCAGGGGCAGTGCTCGGCACGAGGCAGTGGCTATGGTGCTCCTGCTCATTCGTTTGTGGGAGATCTCCTGTACAGTACTGTATTTTATGTGCGTGAGGATACAGGTATTCTAGAATGCTAATACTATGCAGTGTGTATAAGACCGGAAATGCAGATACAAAATACTTCTGATCCTAGACTTTTCAGATAAGGGATGTTCAACCAGTACTGCTGAAATTGTCAGTAACTCCAGCTTTAGCGCTCGCCATGTCTCAGGAGTTGTTTGGCTGTGGATTCCTGCAATGCAGGAGTTTGGGCGAGGCGGCTGTTGAAGTCCCTTCCAGCTCTGCATTTCTGTTTCAGTAATTCTGTAATTCTAACTGACTTCAACAGCATACCTCACTTCGCCCCTGAAGGGGATATTTATGGCTGTATCCATGCTACATAGACCATTTCCGCACCGGACTGTTACAGTGCTATTATTCCACTTTCAACATCCTATGGAATCCTTTGCAGTTTAGGGAGGGGCAACACAACTAGATACCCTTGAGGCCTCTTTCTATAGAAACTGCAAACCCCAGGATTCCATAGGATGTTGAAAGTGGAATAATAGCACTATAACTGTCTAGTGCGGAAATGGCCATAGATTGAGTACTTTGAGGCCTCCTCTACCAATATGGCTCCGCTCTGTGGAATCCTGGGGTTTGTAGTTAGGGGAGGAATACATGGGCTTCTCTAAGCCAATCCACTGAGTTCTCTTAGAATTCCCTGGGAGAGAATGCCAAGTATACCACAGTCTTACAGATCCCAGGATGTCTCAGCAAAGGGCCATGGGTAGGATCAAAATGCCAGGGTTATTTTACTATAAAGGGAATGAGGCTATTGCACCCCCAAGTGAGAATTCTGCCCCAGCTTTGCAATCGCTAAGTTTGTAGCACTGCAGAGAGTGAGATGGTGAAAATTGTTCACACCTAAACTCCTCTTCTATTTGCTGTGTTTGCACATTATTAGGCTGCTTTGCCTCCCCCTTTTCTTTGGATGCCTAAACTATATTTCTGTTATTAATTCTAATAGTATTCCACTCAAGTTTTAAGTGACTGCAATGCTAGAAATTTGGGAACTGAAGGAAAAGTTGATTTTGAGGGGCAGATTTCCAGCTGGTATTCAAGCTGGGACATGTCCAGAGAGGGCAACCAAAATGGTGAAGGGTCTGGAAACCATGCCCTATGAGGAGTGGCTTAGGGAGCTCGGTGTCTTTAGCCTGAGGAAAACAAGGTTAAGAGGTGATAGCCATGTTTAAATATTTGAAAGGATGTCATGTTGTCATGTTGAAGATGGAGCAAGCTTGTTTTCTGCTGCTCCAGAGACTAGGACACGGAGCAATGGATTCAAACTACAGGAAAAGAGATACCACTTAAACATCCTGATGTTAAGAGCCATTCAACAGTGGAATATGCTGCCTCAATGGAGTGTGGTGGAGTCACCTTCTCTGGAGATTTTTAAAGAGGCTGGATGGCCATTTGCTGGGGATGCTTTGAGTGTGTGTTCCTGCATGACTGGAGGTTGGACTCAATGGCTGTTGTGCTCTCTTCCAGCTCTTATGATTCTATGATTCTAAGTTTCTAATTCTTACTTGGAGAGAAATGCCCTCATTTTGCCCTCACTCCAACCAAAAACCCTGTAGGTTGCCCCATACTACACCTGATTATTTACTGTAGACAGATAGATAAAATGTAATAGCATCTCACCCCAGGTTGAGCCCCATGCTTCCTACACTCGGGGCCCTATCATTCACCTTGCCCTTTTACTCGCAAGAAGTTTTAAGGAGTTCTACTGCCAGGAATATGGGGGCTAAAGGAAAATTTCTTTTTGAAAGCCAGAATTATTACTTGGCCTAATGCCCTCATCTTATACCCCTAGCTCCATCCATGTGGCATGGAGCCTGGACTTCTCCTCATGGGAGACAGCAGAGGGGGACAAGGCCATATTCATCTGTGTCCCTGCAGATGGGAACAATGGTGATGCATGGAGGGTCCAAAAAGCTGCCTGCTTCTTTTGTGTGCGTAGCTGCACAAAGTCCACACATGGTAGATTTGCTGACAAAACAGCATTTTCTGTGCACAAAATAATGGCCAGTATTCTGTATGATCTCCTTAGTTACAGAATCATAGAGCCGAAACAGAGGTCGAGGACCATCCAGTCCAACCCCCTTCTGCCAAGGAGGAATACACAATGCAAGCACTCCGAACAGATGGCCATCCAGCCACTTTTTAAACACCTCCAAAGAAAGAGACCCCACCACACTCCATTGAGGCAGCAGATTTCATTGTCAAACCGCTCTTACCATCAGGAAGTTCTTCCTAATGTTTAGATGGAATCTCTTTTCCTGTAGTTTGAAGCCATTGCTCCTTGTCCTAGTCTTGGAGTAGCAGAAAACGGGCTTGCTCCATCCTCCATCTAAACTCAGTAAACTCTCCTGCCTCAAGCCTCCCCACTCCCAGACCTGATGGAAACGCCATTCCCCAATTCTCTGATCACCAGCATAACAGATCTCCTTCTCCCTATGCTGCTGATGATCAGTAAAGAAGGTTGAGGGTTAACCATCATTGCAATAGTGTGACAATCGTGACTAAGTTGCAGTCATGGATACAGAACAGTGTCATAAGTATTCTGTATTCATGATTACTACTTAATCATGACTGTGACACTGTTGCTATGAGTCATAACTCCCTCCCTAACATCCTTTGCTGGGCATCAGCTGCAGGGTGACACAGAGGTCTGTCCTGCTCACAACTGGAGTATAACTGAGTGATGCTTCCACCAGGTTTGGGAGGGTCAGGCCAGGAGAGGTTACTTAGTTAAGAGTACTTAACTAACTAGCTGATATAGAATACTGGCTTATATTTCTGTGCAGAAATATTAAACTCTGAACAAAAAGGTGTTTCCTGCTCAGAAAATGCTGTTTTCTGTGCAAAGCAACTACACTCAAAAGTTGCACAGAATAAATGCTGAAGTTTAAAGGTTATCAAAGGCATAGAGCATTTCCACACAACACTGTTATAGTGCTATTATTCCACTTTCAACCTCCTGTGGAGTTCTGGGGTTTGTAGTTTACTGAGGCCAAAGAGCTCTTTGGCTGTGTATTCTAAATGCCCCTCCCTAGGTGCAAACCCATTCCACAGGATGTTGAAAGTGGAATGATAGCACTATAACAGTGTAGTGCGGAAATGCCCATAGTTTGGATCAGTATACCAAAAGATCTTGTAGCAACTTTGAGACTAAATGAACAAAAGATACTGGTAACATCAGCTTTTGTAGACTTTATGCTTACTACATCAGGTGCATCTGATGAAACAGACTTACCTCTGTGAAAACTTATACTGCCAACTTCTTTCAGTGAGTCTCAAAGGTGTTACAAGATCCCTGTGCATGTTGAGATTATCCAAAGTCTAGGATTCTTCTCATCAGGGTTTATGTGCATTTTTTTAGACATCTTTTGAATATTGTTTCCATCCTTACTTTGGAGTCAGGGAGCTGAAAGGGTGGCTGAAGAGAGCAGGGCTGTGCAAAAGGGCCCCCAGAAACCGTTGTCCCTGTAACCTCCCAGCCCCTCTCTTCCTTTGCCTCTCTGAAGCTCGCTCAGCTGTGACTCAGGCCGAGCTGAAAAGGACAGCAGGGCCATCTGTCAACCCAGGCTGGGCTACCCTCCCCATCCGACTGCCAAGGAGGCTTTGACCTTGCTGGTGACACTGAGTCATGCTTGGCTCTGAGTCAGACCTACATAATTCCAGTGGGACCAGCATTGTGGCAGATGATAAAACAATATTGCACGTGCTGTTGAACACTTTCCAATGCCCAGAGGGGATCGAGGGGCGGCAGATCGAAGCAGAAAAGGGCAAGTGAAGTCAAGGAACTGGAACAACTCCTTCATGAGGAAAGAATCTTAAAGTCAGAAGGGACCCAGAGGATCATCTAGCCAAACCTCTGCTGATGCAAGTATTCCACAGCTGAAGTTCTCCTGAGTTATCCTGAAACAACTCCCTCATGAGGAAAGAATCGTAAAGTCAGAAGGGACCCAAAGGATCATCTAGCCAAAGCTCTGCTGATGCAAGTATTCCACAGCTGAAGTTCTCCTGGGTTATCCTGGAACAACTCCATCATGAGGAAAGAATTGTAAAGTCAGAAGGGACCCAGAGGATCATCTAGCCAAACCTCTGCTGATGCAGGTATTCCACAGCTGAAGTTCTCCTGAGAGATGTCCATCCAACCTGTTTAAAGACTTCTGGTGAAGGAGACTCCATCTCTCTCTGTGGGAGTCCATTCCACCGTCAAATAGGTGTTACCCTCAGCCATTTGTTCCCACGGTTTAGCTTGAATCTCCTTTCTGGTAGATAAAAAGGTTCAAAACTTTCAGGCTGTTCAGTTTTCGAAAAAGGTGAGTAGACGGAGGTCTATAAAACCATGCATGGTGCAAAGGAAGTCAGTCATTTCTTATGGTGACTTTAGAACCCAGTCAGGTCATCCCAAGAAGCTGAATGGTGAAAGATGGAGTGATGGAGGGACAGCAGATTCAGAAATATTGAGGAAGTCTTTTAGAATTGACTGCAAGGGCTTTTATGGCAGGCTGCTTTGTCTCTTTTATTTACTAATTGATGTGTTTTAAAGGTTATTCATGCTATGGATTGTTCGGAATGGATTTGGACAGTTTCTTCTGCTGTGTCTTTGTGGTTACTGTTCTGTGCCTTTGAGTTACTTCTGACTCATGGAGACTCTAAGGTGAACCTATCACGGAGTTTTCTTGGACAGATTTCTTCAGAGGAGATTTGCCATTGCCTAACTCTGAGGCTGAGAGTGTGTGACATGCCCAAGGTCACTCAATTTTTGTTGTGATTGAGTGGGGATTCAGACCTTAGCGTCCCAGAGTCCTGTTCTAGCACTCAAACCATCACCCGCCCCCTCTCTTCCCTCCCCCTTCATTAAAATGCTGTTTCGTGTGACTGTTCTATGTTCTTGCATGCCTTCAAGTTGATTCTGACTTATGGCAATGCTATCCTAGGGTTATCTTCACAAGAACTGGGTGGGTCAGAGGAGGTTAGCTGTTGCCTTCTTCTGTGGCTGAGAGAGTGTAACTGGTTCACGATCACCCAGGGGGTTCCGTGGCTGAGAGGGGATTTGAACCCTAGTCTCTTGGAGTTCTAGTCAGACACACAAACCGCTACACCATGCTGGCTCTCAGATAAGAATTTATCTATGTCTTTGTAATGTTCTTTCTTCTGAATTTGTTATCCTTTTCATAAGCCACCCTGAGCACCACTGTTGGGAGGGCGGAGTGGGATGTAAATAGATAAATAATAATAAGCCCTTATTTGCACAGTGTGTGGTTAAACTATGGAACTCACCGCCACAAGATGTGGTAGTGAAGACTACCGGCTTGGAGGGCTGGATAAATTGATAGAGGAGTCTCCAGTATTCATCTGCAGCCCTGGATGCTGGGTGCCTCCGTGTATGAGTTGCTGGTGTGAGATGTTGGGTGCTGTTGACCTCATTCCATTGTGATGGACTTCCCACTGGGGCAACCGATTGGCCATTGTGGGAACAGAAGATGAACTTTGGTGATTAGGGAGTTAGAAATAAACATTATTATTATTAACTAGAGAAGCTTTTAGTCAGATCAGCGTGGCTCTTAGTTCTTATCAGTACCTTTAGCAACAGTAAGCATGAGACTGTTATTTGAGTCATCTCATCCAAGCACCTATTTTAGACCAAGTGCTAAGGTTGGCAGACTTCCTGAAAGGTTTCAGGAAAGGCTCAGACAAACAAATGAACAAAAAAAACGACTTGTGAGGTCTATATAGTGATTTCTTCCATGCTTTGGATCATGCCAAGTGCCAAAGCTCTTCCTATTCTTATAGAATGTCTTGGCAAAAGAAGGGGTTGATTCAGGGAGATGCTCTTTTGTGACTTTTGGGAATGAAAGAAACATTGTCCCCTTCCTTAATATAATTATGATGTGCCTTCAAGCCCACTCTGACTTGTGACAATCCTATCATAGCATTTCCTTGCTCAGAATTATTCCAAAGAGATTTGCTGTTCTCTTCCTCTGAGGCTGAGAGAGTGTCACTTGCCCAAGGTCACCAGGGAGTTCCCACAGCCAAGTAGGGATTCAAACCCTATTCTGTAATGTCTTCTAGTCCAACACTCAAACCTCTCCTAACATTTTCTTGGCAAGGTTTATTCAGAGGAGATCTGCTGCCACTGCCTTCTTTGAAGTTGAGAGAATGTGACTTGCCCAAGAGTCATCCCTTGGGGGTTTCCAGGGCTGAGCAGGGATTCAAACCCTGGCCAGCATCCTGTTGGTGACATACAAAAGTCTAATAACAATTTACATTTGTATATGTGTTGTTGTTGCGGTTGCTGCTGCTGAGACTAGTGTTCCCTTCCTCCCTCTGGAACAATCAAAGCCCCCTCTCCCCGAACTCGCTGTGTGGCTGTGATGGCCCTGTCCCACATAGCTGGTAGAGAGGAGATTGGACTGGAGAAGTGTCTGTCTTCGTCCCCATCATGAAATTATCCATTGAAATGTCTGGAGGACCTTGGCAGAGGTTGCAATCATAGTCTTGGAAGGAAGTTCTTCCTAATGTTTAGATGGAATCTCTTTTCCTGAAGGTTGAAACCGTTACTCTGCGTGCCAGTCTCTGGAGCAGCAGGAAAACAGTCTTGTTCCATCTTCCACATGACATCCCTTCAAATATTTAAACATAGCTATCATGTCTCCTCTTAACCTTCTCATCTCCAGACTAAACATCCCCAGCTCCCTAAGCCACTCCTCACAGGGTTTCATGGTGTACACTTTGGTCGCCCTCCTCTGGACACATTCCAGCTTGTCATTATTCTTCTTGAATTTTGGTGCTCTGAACTGGACACAGGATTCCAAGTGAGGTCTGTGTCTGACTAGGGAGCATAGGAAATGCTTCTCTGTTACCCTCCATCCCCTCCATTCTCCACCAGCCATGGAAGGGCCAACGGGTGTGTGTGCGTGTGTACTATCAGAGCAGCACTGCAAGTTTGGTGGGGCTGCTGACTGGAGAGCCATAGTGAGTTTTACACATGAAACTCTCACACTACATGTGGCCATGTACCTTCTTGCTCCTTGTCTCCCAAAGTACTAACCTAACACTCGAAAACTACTACATGACACTGTCTTTTCTTGTTGTTATTGTCTTCCTTCAAGTCATGTCAAGCTAGTGGCAATCCTAAGGTGACCCCATCACTGCGTTTTCTGGGGCTGAGAGTGCGTGATGTGCCTAAGGTCACCTAGTGAGTATCCATGGCTAAATGGGGAATTCAACTCTGATCTCCAGGATCATAATCCAACAGTCAAACCTGTATTCCACACTGGCTGTCCTCCTCCTCCTCCTCACTCCATAATTTATAATTACTTCACCTAAATGGCAAAGTTGTGTGCTTTTTTTTTTTCTCCCTGGGGAAGCCCTTTGTGAGTATAAATGTGGTTTCTTTTAGAATTGAGTCGCCAGCTCCAAAATGGTTACTGTGAAACTGTCGTCTCCTGTCCAAGCCTCTCTTGCTAATTAGGTTTAGCCAACATTGGCAATTAATCCTGACAGATCAACAGAAACTCCAGATGCAGATGCCAGGGACAGGCTGCAGTGGGTGAGTGTGCGTCTGTGTGCCCACATATGCTCTTGCCTCCGGGCCCGGCTTGTGGGCTCTCAACTTGCCTGCTGTGGAAATGGACTGACCTAGCTGAAATGGATAAATTATCAACAGTGATTAAGGAACTGACGTCATTTTTTTGGAAGTTTGGGAACTTTTGATTGTCTTTTGGAAGAAAGATGAGACTAGTAGGGTTTGATAATTAGTAGGTTTGGTTAAGCTGAAGAAGTCCATGAATATATCTAAGGCTTTTCCAGACTATGGTGTTATAGTGCTATTATTCCACCTTCAACCTCCTGTGGAATCCTGGGCTTTGCAGTTTAGGGAGGGGCCTTTAGAATTCTCAGCCAGAGAGCCCTTTGCCCTCAGGAAACTACAAACCCCAGAATTCCATAGGAAGTTGAAAGTGGAATAATAGCACTATAACAGTGTAGTGTAGAAAGGCCCTTAGTTGAAGAACTTATTTGATAGAGTGAAATATGTATAACCATCACTGGGAAAAGAAGTCAATGTAAATTTCTTTTCTTTTCTTTGTTTTTGTTACTTCCTTATCAAAGCATTCCTGCCAGATGCCCATCCAGCCTCTACTTAAAAACCGCCAAAGGAGGAGACCCCACCACACTCCGAGACAGCAGCTCATTCCACTGTCAAAGTGCTCTTGCCCTCAGGAGGGTCTTCCTCATGTGTAGGTGGAATCTCCTTTCCTGTACTTCGGAGTCGTTGGTCTAGTACTTTATCACACGCTGCTTTGTTGCACCATTGCACTGGCTTAGTTCCATTTTTTGATCTTTCCTTATCATACAGCACCGTCACTCTCCAGTTGTTGGATTGCAGTCCTGTCATTATTGGGTCATTTCTTTTCATTTACAGGAAATACCTACCAGTGGCTCCAATAACACTACTTTTCCACTATTGCCAGTTTGTCTGATCCTTTCATTCCTCTCCAGTTCCAATGTTGTGGCAGTCACATGTTCTCCATATGCACAGACCCCTTTTTGGATGGTCCTTTGTGATCCCCTGAACCTTTCTGGTTAGGGTTCTTGGCTTTCATATCCACAAGTCCCTTTTTGGACAGTCCTTCATGATCCTCCATTTCTGGCAATGCTGAGTGAGGAAGACCAGCCACGGCCACCCTGCCCAACAGCAGTCGCAGGAGGGGAAGGAGGAGGGAGGAAAGCAGAGCCAGTTGCCAGGGATTCCCAAATAATCAAAATTGCAGAAGTCAAACTTATTGAAGTTGAGGGCCCACTGTATAGCACATGTACTAGGTAGTGTAGAAAGAGGAAGAGAGGTGGGAGTCAGTGGGATGATGCAGAAAATTGATTGCAAGAACTTGTATCAGCACACCAACAGCATAGTCTTATTGCAGAGACAGGGTGATAGTGATTGTTTCTATACTGGTTTGTTTTAATTTCTTTAAATAGCAAGATTGCTCAGAGACAACAGGCTGGTGTGACAAAGCCCCTAGTCTCTGGAGCAGCAGAAAACAAACTTGCCCCCATCTTCCATATGGTACCCTTTCAGATATTTAAACCTTGCTGTCATGTCACCTGTGAACCTTCTCTTCTCCAGGCTAAACATATCCAGCTCCTTAAGACAATCCTCATAGGGCTTCATGGTTTCCATTTAATCACAGTACGGTAACATAGAAAGGGTTAAGTCATGTTTAGTGGTGTGGGTTGAATGCTGACCCATGACCCTGGAGACCAGAGTTCAGTTCTCTGCTTGTCCGTGGAGACTCACTGGGTGACCTTGGGCGCATCACACACTCTCAGCCCCAGAAAACTCTGTGATAGGTTCACCTCACGGTCACCATAAGTCCCAAATAATTTGAAGGCATGCAACAATAACACACCCTGATTGATAGTTTCACTTGAGCTTGGTTGTTCAAGGCTGGGAAGCAATCATAGGATCATAGAGTTGGAAGAGACCCCAAGGGCTATTGAGTCCAACCCCCATTTTTCCCAGCAGGGAGACACCATCAAAGCATTCCCAAGAGATGGCTATCCAGTCCCTGTTTAAACACCTCCAAAGAAAGACTCCACCACACTCCAAGGCAGCACATGCCACTGTCAAACTGTTCTTACTCTCAGGAAGTTCTTCCTAATGTTTAGATGGAATCTCTTTTCCTGAAGTTTGAAGCCATTGCTCCATTATGTCCTTATCTGTGGAGCAGCAGAAAATAGAAAACGTCCTCCATCTGACATCCCTTCAAACATTTAAACATGGCTAGCATGTCCCCTCTTAAACGTCTCTTCTCCAGGCTAAACATCCCCAGCTCCCTAAGCCTCTCCTCTCCTCACAGGGCTTCATGGTTTCCAGGCCTTCTACCATTTTGGTTGTCCTTTTCTGGACACATTCCAGCTTGTCCATATTTTTCTCAAATTGTGGTGCTCAGAACTGGATACAGATTCCAGGCAGAGTTTGACCAAAGCAGAATAAAGTAGCACTATCACTTCCCTTGACCTACACACTGTATTCCTGTTGATGCAGCCCAGAATCTCATTTGCTTTTTTTAGCTGGTGTATCACACTGCTGACTCATGTTCAGCTTATGCTCTACTAAAAGTCCTAGATCTTTTTCACATGTCCTATGGTCAAGCCAAACCTCAGGATTGAAAGTTTCCTTTTAGCAATCAAGTTATAATGTTCCCATAAATATTTGGGTGGGAGTTGTATCATGCTTTTACAATGCAGTTCCCTTTGTCCAGGTCTGCCCTCTATAAACTCAAGAGATCCATGTTCCAATGAACCTTCCATGGAATGGCTGCACCCCAGCCTCAGCCAGCCATGGAGATCTGGAGTGTCAGCCGTGGGATTGCACAGTAGGAGTTAGTTGTTTAGGGGTGACTTCAAACCCCTGCAGTGAAGGGATGCTGGGACCCATTAGCTGACAGATTCTGTCGTGTGTTATTGACTGCCTACCACATCCATTTCCTGTTGATAAAGGTTATCCTGTAGTAGGGAGGTGTGTTTGTTTTGCTGCCCAAGGAAGTCTTGGGAAGGCCTGGAGTTTCGTCCAGATCCAGCTCAGGAAGTCATGCAGCCTACACAGGCTGTTCTTGCAGTGCGGTCCTAAAAGGCAGTGTGGTGCAGAGAGGCGAGTGAGGTGAGGACTATTGTCGGTTTATCGCATTGGCATAGCTGCTGTCATCACCGAGTGTCTGACTCTCTCTATTAAACTGACTGGGGACTAGATAAGGCTCCACACGGAGCAGACGTTACCTGTTCAGAGCCCAGCAACCATTCCCATCCTCTGAAGAAGAATCTATCATTTTGCTTTCCAGTCTATTTTGGTTTTTTTGCTTTGTCTTACAGCCTTCTCATTATAGAGGAATTCAGTCTTTCTTTGCTTTCTTTGCTCCAGCCTTGTGGTTATTAGTGTGTGACTTATGGTGACCCTAAGGAGAAGCTATCTCAGGGTTTTCTTGGCAAGAGTTGTTCAGAGGTGACTAGTCTTTGTCTTCCTCTGAATCTGAAAGACTTGCCCAGTATCACCCAATGGGGTTTCATGACCAAGAAAGAATCTGGTCTCCCATAAGCACTCAAATCACTATGCCACACTTGCTCTTGCCTGCCTGTCCTTGGTTTCAGTGCCTTACCCAGATGTGGGAAACTGGCATATTCTCAGTTTTTGCAGGGTGACTGTCCCATCATCCCTGGACATTGGTCCACAGGCTGTGGCTGAGGAGAGTCTAACATCCAGAGACCTGCACCTTTCCCCCACTCCAGAGTAGCTACTCCAAAACATCTACTTGCTCCCCTTTCTCAGTTTGTTTAATGTACATTCATTTTAAGACAACAACCCAATTTCTTGGTTAGCTGAGCTCAGGCTTGATTTCACTAAATGGGGCTATGCAAAGTACACCATGTCTCAAGGGTCTGCTTCCCTACATCACATTAACACACAGACCGTCCCCCATCCTAGGAGATGTATATGTTCAGCTGCTGCTTGAAGCAACCACAGTTCTTCAGGCTCTGATTTTATCAGTAGTTTGTAATGTCCATTGAATGCTTCTTTTTCTCTCCTTGTTTCCATCAGAAGGGCATTTCTACAAGGGGTTGTGAGTCTGGCAGGATGAGGCTGGAGAACAGGAATGGCAACATCAACAGTCTAGGGCTAACATCCTCCGTCAAGGAGAAGGAGCACAACTGAATGCTCAGGAAGTCACAAGGTCGTTGTGCAACAGAGCATACAACCAAATGTGCATCCGCGTGTGCAGTGTGCAATCATGCACAGTGTCCAGATATCTGCCACATACATCCACAGTGTGCATGCACACATGATTTAGTGAATTATGACAATGCACAGCTGCATGCGCAACCAAATGCCCATGTAGATCTGTGTGTGCAGTGTGCAATGCATGTCTGCACAGGGGCCATCCATGCGCAATGCACAACTGTGGTTTAGTGATTTATGACAATGCACAGCTGCATGCGCAACCAAATGCCCATGTAGATCTGTGTGTGCAGTGTGCAGTGCATGTCTGCACAGAGGCCATCCATGCGCAATGCACAACCATGCACAAATGGCCACACATCCTTGAATATCACCATTCCACAACACACTAAAATGTCCCAGCTGCTTCCATAGGAGAACTTACAGAGGAGTAAGACTACAAAAGGGTCAGTGGGTCCCATCAGCCATCTCCATTCTTCTCCTGTCCCCCTTGCCACCACAGACCTATTAATTTTTAATAGGTACACTCTTTTTTAACAACAACAAAAGTAAGTTCCCCAGGTTTATAAGCCAGCACATCTACGCAGGGGGAGCATTGAGCTGGTGCCAGGCTTTATAATCACAAGAATATTGCAGCATAAAAATATTAATTATAAAACCATCAAGGTATGAAGAGGAAATGGCAAGGTAAAACATGTCTATAAAGAAATGGCTTCTTAAAATATACTGCCGGAATAAACGCTTGATTATCCTGAGAGAGAATAAAAGCTTGTTCATCCAGGGCGGGTGCGGAGCAGACAACGTCCAGATGGGAAAGGGAGTCTAGAATTCTTTTTTTTTATTTTTTTTATTTTCAACTACTTAAAATACATTCAGAAAAAACAATCACAAAAATACAAAAAGACACATTATACAACATACAATACCAATATATACAATATATACAATATCCACTTGATTTATCCCGGTTTTGCAATACTATCTCTTGCTTTCAGGATCCAGATTAGATTCTATTTGATCTGCCAATATATTTTTAATTCAAATAATACTCAAACGATACAAATTTATACCTATAGGAACAGGTTCATACTTCAAATTACATATTCATATATCTACTCAAAAATGTACTCTTTTTCATTCAAACATCTACTGCAAATACTTTATCACGCCACTTTTCTTTAAAGAATAATATAAATGGTTTCCAAGTTTTTTCAAAGTCCTCAACTTTCTTATTTCTTAGAAAAATAGTTAGTTTGTCCATAACCATCATATCCCATAAAGCTTTTTCCCATTCATCTTGCATAGGAATTTCCTTAGACTTCCAGTATTTTGCAAATAGCATTCTAGCACAGGTTATCATATAAAAGAGGATTTTACCATAACTTTTCTCAATTTCATCGCTTACAATATTCAAAAGATATGTTTCTGGAAGCATTGGATATTTTATTTCCAAAATTTTCTCCATCTTCTCATGAATATGCTTCCAATATCTCTGTGCATAATTGCAAGTCCACCATTGATGATAAATGTCCCCTTTTCAATTTGACACTTCCAACACTAGAGTCTAGAATTCTGAGGAGTCCTGTTTTGTACGGAGCATCCAGCATTCAGGGCCCTCAAGTTGGGTACCATATCAGGGTGAACTTGGATACCCCAGATTTTGTGTTTGAGAGTAGTTACCAGCCATACACCCACCAGACTGACCACCCCAAACATTTGGCCTTTGTGCAGCAATGAGGCCTTACAAATGCCAGCAGTCTGTCTGCTGGGGTTGTGGCTGGCGTGGCACCCCTTTCCCTCTAACCTATGTGGTAGGGCTGCCTCCAAGCAGCAGAGTGAAGCTCTCGTCTTGAAATGGTTGGCCTACCATTATGAGATCTTCAATCTCACAGGAGCCCAGAGATCCCACCAGAGCTTCTCCTCTTGGAACACTCAAGGTGGCCTTCAATAGGCCTGCCTGATGTGTCCTGTATTGACCCTCAGAGACCCGGGAAACCGTATGGGCATTGCAGGAACCTGTGCAGTCATTGCACGATGCAATGCCAGTGGTACTCCTAAAGCTGAAGTGAAATTCCTGCCTGACCTGCTTTTTCTACTTTGGGTAGATTCTACCTCCTGGAAGGATGCTGGTTACCCAAACACTGCTTTCTGCAGTGGACAGTTTTGGATAAATAGGCCAATGCAGTAAAATAAGAATTGGGAGGAAGCTGTGGCTGTGATGAATATGTGGCAGGGGTGGGCAACTGCATGGGAAAAGGGGAACGTTCCCCCCACCATGGCAAGCTCAAATGCCTCTATTTTCCTTTGTAGTCCATGTCAAAACAGCAAGTGGACATCACTTCCTGCCACCATTTTGAGAGAGACTATAGAGGAAAATGTGAAGGGCAGAGGTTCGTGGGAGGGGTTGTAGGGCTGTGGTGGGGGTGTTTTTGGGGGGATTTCCTACATGGTTTTGAGATGAAGATGACATCTAAATTGCAGCATTTTTTTTTTTTAAAGTAGGGGTTGGAGTCTTTTGTAGGCCACAAAAGTGACAACAATGGCCATATGTGGCCCACGGGTCACACTCTGCCTGACCTGATATTTGTTCGTGTAGTTATGGTGGATCTCCTCCTTGCACCACTGATTGTGCAACAAGTGACCATGGCCTTGAGTTCACTTGTAGTTCAGCAGTCAATTAAGTTCTCGTCTATCCCATAAGGGACTCCCATGTAGGAATCTTAGTAGACCACAAGTTCAACATGAGTCAACAGTATGATATGGCAGGTAAAAAAGTCAATGTGATTTTGAGCTGCATCAATAGAGTATAGTGCCTAGCTTGATGGAAGTAATATTATCACTGTATTCTTCTTTGGTCAGACCTCACCTGGAATTCTGTGTCCAGTTCTGCACAGCACAATTCAAGAAGGTTATTGACAAGTTGGAAGGTGTCCAGAGTAGGGTGATCAAAAGAGTAAAAAACCTGGAAACCATGAAGCCCTAGGAGAAGTGGCTTAGGAAGTTGGGGATGTTTAGCCTGGAGAAGAGAAGGTTAAGAGGTGACCTGATAGTCACATTTAAATATTTGAGGAAATGTCATATGGAGGATGGAGCAAGTTTGTCTTCTGCTGCTCCAGAGACTAGGACATGGAGCAATGAGTTCAAACTACAGGAAAAGAGATTTCACCTAAGCATCTGGAAGAATTTCCTGTTGGTAAGAGCCATTCAACAGTGGAATATGCTGCCTGGGAGTGTGGCGGAGTCTCTTTCTTTGGAGACTTTTAAACAAAGGCTGGATGGGTCATCTGTTGAGAATGTTTTTATTGTGTCTTCATACACTGTAGAATATGGTTGGCCTTTGGGTTCTCTTCCAGCTCCATGAATCTATGATTCTAGGATGTGGTCATTACTTACATGGACAGAGGAAAATAAACATCCTCAAGTATGATACAGAATTTAGCCTGTGTTTTTTTTCCTTTCACCCCCATGGCAGTAGGTCTGCAGGATCCTCTGGATCTTTGTGCTCTGTCAAGGTATTCCTTTCCTACCTCTCCCCCTGCCCACACACACACATACACAATGTACCCATTTGAGCCCTGTTCCTAGCATGCAAGATTTCCCAAGTCTTGGCTACTGGCATCTCCAATAACCTGGCAGGGAAGAAGAATAGACTTGGCAGGCTGTTGCCAGTGCAGTTCAGAGCTCTATCAAAGTCTGTGAGCGTCAAGGTGTGGAACGCAACTGGCAGTCTGTGTGTGTGTGTATGTTGGGGGGGATTGTGTCAAATTTGTCAGTCATTGCTCTGGTGCTCCAGCCATCTCAGCAGGGTGCACTGCAAATGATGGGGCGCTCAGGGGGAGGAGAGAAGGCACAGTTAAATTTTTCAGTGCCTGACACCTGACAAGCATGATGAATTGCGGTACGGGGTGGGCTGCCTGCGTGACAAACGGCCCGCTCCCTCCTTCAAGCTCCAGGAAAACTTTGCAATTATTTCCTATCGCTTTGCAAATGAGTTTCTCAATCAGCCTCGCACGGGAGTTTCCTTTATTTACACTTGTTTAATGGTCCTGCTAAAGATCAGATCCAAGCACAGGACATGGAAGTCAATGCAAGGACTCCCACGGATTTGGCCAAATCCTCTACCCTCGGCTGCTTGGCGCAAAATGACATTTGGCTGGCCAGCAACCTGTTCTCAATCCTGTGCCCTATCATTTCTGGTTTGGGCAGCACCAACGGTGTTGAGTTGCAGGGCAGACCCTCTTTCATACAACCAGTGGAGTATTAGCACAGAAGTTGGGCGGCACCAGTTCAACTCTGTGTTTGAATGGTGGGTCCTCCCTCAGTAGCTATTGGCAAGCCAATCACCTAAAATGAAGGCATCCTGACTCAGAGGTGTGTTACAAAGATGGGATGGGTAGTGGTAGATTGATGTCATGTTGAGGAGAGTGTGGGCTTGTTTTCTGCTGCTCCAGAAAACAAGGAGCAATGGATTCAAGCTGCAGGAAAGGAGATTCCACTTGAACCTCAGGATGGTCAGGGCTGTCTGGCAGTGGAATATGCTGCCCTAGAGGGTGGTTGAGTCTCCTTCTTTGGAGGTTTTTAAGCAGACGCTGGACGGCCACCTGTTGGGAATGCTTTGATAGGTGTTCCTGCATAGCAGGGGGTTGGACTCGATGGCCCCTGGGGTCTCTTCCAACTCTATGATTCTATGATTAGGTATGGTGTTTGATGTACAGTCAGCCTTCCACATTTGTGGGTTTGACTTTCATGGATTTGACAATTGCAGGTTGGTCCTCTTCCACCACCAGCCACTGCCTGGCCAGCTAAGGAAGCTCTCACCGGATATCTCAGCACCACAAACCCTCTTCTGTTGCCCCCAACACTCTCAAGTAAGGAAATGGGCGAGAGGGAGAGGAAGCACAGCACCACCATGTTGACCCAGCTCCTTTACCTGACCTGGTTGGGACCCTGGGTGTCCATTCTCCCCACCATGTCCTGGAACCCTTCCCATCAGCACACACAAAACTTTTTGAGGTTTTTCAACTTTTGCCAGGGTCTTGTGCCCCTGATGTGGAGGCCCAACTATATATGTAGGATGGGAAGGAGAGGAAAGAGCTTGTGACCTTGGCACCCCAAAATGCAATTTGTCTGGTATCCTGTTAGGGATTTATCCACATGTAAGTTACCTTACAGAAAACCAGTGTGATGTAGTGGTCTGAGTGTTGGATTAAGACCCCCTCACTCATGAAAACCCACTGGGTCATCTTGGGCAAATCATGGGCCCCTTCTGCACCCTTTCGCGGTATCCTCCGGTGGAGCTCTCAGCATTGGCTCTGCCAGAAAGGGAGCATGATGGAAGTGGTCCCCTCCAGACTGGCTGGCTCTGAAGTGAAGGAAGTGCAATGGTGATGACTCTTGCTTCACAGTGTGGCCGGGTACCTTCTCAGGCTGCACTGGGGCATGAAGCACAGCCATTATACTTTCTGGGCTTCTGCAGGAGAGATAAGTCGGTGATGGCAGTGTGATCGCAGGTCATTGATGGGGAAAACATGTCAATGATTTAATCCATGATTGCACCACCTGGGTGCAGGAAAAGAACGAGACTGTGATAAAGTCATGTAGAAACGTCATCACAGTCCTGTCCTCCCCCTGTCCCCATGGTGAGTTGGGAAGGTGATGCAGAAAGGGCTGTATTCTCTCAGCCTCAGAGGAAGGTAAGGGCAAACCCCTTCTGAACAAATCTTGCCAAGAAAACCTTATGATAGAGTTGCTGTGGGGTTGCCATAAGTTGGAACAAGCTTGAAGGCACACATAGAATCATAGAGTTGGAAGAGACCCCAGGGGCCATCCAGTCCAACTCCCTGCCATTCAAGAACATACATCAAAGCACTCCTGACAGATGGACATCCATCCTCTGCTTAAAAACCTCCAAAGAAGGAGACTCCACGACACTCCAAGGCAGCATATTCCACTGCCAGACAGCTCTGACCGTCAGGAAGTTCTTCCTGAGGTTCAGGTGGAATCTCCCTTCCTGCAGCTTGAATCTATTGTTGCTTGTCCTAGTCTATCTGTTACCTTGGTTTCTCAGGACTCCATTAAAGGATTCCCAAAAGCTGTCAAAATTTGTCTCTTGTAAGGAAAAATTAGCTCTGCACTGCTTTAGCTATGCACAAAGGACAGCGTATTCCAGGATCTTAAAAAACCCAATTTTTATGGGGTCAGGCCCAGTCAAAAACCACACAAATTGTTCAAATGTAAGTATTTTATTAACACAGATGTAAAGTCCCTACAATAACTCAGCTGCACTCACTATAACAAGTATACCAGACTATAGAAAGTTAAAATTCATACAATCATTCAGCTACACTCACTCTGCAAGCATACAAGACTATATAGTTAGAAAGAGATGAAAATTAGGAAAGAGAGAGAGAGACATAAAAGATTTGATACCAATCCAGAAGTCAGAAACAAACTCAGCCACGCCTTAAAGGGCTGCGGGGAACTTACAAACTTCATTGTTTTGCAGATTTGAAAGAATCTCCCTACTTTAAGCTCTCAAACCTACAACTCCTTCAAAAGAATCTCTCCAACTCCCAAAAAGAATCGGAAAATGTCTGGTTATATGTGAACAAAGTCCTGGGAAAGCCAGATGTTCCACTTTTTTATTAAGATGGAGTATTCCTTTTTAGTTCAAAGAAAATACAACCAAAAAATCCTTGTAGTTTCCTGTAAGATAGTATCTCTCTCCAGAGATTCAAGCATGCCTTAGGTGTCAGATTCCAGGCTATTTGCATTGTAAATTGTCTTCCTGGTGGCTGCTGACCATCCTTTCAAGTTTCCGTGAGCCAATTTGCCAGACCACTCCAGAATGTATGACAGAAAACAGAAATCCCCTGCCTACATCCTTCCAGTATATCTATGACTCACTATTTTTGATATAAAATAATTAGGTTCCTCAGGACACGGTTGTTAGGTATAATGGGTGTATAACATATGGAGCAGTGGAAAGCAAGCCCGCTCCCTCCTCAACATGACTTCCCTTCAAATATTTAAACCTGGCTATCATGTCCCCTCTTAACCTTCTCTTCTGCAGACTAAACATCTCCAGCTCCCTAAGATGCTCCTCATAGGGCTTCATGCTTCCAGACCCTTCACCATTTTGGTCATACTCCTCTGGACATGTTCCAGCTTCTCGATATCCTTCTTGAATTGAGGTGCCCAGAACTGGACACAGTATTCCAAATGAGGCCTGACCAATGCAGAATAGAGTGGTACCATTACCTCCCTTGATCTAGACAGAAAAAAGGAACACAGAAAAAAAAAGTGGGGGGAGAGCTACCTTACACATCCAGTTGTACATTTTTGGTCATGGCATAATTTCTTCAGTTAGCACACTTGTCGTGTAAGCAGAGTTACACATGTGCAACTGCCATATAGGGAGATGTGCAGTCTTGGATGATGTGTTAACTGTTCATCAGTACCTTCAATGTCCTGCTTGATTCACTGTGACAGTAGAAGCACAGTTGATTGTATGATGTCAATATTCAACAGAAAGATGATATAGCACAGCCACACCCAACTATGTGGGTGTAGACTAACACTAGACAAACACAGTGTAGGATCTCAGCTTTTATTTTGCCACAGTGTAGTCCTTGCCATTTCAATGCGTCACTGACCTTGGTGGCAAAATATTCAAATTGCATGCAAGAGATTAAAGAGCATCTTTGAGAGCCTTTGGAACTTTCTCTTCTCTCATTCTTTCATCAGTTTCTTCCCTTGTGTTGGGTGTGGGAAACTCAGGTTTTAATTCTGGCTTAGTTGGCATAAATCTTGCCTAGTTGCCTCTGGACAGGTTAATGGCTTTTAATTGTGTCTTTCTTATAGGGCTATTGAGAGGACAAGCACACTGTCATGGAAAATGGAAAATAAGCAATGTAAAAGGAGAAGCAATCAGAAACCTGGTCGTGACTTATGCCTTTATAAGTTGCCCCATGTTAGCAGTTAGACATTTTCATCCAATACAGAATATCTGCATTTAATTCTGTATATTGTTCATTGTGTCCAGATGAGCACTGGGTTGCACATTTGAGTGCGTATTTGGTTGTGCAATGTTTGCATTCAGCCCAAGGGATTTCTGACAGAATTAATGTCTGACCCTGCGTGCAGAGGTTTATGCTGTGTACAACCATGATATAAAATTTCAGCCGATACCTTTTGCACAGGAAACTATAATACTAAGCATCATTGCTACTAGCAAAAAAAAGGGGAGAGTGAGCAAGCACTGAGATCTCAGCTGATATGACCCATGTCTTTCTCTTGGCAGAAAGTCACCTATTTCAAATACAAGAGTGAAGCACAGACTGAGCGTATAGAAGCTGAGAGGGGTTGGATGAGCTGTTTGCACCAGACCTTGAGATCTGGAACCCTGGAAAGGTAAGTGTCTGTTCACTGCATCATCAAATGCATGTTTAATACCTTGATAGGTCAACAGTCATTGATGTTATTCATTGGTAAAGAAATATAGCATTACAACCTAAATCTGGTTAATCCTCAGATTATTTCCCGATGGATAGCTCTGTGTGTGTGTGTGTGTGTGTGTGTGTAGTGGTTGTGCATCAAATCTTAAACAGAAATCTGAGTGTATCAGCAAGCTGTGTGTTGCACTCTGGAGATGCCAAAAGTTCTTTTTTCTGAGTTTGCCCATAACAGTACTTGATACACTCTTGGGTTTTCTCTCTCCAGTTCCTGTGTCAAAAGGATAATAATGACTTCATGGGATTTCACTCCTTTGCTCATAGAGACCTGTGGATGTTTATTTGGCTTTTGCAAACCTGGCGGTCCTCCAAAATCACAGATTGTGGGCTTTGCATTGTGGGTAAAAGACACCCTCTCTTCTGGTGGAGTAGCTCAGGGTAACTTTGGAAGAGGATTTGTGCATTTAGATTGCTAAGAGGGCTATCTGCATCTCATGTTCCTGGGTGATGTCATGAATGATCCGAGCCGTTAGTTGAGTCATCAGGACTGTGCTGAGGTCATTGTGCCATCCTTGGAGATGATCTGAGAGCTATTCTGAAGTCATCAATCTTGAGGGTAATGTGAAAAAGAGGATTCATGCAAAATTCTCAAGAGGCTCTTGGATGTTTCTGAGGTTCTTCTGCATTTTATCTTGTTGTTTCTTCTTTTGTGCTTGGATGCTGCTTGAGAAGAGGCCTAAATATCCTTGAGGCACCAGGTCTCAATTGATTTTGGAAGCTAAGCAGGGTTAGTACTTGGATGGGAGGCCACCAAGAAAAATCAGGTGCTGTGGGCTATATATCAGAGGAAGGAATCGCCAAACAACTTCTGAGTATTCTGAGTATTCCTTGCCTGAGCAAAACCAACAGACTTCACTGTAAGTCAGCAGCCAACTTGAAGACCAACACACACACATACACAGGATGAGAATATTTCTCATGTCTGCATACAGCGGAAAGGGACATCTTGTGTTTCAGACAGTTGTGATAGATTTCAGACCAGTAGATTCATTTTTGTTGTTGTTGCATGGAAGACCTCTAACATGAAAATAGGTTTTGAATTATTGTTCACTTTTTCTGTTTGTGAAGCACAGGAAGACATTCTGTGAAGTTCCAGAAAGTCTTTGAGAGATCTCTTGAAATCTCAGTGCAGAGATTGCAGCATGTTCTGTAACCTCTCCTTCCAAGGACTGCAATGCCTGCAGGTTGGAATACAGAGAAAGAAATATGGAGGAAAGCACAGGCATGTCAGTAAGGCAAGAAATTTGTCCATTTGTTTTTTGTCCATACTTTAAAGCTCCTGACAGAGAAGCCGAAACCAAATAGGTCAAGAAGCTCAGAGGTCCTTTAATAATGTTTATAATGCCCTTTTCACTAAAGGCTGGAAGATCAACATATTTAGTCAAGGACAAGGATAATTAAACATAACATTATAAATATATATTTAACGAAGTCTCCAGCTTCCTACCAATTGCTACCCACTTCAGCAACTTCTGGCATAACTCAACAGCTAAATCTGGACAAATCAAAGAGGGAGGTATTCAACCCCTTACAAAAAGGAGTGAGATCTTCCTGTGACTAGAGGTCCAAAGGAAGATCGTTCCACAGATGTGGAGCCAGATCTTGAAAGGTTCACAGCCTTGACAGATCAGTGAGTGTCAGTGGAACAGACAATAATCCTCCTACAGATCTTGGGTTCCTAGATGGTACCTTCCATGCTAGCTGAGCAGCCAGGTATTGGGCATGGGGTGGGGGTGGAAATTAATGCGCAGATCCTTAAATATCAGAACCAAATGGGTCCTGACCCAGACTGGTAGCCAGTGAAGGGACCTATGGGGAGAAGAAACATGTGAATATTTAAGGCAGATTTAAAACAACCTGGAATGGATTTATTGCCCTACCAAAATGAGAGATGTCAACAGCAGCCAAAAGAGGAGAGAAGTTACAGCCCTTGGCCCTGATCCAGCCTTGTGGTGACAGACAGCTAAGCAAGTGTGATAACATTTAGTCCCAAAGGGAGAGACACCCTGCCCATTTGCTTAACAAGATGTAGCCAATTAATCTGAGCATCAAACTTTAGGAAGAGATGGACATTAAAATGTGCACAAAAACAGGAGCAGATATGCAGTCTTTACTGTCATATTCTTTTTTGGTCCTGCATTCAGAGGTCTCTGGGTGACTGAGTAATCTGGTGAGTCCAGTGGGTACAATTTTATGACCCTTTCACCCTCTGGCATCTGCGGGGATGGCCCAAATTACCAAATCCTGAAAAAACACCAAAATGGGCAGAAGTTAATCTTTGACTTTGAAAAAGGGTTATTTTTTTGATTCCAAAGACATAGTCGTGTCAGTCTGGATCTGTATGCAAAGAGATCTTGTAGCATCTTTGAGACTGCAAGAAAAAAGTTGGTAGCATAAGCTCTCATAGATTTAATTCTGCTTCATCAGATGCATGAAGGAAAGTGCCTAGGTGCAGACCTTTATGATAAGGCTATGTGTGTGAATAGCAATAGAAATGCAAAACTTGTGGGTATGGTGATGAAATGACAAGTTTGGTGATTGAGGGACAAAGGCAGGAGGACAGACATTGCCTAAAACCAAAGCAAGTAGGTAACCATACAAATGGCAGAGGGAGTTCTTGGAATATAGCATGATGCTGGCTTGGAACTAGGGAAAAAATGTGATAAACTGGGCAAGAGAGCCCTCATGAGTCTGGGTTGTTAACTAGTCTTATAAAGTGTAGTGTTCCAGGAAACCATTGTCTCTGTTTAACCCACTGTCAATGAACTGGAGCTTGTACACATATTCCAGTTCTGCTGTTTCTCTTTCCAATCTTCCTTTGTAGGGTGGGTTGGTTGGTTGGTTCAAGGACTGCTGCTCTGAGGTCTGGATTGGAATGTCCAGGAAGATTGAAGTGTTCTGCAACATTTTTTGTTGTATTATTCCCATTCCTAGTGTCTGATTTATGTTCATTTATCCTCGGGCATAGAAACAGACCTGTCTGCCCAGTGCAGAGTGATGAAAGGCATTGATGACAGAGGATGGTATATTTCACATAAGAGGATGAACAAGTAAAAGTACCTCTAATATTATGGGTTGTGTGATTAAGTTTGTGGTGACATTTCTCAAGTAGATGTGTGGGCAGAGCTGGCATCTGAGTTTATGGCAAGGTCTTGTACCCATCTCCCTGGTTACTTTTGGTGTTAATATCTGAAAGCTGAAAGCTAACAACTTCCTGTACAAGCCAGTAGATGTGTTAAGATCTTCAGGGGAGAGCCTTCTCTTGGTCTCACCACCCTCACACACCCTTTTGGTGTGGGCATAGGAGAGAGCCTTCTCCGTGGCTTTTCCCAGGCTGTTGAACTCCCTTCCGCAGCAAGTCTGGCTGGCCCCCTCTCTCTTCTTGATGCCTTTTCATGGCCAGGTGAATGCCTTTTTATTTGCACACGCTTTTGAGTTGTAAATGACATAGCAGTCATGTACATGAGGTGATGTGTTTTATTTTTCTTAAATCTGTTATTGTAAGTTCAATTTCCGATGTGGTTTTAGCTGTCTTAATCATGGTTTTTAATTTAGTGTTATTGAATTCTTTTTAAATTCTTTTTTATTTGCTTCTTTAAAAAAACACATTTTGTAAAAGGAGATTTTAATCTAATCTTGTTTTGAATTTTGTGAAACCCTTTGGATCCCATCCTGGGAGAAAGCCGGGGTATAAATTCAATAAATAAATAAGTGTGTGGGGAGATTGATGCTGTCTCCCGCCCTTGAGTAGGAGATGGGACACACACACACCCCTTTCGCCCTTGGAGATCATCTAGCTGCCACCACCTACTGATTTTAAATCTCCATCACGCAGTAACTCAGTAGGAAGCTACTAGGGTAAGAATCTGTGAACTCAGAGTGTTGCAGGAAAGCATTTGGCTGTTATCTGGGCCATACATGTTGAACTACTGCAAGAGGCTTGCCTCTCCCACCCTCTCCTATGGAAGTGGGGAATCCTACCTGTGAATGCAACTGGCAGACACCTGGAGAGAGAGAGCATGGGTAGAGGAGATCTTTAGAAGGAAAGTTTTTTTATTCTAAGCAGCAAACACAATGACAAAAATCATCCCCCTTCATAAAGTTATGTTTCTTCAGGCGTTAACAAAGTTGCAGACAAGCCTAGGTCATTTCAGCCAGAGTTTTAAAAGAACATAATCCCTAATGTGACTATCTAAAACATTCCTTATTCTTCTACTCAAATTACTGTCTGGATACTGGGATGGTGTTGGGGGAGGAAGCCAAAAATCTGAACCAGTTGGCCCAGCCTGCAACCGGCCTCTCTCTCTTGTTGACGTTCCTTTGTCTCTCTCCGAGATCTTTTTTAAAACTTCATGACTGAAGCATTTGGAAGCTTCCGACCTCATTCCCCCATCTGGTCTTTCAGGTTGGGCAATTGTCTCTCATGATCTCTGATGTCCCTCTATGATGCTGATTCCCCAAAACGTGTAACTTAAACCCAACACTTCATTATGTTGGGGAACTGAGAGATTTGTAGTAACAAGTCTCCCAACCAGCAGAGTATTTTGTAATGCACAGGCAGAAGTTGAACAAATTACCAGTCCCACTTTATGATCACCACCTCAGACACATTAATCTAGCTCAGAATAAACACAAACAGTTTGGTTGAAAATATGAACAGTTTACTCACAAAATCTTGCGCATAGTCTACACAGGTTCAATTCTTGAAGAAAGTAAGGAGAAATTAAGCAGTCACATGGTTACTGAAAATAATCCCTGTTAGGAGATCTCAGAGCATGCTTTCAGGACAAAAGGTGAAGACAAAAGGGGGAAGAGGAAGGCCATTTCCGCACTAGCCTGTTATAGCGTGATGGTTCCACTTTCAACATCCTCTGAAATCCTGGGGTTTGCAGTTTCGGGAGGAGCTGGCCGGCCCCTCCCGAAACTGCAAACCCCAGGATTCCAGAGGATGTTGAAAGTGGAATCATCGCGCTATAACAGGCTAGTGCGGAAATGGCCAAAGAGAACATGCAAGGGGAAGTGGGTGTTGACCAAAACAGGACATTTACTCCAGGCAGTCCCCTCTCTGCCTACAATAGACATGCAAATTAACAAGCCAGTTAATTAAGCATGCAAAGTTTGCCACTCCCAACACATTTACCCCTTGTTTACTTGGAGAGAGAACTATTCCCCTTCAGCTATGTTGTCTAGATAATGGGAAGAGTCCATTATCACAGGAGAAGAAGCCTGTGACCCAAGGAAAAGGCATAATGCAGCTCTTGGAGGGTTCTAGGAGAGCCAGTTCACCTTCTGGTCCCCAAAAAGAGTAGTCTGGAAAGAATCTGTTGGGGCAATGAAAGCTCTAAAGCAGGGGTGGGGAAAGAGTGGCTGATGCACCTTGGAAACTTCCAGGTCACCAATGGGGTATTGTTGTATTTCTGCAGGGTACCTATGGACTTGTAAAGCTACAAAATATAGAACTGTGATGTAGGATCTTGGCCAAGGTATAGAAATAGATATAGATTAGATATAAATATACATGATAGAGATAGAGATATAAACTTTAACATGAACACTAAGTGACATTTTTAGTATAACCTAAAGCTGAAACACAGTACAAAAACAATAAACTGAAAACATGAAACACTAACTCACTAGAACACTAACTTACACACAAAAGGGCTCTGACCCCCCACCAACCAGGCCATTTCCTTACTACATTCTTATAGCACTATTATTCCACTTTCAACATCCTGTGGAATCCTGGGGTTTGCAGTTTAGGGAGGGCCCTTTGAGGTCCCTCCCTAAACTGCAAACCCCAGGATTCCATAGGATGCTGAAAATGGAACAACAGTGCCGTTAACAGTCTAGTGTGGAAATGGCCCCAAAATGTCATGGGAAAGAGGAGATAAGAAAAGGCAAAAACAAAGGGAAAAGAAGTCTATCCAACCATTACAGATCCACCCGAGCAAACTTACTAGGGTTACTTGTAACCATGCCCACAAATTATTGCATTGTTAGATTTCTTCTTGTCTCAAAAAGTCCTTAAACGGTTTCCAATCTTTCAAAAAAAAAAAAATCTTCAAGTGACTTATCTTTATGGTTTTGCTATTTAGGATAGCTCAAGCAAGCAATATATTTTAAATGCTTTTGCGATGAAATACCGACGTCTGCCAAACAGTGTTGCCGCTTACAACTTTAAAACCCCACATCAGCAAAGACAATAACACTTATCTGAATTCTACTTAAATAGAGATTGACAAATAGGAAACGAAAGGGATCCCCGTCTATCTTCTTCCATTTTATTTTATTTTATTTTATTTTATTTTTTTAGATCACACTGCTTTCTGTTTGTGTGATCCTGACCTTCTCTCCTCCATAGATATGTTGGATTTGCTAGACAATCTTTTTCCTTCCACATTTCATTGAACACCACTGAGATCCCCGCTTGAGCAGAACCAGAGATATGAACAAGCAGCTGCTTCTTGTCAGCAAGCGTGACATTTTGTCCCGGACTTGGCGGCTGGTAGGATCTGAGAAGATGGACTTGCCTGTTTGTTTAAGATGAGGATGCAGTAAACCTCGCTAGCAGCTCCGCTACCCACCCTCCCCAGCCCTTAAATCCCTAATCAAACAGCGACATCCGGACCAGCAGTTGGGCAATATCAGGAGGATGAAGAAATGTTTGCCTTGTTGTTGGCGCTGCTCCTGGAGAGTTCTCTCTAGTTCAGTTGCTGGATTTATCAGCTTTCTCAGAGAAATGGAGCTGAGGAGCTGAGCCACAAGAATAGCACTGGGCTAAGAACACCCTGGTGGATGAGGCCAAGGAAGCTCTAGTTCAGGGACGGGGAACTGGCCCGTTTTGTGGATGAGTGTTTTGTCCCTGAGGGGCCAAAGAGATACCTTTGCTCACTGGGTTTCTCCTTGGAAGAAAGCAGTTTTAGCAATTTTCTTCCTGCCAGAGAAAGTCTTCAAAACTTTGAGGACTATTCACAATTGGAGCTTTATTCTGCGGAAAATTTGCATCTATTTGTTTTGCAGGGAAAACTGTATTTTCTGGCTGGATAGCAGTATGTGTGGAAGGGATCTAGGAGTCTTCGTAGACCACAAGCTGAACATGAGTCAGCAGTGTGATGCGGCAGCCAAGAAAGCCAATGCAATCCTTGGCTGCATCAATAGGAGTATGGTGTCTAGATCGAGGGAGGTACTGGTACCACTCTACTCTGCTTTGGTTAGACCTCATCTTGAATCCTGTGTCCAGTTCTGGGCACCCCAATTCAAGAGGGATATTGACAAGCTGGAGCAAGTCCAGAGGAGGGCGACCAAAATGGTGAGAGGCCTGGAAGCCATGCCCTATGAGGATAGACTTAGAGAGCTGGGTATGTTTAGTCTGCAGAAGAGAAGGCTAAGAGGGGACATGATAGCCATGTTTAAATATTTGAAGGGATGCCACGTAGAGGAAGGAGAGGGCTTGTTTTCCGCTGCTCCAGAGACCAGGACAAGGAGCAATGGATTCAAGCTGCAGGGAAGGAGATTCCACCTGAATCTCAGGAAGAACTTCCTGATGGTCAGGCCTGTCCGGCAGTGGAATGTGCTGCCTCGGAGTGTAGTGGAGTCTCCTTCCTTGGAGGTTTTTAAGCAGAGGTTTGATGGCCATCTGTCGGGAGTGCTTTGAGGGTGTTCCTGCATGGCAGGGGGTTGGACTGGATGGCCCCTGGGGTCTCTTCCAACTCTACATTTCTATGATTCTATGATCTTCCTCTGAGGCAGAGAGTGTCTGATGTGCCCCAAAACCCACTAGGTTTCCTGGACGGAGTGGGTATTCGAACCCGGGTCTCTCAACGACCTAGTCCAGCACTCAAACCACTACCCTATGCTCGTTTTTAAGATTTGTTCAGAGGAGGTTTGCCATTGCTTTCCTCTGAGGCTGAGAGAGTGTGACTTATCTAAGGTCACCCAGTGGATTTTGAGGGCTGAGTGGGGATTTGAACCCAGGCTTTCCATGGTTCCACACTCAACCACTATACCACACCAACTCTCCATTCTATGTTGCCCCGATAATTCTGTCCACGCTCTTTTTGTCCTGCTGTACGGACATGTTACTTTTCCCTTTCTTAACCACCAGCTCTCTTCTGTGTGCCAGGCCTATGCCAGCCCGACGTCTCTAGTCTTCCTTGCCCCCTTTATTTGTGGAGCAGCTCCAGTGCACGGTACATTGCTAATAACAGCAATTACCATTTACACGTTGCCTACAAGGTACGGAGGCAGTAATGGGATCCAGAGGGACAAAATTAAAGCGATATAATATGCTAAGATAAATTAACGTTGTAAAATTAGCCACGGGTCTAGTCAGAGATCTGACAAACGTGTCTCACAGCTTTGTTACGAGCTTGGAGCGCCACTCAATTTGATTAGTGGCCCAGAGCAAAACTGGCAGGAGCAGGGCGGCTGCGGCACAGGGACGGTTTGAGGGGGAAGAGTTTACAATGGGCCGTTTCGCCCACATGCTACTAGTTAGCAAAGCTTTCTCCTCTCCTTGGCTCAGCAGAAAGCCTCTGTAGTTCCGTGCTCTCTGGCAACTAAAGCTGCAGCGTTCGTCACATGGAAATGTTTTCAGAATTACTGTAGGAAGGAGCAAGCGAAGCTCAGACCAGTATGTATAGGCTGCCACCATGAAATTTAACCCTCTTGGTCCATAGCTGATTCTTGGATACGTTGGGTGATGGGCACCCACTTGAACATGTCTGATTCCATTTGATTTCACAGAATCATAACTTGTGGAATCCTAGAGTTGGAAGAGACCCCAAGGGCCATCCAGTCCGACCCCGTTCTGCCAGGCAGGAAGACACAATCCAAGCATCTCCAGCAAATGGCCACCCAGCCTCTGTTTAAAAATTTCCAAAGAAGGCAACTCCACCACACTCCAAGGTAGCATATTCCACTGTCAAACTGGTCTTGGCACCAGGAAGTTCTTCCTAAGGTTTGGATGGGATCTCTTTTCTTGTAGTTTGAAGCCGTTGTTTCATGTCCTAGTTTCCAGAAGCTTGCCCCATCCCTTCAAGTATTTAAACATGGCCAACATGTCATCGCTTAACCTTCTCTTATCTATGTTAAACATACTCAGCTTCCTAGGCTGCTCCTCATAGGGCTTCATGGTTTCCATGCCTTTTACCATTTTGGTCACCCTCCTCTGGACATGTTCCAGTTGATCAATATCCTTCTTGAATTGTGGTACCCAGAACTGTACACAGTACTACTGCAAGCGAGATCTGATCAAAGCAGAATAAAATTGTGTTACTACTTCCTTCAACCTAGATATACAGTCCTCCTTCCACATTTGTGAGTTTGACCTTCATCAATTTGATTATTCGCAAGGTGCATATACATCTTGCTCTCCATTCCCTTGCCTTTTGCCTGGGTGCAGAGAGGATAGGCGTCTGTGGCTGGGCAAAAGGCAAGGGAATGGGGGGTGAGGCACATGCATCTCTCCCATTTCCTTGCCTTTTGTCTGGGCACAGAGGAGGAAAGCACTGCACCAAGACAAAAGACAAGGGAGTGGAAGGGGGAACCCTGGAAGGGAATGGAGGGAAGGGTGGGGGGAGTTAAATATTTTCCACTTTTGTAAGGATTCTGTGACCCAAGCCATCACAGAAGTGGAGTGGCCACTTTATTCCTATTGATACAGCCTAGAATCACATTAGCTGTTTTAGCTGCTGCAGGACAGAGCAGGGCAAGGTCCGGTTAGTCCTTAGATAAGGGTCCACCAAGTGGGAAGAGCAAGGATCTCCAGACAAGGCTAGGAAAGAATCCCACCTGAAACCCTGAAGAGCCAAGGCTTTGCTGAGACATTGCTGAGCTGGCTGGACTCCCAGCAGTCTGACTCAGTACAAAACTAGCTTCCTACATTTCCATGTTGAAGATCAGAGGCTAAACATCCTGAGTATCTCTAGGCAGAAAGAGAGAGGGAGAGAAATCTGTTTGAATCTCCAGAGAGTCACAGCTGCCAGTCAAAGTTGCCAATACCGGGTTGGAGGGTACTGCCTTGTGTGAGTGCCTTCATATGGAGAAAGTCGCAGGTTGAATCCCTGTCAGAACCTCCAGGTAGGGCTGGAGAAAGCCTAGAGAAAGTAACTGCTGCCAGCCAAAGGTAGAAATACTGAGTTAAATGGACTCCTGACAAGCTGACTCACAGCATGTGGCTTCTTCCTCTGTTCCTATATCTGGTTTCAGAAGCTAAGCAGCATCTCTCCTGGTCAGGACTTGGGTGGGAGACCACCAGGAAGGAACACCAGGGATCTCCAGTTAGAGCCAGGAAAGAATCCTGCCTCACACTCTGGGGGGCTTTTGCTGCCAGGTACTGTTGACAACACTGGCTCAGATGCTGCCTCAAGTATGAATCAGTATGATAATAGAATCATAGAATCATAGAAATGTAAAGTTGGAAGAGACCCCAGGGGCCATCCAGTCCAACCCCCTGCCATGCAGGAACATCCTCAAAGCACTCCCGACAGATGGCCATCAAGCCTCTGCTTAAAAACCTCCAAGGAAGGAGCCTCCACTACACTCCGAGGCAGCAGATTCCACTGCCGGACAGCCCTGACTGTCAGGAAGTTCTTCCTGAGGTTCAGGTGGAATCTCCTTTTCTGCAGCTTGAATCTATTGCTCCTTGTCCTGGTCTCTGGAGCAGCAGAAAACAAGCCCTCTCCTTCCTCTACGTGGCATCCCTTCAAATATTTAAACATGGCTATCATGTCCCCTCTTAACCGTCTCTTCTGCAGACTAAACATCCCCAGCTCTCTAAGTCTGTCCTCATAGGGCATGGCTTCCAGGCCCCTCACCATTTTGGTCACCCTCCTCTGGACTTGCTCCAGCTTGACCATGTCCTTCTTGAATTGGGGTGCCCAGAACTGGACACAGTATTCAAGATGGGGTCTAACCAAAGCAGAGTAGAGCGGTACCAGTACCTCCCTCAATCTAGACACCATACTCCTATTGATGCAGCTGAGAATTGCATTGGCTTTCTTGGCTGCCGCATCACACTGCTGACTCATGTTCAGCTTGTGGTCTATGAAGACTCCTAGATGCTTTTCACACATACTGCTATCAGGCCACGTGTCCCCCATCCTATATTTCTGTATTCCATTTTTTCTACCTAAGTGTAGGATGATGGTACAGAAAATGCCACTTCTTTGTGGAAATGTCATCTTCTGTATGGAAAAATCTGTTTCCTGCACAGAAAATGCTGTTTTCTGTTTAAATAAACCATGTGCCAATTTTGCATAGACTAAGTCCCCAAGTATGGTGTTTTCTGTTTAGGGAAAAAGTATTTTCTGTGCAGTAAGGAATATTTCTGGGTAGAAGCTCCTATTTTTGGTGCAGAAAATGGCTATTTCCTTTGCAGAAGGTGCTGTTTTCGGCACAAAATAACTCCATATGAATTTTGTGGAAAACAGGCAGTGAACTGTGAGGATTCTCGTCAGCCCAGGATTCTTCTCATCGGGGGTTCTCAACACTTGGAAAACATGGTTTTTTGTTTTTTTTAACCATTTCTCCAATATTTTCCAGTGTTCTTTCCACTCTTATCCCCTCCTTCCCCCACCAGCTTCTCCAATTTTCCTTGTTCTATTTCTGGGATGAATTGGGGACCCTGATCAGCCAATTGGAGCCCAGCTGCCATCTCTCGCGACCAGGAGTGGCGGCAGTGTTTTTATTTTTTTATTTTTTTATTATTTTTAATGGGCCAGATCATACGCTTTATTAAGCAAGATCTAAATCATTTCTGCCCCACCAGGGCCCTTTGGTATGCACTGGCCATTAAACACGCAATTAGCTTGCATTTACAAATCTGTAAAAAAAAAAAAAAAAGAGGTTCTGGCTGCCCATTCCACATCCATTGCTGGAGGGGGAAAAGACGGGAATTATTTCTCCCTCCAGCTGAGCCCGTCCTGTGCCATTGTCTAATTAGCCACCAAGAAATGGAGGCTGTTCTGAGCAGCGAGAGCCATTTCTCTCCCCCAGCACACATAATGCATAGGAAAGTGAGGGTTTTGCCGCGACTCTGCTGCTGTTTTCATTTGCTTTGAAACTCAATATTGCAAAGAGCTGCTTTGCAACCCGCCGAGAGCTATGATTTTTCCAGCACTTTGTCGTGAATAGTGGGTTGGAATCCTGTTGGTGTTTTATATGCACACATAAGTTCTCTTTTTTGGCCATTGTGTAACATCCATGTTTTGTTCACAGTTGCTTAAGCAGAGTTCTGAAAGTGCAATTGTTGCATACGTGGTTGTGCAGCCTAAGTGTAGCAATTTGTTGGTGCCTTCGGGGTACCCCTTGACTCACTGGGATAGTGGCATCAGCCCTTGTGCATTCGCTGATGTAAAATGGGACAGTAAACAGGCCATCTTTCAAGAGTGCTATAGCTGTGTACTCCTGCCGGCAAGGGTCCGTTACCCTAAACGAGAGGGGGGCTTTGAAGTCCACTCACAATGCCAGTGTCTCTTTAGAATTTGGTGAATTATGGCTTTAAAAAGGCCTGCGAGAGGAGAATAATGGAAGGATCTTTTTAGCTGTCTGTACCAGTACCAACTGCGGAGAGGAGTCCAGTTTAAAGTTAAACAGAGTATTTTATTGGGAATAAGCAGACACACAAACAAATCAGACACTCTTAAGAAACATACAAGGCTATCAGAAAATTAGGCAAGAAAGGTTGGATAGCAAGAGATTAGGTGGAAGAGGTCGTAGTTACCCATCCTAAAGCAGAAGGTCAAAGCAGAGTGGCTCAGACGGTGTGTCTGAGGGTAGCACGGAGAACAGGAATCTGAACCAACATGTGCAGCATAACTCACCTAAGGTACTACCACATACTACAATTTACTAAGGCTGGAGTTGGGTTTTTTATACACTATTTCCTGCCCTGAAGGAGAGTGCATGGACAAAGCAGTAATGGCTTCTTCACAGGGTTGACAAAGGAGTCCAGAATGGGCCAATTGTCTAACCCCAGGTGACAAAACATTTATGGGAGTCATGACAATCTCTTGCTGTTTTGGTCAGGTAGTAGGAAAGGAGAAAGTCTCTGTAGGATATGCTCACAGGAGTTCCTGATTGCTTCACCTGGGCAGTTTGGCCTGCTGTTGTTTTCGGAAGTGCTCGCAACTTGCAGATTTTGAAAGGATTGTCCCAAGCCCACCAGCACTGGGCTTTTCTGCCTAATCGTCTCTGAACTTTTGACCCGAACATGTCTGAGGTCATCCTGACCTGGCATGTGCTTACAGCCAGTGCACTTTGAAACATGTTTTTCAGCAATGAAATATGTCCAAGTGTGACTATAGTACATCCCACATGGTGAGGGTATATGGTGTGGTAACAGGGTTAAACTAAATGGCCCTCACATTCCCTTCCAGTACTATGATTCTATGATTAGGAAGAACTTTCTGATGTGAGAAGAGTCATTCAGCTGTGGAAAGCACTGCTGCAGGGGGTGGTACAGTCTCCAGAGATGGAAAGGGCATCTTTCAGGGATGCAGTAATTGCATATCTCTTCATGGTAGGGGGTGGGTTATTTATTTATTACTTATTTATTATTTAAAGTATTCCTATACCACCTCCAAGCCAACAAGGGCTCCCGAGGCAATGAACAAATAAAAGCCAATTAAAGCAATATGGAGAAAAAAATGCATTAAAAAACGGTTTAAAAGTCCCTAAAAGCAGCCTAAAAAACAACCCTAGAACCCAATTTTGAAACAGTAAAAACAGTTCCACTTGGAAAAAAGTGTCCCCACCTTTTGTGTAGTCCAGTTGTGTTACGAGAGCCTCCATACTTTTAAAAGGAAACAAAAATATATAATTCATAGCGCAATAACTTTGCAATAATATTTGAAGCTCTAGCATGGCCCCTCTAGCCCCACACCAGATTGGGGGAGGCCAAAATGAATTACTGTGACATGCAGCCCAAATGTGGGCGGGGGAGGGATTGTGATACAAAAGCTATCCCTTTCAGGAGTCACCAAGCGGTCAAAGGGCTGGAAACTATGAAGCCCTGTGAGGAGCGGCTTAGGGAGCTGGGAATGTTTAGCCTGGAGAAGAGAAGGTTAAGAGGGGACATGGTAGCTATGTTTAAATATTTGAGGGGATGTCATGTGGAAGATGGGAAAGGCATGTCTTCTGATGCTCCAGAGACTATGACAGTATGGAGCAATGGCTTCAAACAGAAAGAAAAGAGATTCCACCTAAATATTTGGAAGAACTTCTTGATGGTTTGACAGTGGAATACGCCCAGTGGGAGTGTGGTGGAGTCTCTTTCTTTGGAGTTTTTTAAACCGAGGCTGGATGGCCATCTGTCCAAAGGAGTGCTTTGATTGTGTCTTTCTGCCTGGTAAAATGGAGCTGGACCAGATAGCCCTTGGGGTCTCTTCCAACTCTGTGATTCCATGATCATTCACTGGCCCATTTTCAGCCCCTCCCCAGCCATGCAAAACCACCTCAGAAATTAGTGGTTTTGCTTCCTGATTTGAAAAAGTGTTGCTCCAGCAGAAGAGGGGTATCTGTGTACGTGGTCCAAAACTGACTCCTCATCCCCAGAAGAGTTGCTCCCCCCATAAGGGCAGCTGATGGACAGACTAGAGAAGTCTGATTGTACCTGAAGTGCCTTGACCAATGTCCACCCTGTGCCATTGGAGACGCCGTCTCCCATGCTTTCCATTTTCACCCAGCATGCCCAAACTGGTCCACGGAGCAGGGAGTGATTCTTAGCTACTCTCCACTGATGGTGCCTGGCAATGCTCCCCCTCTGTAGTTGTTTGTGTATGTCTATTTACACAGTCAAAAACTGGAACCGCTTTCTTGGCTGGGAAGGAACCTGCAGACCTTTTGGAGAGGAAAGAAAACCAAGAAGCTGGGCTCGAAAGCTGTTTCACCTAGATTTCTTTCCCCCTTGTTTGTTATCTCTGAGCTCTTCATTGCCTTGGCCTAGCACAGACAGATGTATTTCTTGCTTCTATTGATAGAGAATGCAGTGAAAGCAGGATCTGGGGTAAAATAACAGGCGTCCCCAGAGAGCAGTGTACTGTATTGAAAGCGGCTGTGGGACTGAGTTGATAGAGCCCTTATTGGCTGTGTTGTATCTCCTAATGCAAACAGACAGCGTTTCCTGATAAGTCACATCCGTCAGTATGGATGGCACTCCGTCATGTCTGGTAAAGAATGCAAAGGCGCTGCCGAGGGTTTCGTTAGGAGAGAAGGCTGGATGGTAAGATGAAAAGTCTCTCTCTCTTTTTCTGTCTCGTTTTCTGTGGCAAACATACTCTGTCTAGAATTCTGTATTATAATTGTGACAACACAGCAGGCAGCCAAGGAAACATACTACTGGGAGCAAACAGCAAATATATGTCTAGCCGAAGCACTGATCCCACTAGAATTTTCATAACCATGGGTCAGGAAATGGACACAAACTGGTCTTTTCTGAATATCCTCCAGTGGGACGGAAGGTCCTACCGTGGTTCAACAGCCTAGCAAAGATTGCTTTTTTTGGACTACAACTCCTGGAGTCTCTTAGGGACTAGAAACATAGATTTATTCCATTCATTGGATGCAATGAGGGATTTCAGCAGTCCATTTTTCCCCAAAAGCAACCAGTGGGGCCTAGGGAAAGTGAGGCATCTAACTACAAAAAGGCAGGGGGAAGGATAGTTGCTTGTTCTGCAAGTGCAGGCAGTGGCCCTTTCCACACGCGGGCGAAGAAACGGCCGGAAACACGCTGAAACGGAGCTTACCTTAAACTGGGTAAGTCCGTCGCCAGTGGAGCAACACGTTTTCGCTGCTCCACACTCGTCAGCGTCCTGCAGCATCCTGCAGCACCCAAAATTGTGGCTTACGACTGGCGGAGGCTCTCCACCAACCGGAGAACCTCGCCAGCCGGAAATCCCGCCCCTGGCAGATCTGCAGGCATGCCCTTGCACGTGCCTGCAAATCCACACCGGGCGCTGTGACCGGGCTACACGGGGCTACACACTCCGTGCCTTTTAAAAACCACATAAAAGGTGGTTTTTAAAAAGCACGCGGCACCGCCACTTCCAGGTGCCCTAGCGCGGATTGGGGTGTGGAATTACTCTAAAGTAATCCGCCCCAATCCACTTTATGGTGTAGACGACCTCCGTCAGAGGTCGCTCTACATCGTTTTAGACCCCCGTGTGGAAAGGGCCAGTGTCTCTCTTTCCTTGCCATTTTGTGGTTAGGTACCCCACTCACCTGCGCATATTTGGGAATAAGGGAGGGATTTAGTTCTGCACTTTTGTGCAAACCAACCCGTCCAAACAAAGAAGGTAACTGGCGAAGCAAATTAGCAGTGGAAAGGATATTTGAAAATATAGCCCACAAAAAAAGAAAAAGGTGAAAAAAATGTCTCTTGAGTGTCAAGATATACTAATGAGAAGAATCCTGAACTGACAAGCAGGTTAAGGGTTTCAGTCTGTATAAAATGCACACATGGAGTTTTTTGTTTGTTTGTTTTGTGCAGAAAGAAGCCTATTCTTCCCAGGAAATAGCATTTTCTGTGGAAAAATGCTGTTTCTTGCACCAAAAATGCTGTTTTCTGCACATGCACGCGCGTGCGCACACACACACACACACAAATGCACAGGTTTTCTAGAGAATAAAAATAGAATAAAAACACATGCGGACTTTTGTGGAGAATGATGTGCTGGACCACATCATTGTCTGCGTAAGAAACAGCATGTGCCACATAGAAAATAATCATCTTGCACAGAAATATTACTTCCTATGCAAAACATGCTCTTTCAGTTACAGAAATTGCTATTTTATGCATGTGTACTTGTGTGTGTGTGTATGCACACATACACACCTACCCCTACCTACCTCTATAATAAATCCCAAGCTGTGGATAGTCTTCGAAAAATGTACTTTGCCAGGACTTTCTCACAGCTGAAAAAAATGCTAAAATTACCTATTGCTTCCTTTGAGAATGAAATTAGTGACAGATTGCATTCCTAAAATGAATCATAGAGTTGGAAGAGACCCCAGGGGCCATCCCGTCCAACCCCCTGCCATGCAGGAACACCCTTAAAGCACTCCCAACAAATGGCCATCCAGCCTCTGCTTAAAAACCTCCAAGGAAGGAGACCCCACCACACTCCAAGGCAGCACATTCCACTGCCGGACAGCTCTGACAGTCAGGAAGTTCCTCCTGAGGTTCAAGTGGAATCACCTTTCCTGCAGTTTGAATCCGTTGCTCCTTGTCCTGGTCTCTGAAGCAGCAGAAAACAAGCCTGCTCCCTCCTCGACATGACGTTCCTTCAAATATTTGAATATGGCTATCATGTCCCCTCTTAACTTCCTCTTCTGAAGACTAAACATACCCCAAACCGTTCCTCATAGGGCATAGCTTCCAGAGTCTTCAGCATTTTGGTCACCCTCCTCCGGACATGCTCCAGCTTGTCAATATCCTCCTTGAAATGAGATGCCCAGAACTGGACACAGTGTTCCAAATGAGGCCTAACCAATGCAGAATACAGTGGTACTATTACCTCCCTTGATCTAGACACCATTCACCTATTGATGCAACCAAGAATCGTGTTGGCTTTCTTGGCTGTGGTTCACATTGACCTTTGAGAGTTTTGTTGGGAGTACAGAGTTGCTGTTAAATGAGGATGAAAATGATTTTTCTTAATATTTGTTACTTAATATTTGTTAACCTGTTAGAAGAAAGGTTTCTCCCAGTGCTGGAAAAATACCTGTCGAGAGGAACAGAGGGACAGTGAAAATTCTTGGCGCAGAAATGCACATGGTTATTTCTGTGCAAAAATCCTCCAACTTCTTGCAGAGATTTTTTTTTCCATAGAAGCTATTCCCTACAAAAGAAATATATTCTTCACAAGGAACACCATTTCTTGCACAGTGAACATTACATTTTGCACAGAAAACTTACATATTTTTCTGCATGGAAGATGCCCATGAGAGACTTACCAAAGTGCTAATACCTCTCAAGAACTCTGCAGAAAACTTCATTTTCTTCCACATTGGGGAGAAGCCTTTGGAAACCATTTGTCTTTGAATGCAAGGATGAGAAAGGTGAAGATTTAGATGCCTGACATTAAAGAATGCTGCAGCTTGAAGCTGTGTGCAGCCGCTTGCTGAACCTTGACTGCGCACCTTACATTCTGAGCTGGGTAACAACATTTTGCAAAGAAAATGCCACTCATTTCTAAATATAGCCAAGTGCAACCAGCTGGACAAATGCTTATTTGGTACAAATCTGGCATGATGAGATGCAACTTTATTTCAGCAACATCATTCCTGGCAGGAGCAAGGAAAGCGTACAGCACAATGCCCCTGGCTATACGTGTGTGTGTGTGTGTGTGTGTGTGTGTGTAAGATTGAGAGATAAGTTAAGGGGAAAGGGCTCAACATAGAGATGCTGGTTTTAGTGTCAGCCCTCTGGCTTTGTAGAATCATGGGCAAGCCAGGCATCTCTTTATTGACCTACTACATTTCTACCTTATGTTTCCCGCAAAATGGGGTGTTCAAGAAAGCAGGCAATAATAAAACAAAGCAGTGGTTCTTAAGTTTTTCTTTACATGGGACTCCCTGCAAATGTAACTTTTTGCAAGTGACCCCCAAGATTTAACTCAAGATTTTAATATTTGGATTTAAATGTTCAAATATTTATGCAAATATTCAAATGTTTATTTATTAAGGGCTTCTGGAGACTAGGATTCAAATCCCCCGCTCAGACACTGGGTCACCTCAGGTAAGTCACATTTTCTCAGCCTCAGAGAAAGGCAAAGGCAAGAAATCTTGTCAAGAAAAGCCCCATAACACATTCGCCTTAGGATCACCATAAGTCAGTTTCCAAAGGGAGAGACAGGGTGGCTAAAAAGAACCTCCCCTATCAGCAGCACTTTGTTGTTGTGTGCCTTCAAGTCACTTCAGATTTATGGCAACCCTAAGGTGACAGGGATTTTTTTGGGGGGGGGGTAAGATTTATTCAGAGGGAGTTTGCCTTTGCCTTCCTCTGGGTTTCCATGGCCAAGTGGGGATTCAGACATTGGTCTCCAGACTAGTCAGAGCTTGGGTCTGTGCCTGTGGCTGCTGCCGTGTCCCTTTCATCAGGAATGCAGCAGCAAGGATATGTGTGTGTGTGCTCAAACTGCTCCTTCATTCGCGAACAAGGGAGAGCACCACTGAAACACAGAATTAAAAGCAAAATATAAATTGAGAAGAACCTCTTTAACCTCAGAGAGTGATGAACTCTCTGTCATTAGATGTCTTTAAAAGGTCTTTAAAATTAGCATCTTTCAGGAGTGCTTTAGTTGCGTATTCCTACATGCCACGGGGTTAGACTAGATGGCCTTTGCGGCCCCTTCTGACTCTAAGATTCTATGATTTTATGAAAGTTTGATCTAGAATCAGGCTAAGATTCACTGGCAATGCCAAGTATTTTGGGTTCCTTGGTTGGTAAATCGTTCCAGTGCCTGCGCACATGGCTCAGGATGGGTTAATCTCTTAGATTTGTCCCTGAAAATCTTGTCTGTGAGGGATCTGCCCGCTCCTTCATAGTCCAGCTCTTGCAATGGCTGTAATGAAGCGCGCTTGTTGAGACAGCGCCGGCTCGGCATTGTGAGCCCGTGGCATCACTGAATCCTTTTTTGAACAGAACGAGCGCTCAGCTCATTACCGTGTCTAACAAACTGACGGAGACAGGTTCTGCAGAGAGATCACACGGCCCCTTTCTCTCCTGCTTGTGCTCCTGCTTCTCTTTTGCCTCCTTTGCTAAGTGCTGGCGCTTACATGAAAAGTCAAGAAGATGTGGGATGTTGAGGAAAGTGGGGTGGGGTGGGGGGTTTAGACATGCACTGGCAGGCAGACATGTGCTGCCTGCACAAATTTATGGATCGGAGATTTACATGCTCCTGGGAGGCTGTATATTTTCGCCAGAGTTGACACTTCATTGCCACAAATTACCAGGCGGGGAAGGTTTTGCCAGTGACAGCAGTGACACGGTGGTTAAAACATGGTGTGAAGCGAGGCTGAAAAGTGTCAAAAGAAGAGTTGCAGAGGAGGGATGAGCTATCAAAGGAGGAGGAATAGAATAATTGTGCTTCTCAACCCAATGCCCTGTTGAGGTGTTGGACTACAATCTCTATCATCCCCAGACATCTTAATGGTGTTGCTTTAGGGCAAGCCCACTTGGCACAGCATAAGAGGAGCAAAAAACTTAGACTAGCGTCTTGCGTGCGTCTTACATAGGTTCTATCGCACAAGGCCTGGAAACCATGAAGCCCTGTGGGGAAGTGCTTGGGGAGCTGGGGGTGTTTAGCCTGACGAAGAGAAGGTTAAGAGGGAAAATGATAGCCATGTTTATATATTTGAAGGGATGCCGTAGGAAAGATGGAGCAGGATTGTTTTCTGCTGCTCCAAAGACTAGGACATGGAGCAGTGGATTCAAACTATAGCAAAAGAGATTCCTGGCAGTGGAATACCCTGCTGCCTTAATGGCGTGTAGTAGAGTGTCCTCCTTTTGGTCAACCTCCTTTGGACATGTTGCAGCTTGTCAATATCCTTCTTGAATTGTGGTGCCCAGAATTGCACACACTGCTCCAGATAAGGTCTGACCAAAGCAGAATAGAATAGTACTACTACTTCCCCAACCTAGACACTATATACTCCTATTGATGCAGGGGCTTTTTTAGCTGCTGCATCACATTCCTTACCCATGTTCAGCTTGTGGTCTACAAAGACTCCTAGATCCCTTTCACATGTGCTGCGCTCAAGCCAGGTATCACTCATCCTATATCTGTGCATTTCATTTTTTTCCTGGCCAAGTGTAGCACCTGACATTTCTCTCTGCTGGAATGAATTTGATTAGCTTGGGACCAGCTCTCTAATCTGTTACGGTTATTCTGGATTCTGATCCTTTGAGTTTTGATTGACGCCTTTGGGGAGATCATGGCTGTGAGATGCTTAATGACACCTTTGCCTGGGGCAGCCGTTCAGAGATCTCCTTCCATACTTATGGCATTGCAGTGGAGGAGCTCCTGCTTACTGATAAAGTACTAATATCCTGGAATGCCTATGGCCTGGTTTCTTCTGTGACCCTGGACAGAAAACTGGACGTAGTTGTACCTTTTTGGCTTCTCCACCATGTCCTTGGTGTTGATGCCGAAGAGGAAAGTGTGGTCTGACCCAATTCCTTTTCTCCAGTATGCCTTTCTTAGCCAAACTCAAGTTGCAAGGTTAGTGTGGCAATGCCTTGGTTTCACTGAGAGCAGAACTTTTCAATTTCCAGCCTCTGCCCTGTGGCTGAGGATTTGCAGTCAATTGCCAAGTGATTCCACATCCCCATGCTTGCAAACAATAAACAAACAATGTAGCAAGCAAGACAACACAACATCACACAATGCAATCCTTGTGAGAAATGGGTTAGGCAGAGACGGAGCAACAGTGCAAGATCAATTCCGTTTCCGTGACTCTGCATGAACCAACTGAGGTCTGGGGACTGGGTTCTTATGGTGTTTTTAGGCTGCAAAACACATTTTCATTCCAAAGAATTTTTTGTCTTTATTTCCCTGTGGGAAAATAAATACATCTACAGGACAAGGCATTATTTCCCTTTTTTACAGTTGTAAAACTGAGGCAAAATTCTTGAGCAGAGTTTAGAACAATTATGTGGAGGGACTACAAGCTGAAAGCCAATGAAACTGGAAGTATCCAGTAGAACCCAATAGAAAAGAGAGACAGAGTCTTGGGATGCATTAAAAAGGGGTTTCATTCTGACCAATAGCCCAGTGCCTTCAGTCTGGTCATATTTCCAGAGAAAGCATGGATTTAAATATAAACGTACTTTCAAGCTGTCGTGTGCAAGATTTGAAGATATGCTATTTTCCAACTGTTTTCCCATGAAGAACCTTAGACAAAGATTTCCAGGTTGAAATGTTTTGGATAATTCTTTTTTTAAAAAAAAAACAAAACAAAATTGCTGACTGGGAGATTCAGGGATTTGTGGTCCAAAAGCTAACATTTCAAAACTGTGTTCGTTGGATATGAGCTGGACCTGGGCAGCCTTAATTCTCAGTAGTGACGGATGCACATGACAGCTGAGACACGGGTGCTTACAAATTAAAGCAAATAAACATAGAGTTAAAATGTTCAGAGGGCCAGCACTGAAATGGAATTGAAATTATCAATAAGAATGATTTAAAACATGCCATTAAAAGTAATAAAAAACTAAAACTGTTCCATTAAAAACAGTCCAGAAGACACTTGGTTCTCAAAAACTTGCCATAATATTTGTTGTATTATTATTATTATTATTATTATTATTATTATTATTATTATTATTATTCCCAGAATTAAGTTGCAGAGCCTGAGGGCAGCCACTGAGAAGACCCTCACTACACAGATTCTGAATTTAAACCTCTGGAAAGGAAGTAGTTTATAGAGCATCAAGCTGCCCTAGAGGACACCTTGAGTTTGTGGATGAATTTGGCACACACAGCTCCACAAGATTCCAGGCCAATGAATCAAAGAGCCATAGCGGTCCACAGAACTTGTCTCAGATTATGATCCTCTGGGCTAACAAACACAAAAATGGCCGAAGCTGCACACGGATTGCAGCCTAGTTCTCCTTGCTGCCCCCCTTCCCCTCTCCAACAAGAAAGTGGGGCAACTCCATGTAAGATGTGAGAGGGCACAAAGAGAAAGGTGCAGCATCTCCCATAGAAGGAGAAGGAGAGGCAGAGCAACATGGACCTGAGGATGGGCATGGAGTAAAGAGAAGGGAGGTCCACCTGTGTCACGTATTGGCTTTCTCCAAGTTTCAGTAAGGAGGCTTGGAAGTTTTCAGAAGTTTTATTCAGGAACAGCGAAGTAACAACAGCACACTTTGGCTATTGCCAAGATTAAGGAAGTCGTGAGTTTGCAGTACTATGAATGAATGGATGGATGTTTGAGATTCAGTTATGCATTTTAACTTTGTTTTAATTCTTATTTAATTGTTAAATTTGTGTTTTAACTTTTGTATTCCATGATTTTTAACTGTGGTTTTTTTAAATTATCATAAGCTACCATGAGTCCTTACCAGGGAAAAAGCAGAGTATAAATAAAGATGATGATGATGATTGATGATGATGATGATGATGATGATGATGATGATGATGATGTTATAAGAGCCATTGCATTTCAAATTAGAGCATGCTAGGATCCCATTTGTTATCAAAGCAAAACAATTCCTTTCCCAGGCTCTCCTGTCTCATTCCAGGTTCTCATTCAGCCTACCAATTGACTGACCTTGCTGTCATGCCTGGCCATTTTTTTTAAAGTTTATTTTTATATAAATATAAGTGGAAATTTTTTAAAAAATGTAAGAAAGAATATATACAAAATGCATATATACAGAGAAATAGCAAAAAAGAAACTTATTGTATGTTAATTAGGAAAGAAAAAACAGAGAGAAGAAAAACATATAATGCTAGAAAAAAAAATACAATAATAATACCTAAGCCAACATATATAATAGAAAAGAAGGGCAAAAAGAAAGATGAACCTCCTCATATTATGAGGTCGTGCCCAGCCATTCTTATCACCACCAGTCCCATAACATTCTGGAGGTTTCTGGCTCATCCATCGTCCCTACTCTCCAATTGCTAGCACTTTGAACTCAGTTTGCAGCCATTGAAGTAAGCTGAGGACCAAAGGGGGAAAGTGGGAGGAGGAAAGAGAAACTGGGACATTTTAAAGTAGCTGAAATAGTGGGATGACAGAGGATTAATTGGGGACAGTCCTTGCCAAATCAGGATAGTCGGAGGGTATGTCAGGATTTTGCAGCTCTGGCAGAGGTATGGCTGGGTAAGTGACTGGGGGCTGGTGGTATTTTGTGGCCCTGATTGGCTGATGGCTCAAGAGCCCTTTCCCTCCCACTCCAGCCTAGCCGTGGCCTGATAGAACCATAGAGTTGGAAGGGATCCAAAGGCTTCCTAGACCAATCCCTTCCAAATGCAGCTAAAGTGAATTTTTCTGTCCCCATTGACTTTGCAGTATTGGCATGTCGCCTCAAACTATATGACCCAGGGCTAAGGTTTTCCATTATGATGTATCATGAAGACACTGCCCTGGTGACACAGTTGTTAAATGCAGGTACTGCAGCCACAAAGTTGTGAATTCGATCCTGCTGGGCTTCAGGTTGACTCAGCCTTCCATCCTTCCGCAGGTTAGTAAAATGAGTACCCAGCTTGCTGGGGGCAATTAGCTAACACATTGTAAACCACTCAGAGAGCACTTAGCTGATAAGCAGTATAGAAATAACCATGCTATTGCTATTGCTTTATGAGGTTCCTTGAAATTGGAGATCCATAGACTACAACTTGACTTCCAGGGACATTTCTGTATGACACAGTTATAGCGGTTTGATAGCACAAACTGTTTTGGCTGCCTCCTGTGGATTCCTCTTAATTTGGCAATGGATTTAGAATTGCCAGATTAGCATAGAGAAACACAACGTGATGTAGTGGTCTGATTTTTGGACTAGTACTCTAGTCAACCAGGGTTTGACCAGCCATGGAAACCCACTGGGTGACCTTGAGTTAAGTCACACTCTCACAACCTTAGAAGAAGGCAGTCACAAACCTCTGCCTAATAAATCTTGCCAAGAAAATTCTAGGAGAGAGTCACAGCTTGTTGGAGTTGACTTGCACATCACACACACACATAAAAAGAGAGACTTGGAATTCTGTAGCAGAATTCTCTGAACTACCACATCCAAGCTCACTAGGAGGGAAGTCGAAGTCATGAATCTACAAAGCCCAGGATAGAATGAATCCATGGAAATGGAAGTGTTAGCACAGCACTATAACCATGTAGTGCGAATACATCCCTGTTCATGCACAACTTGGAATGGGCGAAAAATGGAACATAAGCGGTTCTTGTAGGTCTCAAAATGCAGAAGGGGTCTCAGTAGGCCCAGCCAGACCCCCACAGCCTCATCAGATGTTTGTCATTCCCCAGCAATCTTCTGGCCCGGGGCCAGGTTCTCGAAATAGGCTGCAGGCCCACCTCTGGCTCCTCTCCTGAGTGCAAGGACGGTTGGGCTGTGTTGCGATGTGGGAGGAAGCGGCGCCTGCGTTGGCTTGCCAGGCAGTGAAATGAAGGCTGCCTCCTTCTCAGTCACGAGCCATTACCTTGAAGTGGGCCTTTCATTCACTTGACGAATTCTACTTAATAAAATAAATACGGAGAGAAAATGTAATTGGATTTCATTTATTACCCAGTTCCGCCTAGCAGCCGCCAATTACACAAAAGCAATTAGAGAGAGCTCTCCATTAATAGCAATCTCCAAGCCACCAACGGGCTCCCTCCATCAAACTTTCTGGCTCGTGTCAGGTTTATTTGTTTCTGCTTCCCTCGTCTCTCTCTCTCTCTCTCTCTCCCCTATTCCCAATTCTCTCTCCTCCCCGCTCCACAACCCTGAGCCTTTCTGGATGCCAGCTGGGGAAATAGAAGGGACTCTCTTACTACCAAATTGCCTCAAAATCTTAAAATGGAGGGAAAGGCAACTGCAGGGGTGGCAGGAGCAATTTTAGCTCCCATGGCCCCATCCATGGGACACACTGGGATATCTGGGCACACCAAAATAATGTCACAACACTTCTAGTTGCCATCACAACACTTCTGGTTGCCATTTGCATCTTCCTCCTCCTCCTCCTCTTCTTCTTCTCCTTCTCCCCCTTTCAGACTGTCATTTTGGGAAGATGGAGGTGTTCTAAAGGTGGGAAACAAACTCTCACACTTGCAGACAGTTTTAGGGCATTGTTGGCAACTTTTAGGCTAACAAATCCCAGCATTGCATTAGCCCCAAAACATTTTGAGCATTCAGAATTTTGGGAAGACTTACAGAGGGCTTTAGGAGCCACAAAACTGAGGTTCAGAGGTCCCTATGGTCGTCAACCCTCTTTTAAAATGCTATACCTTTAAGGACTTGGAATGTGGGACCCCAAGTGCAAGAAAGACATTGACAAGCTGGAACGTGTCTAGAGCAGGGTGACCAAGATGACCAAAGGTCTGGAAACCATGAAGCCCTATGAGGAACAGCTTAGGGAGCTGGGTATATTTAGCTTAGAGAAGAGAAGACGGGATGGGACATGACAAACATCTTCAAATATCTGAAGGGATGTTGTGTAGAAGAAGCAACAGCATTCTTGTTTTTTTACTGCTCCAGAAACTGGAACACAATCCAGTGGATTAGATGGAAAAGGCGTTCCACCTAAGCATTGAGAAACACTTCTTTTTTGTGGCTTCAGAGACCAGAACACAAGCCAATGGCTTCAGTGGATCAGATGGAGAAGAGTTTCCACCTAAAGATTAGGAAGAACTTTTTTTACAGCAAGGGCTGTTCAACATAGTGGTGGATTCTCCTTCTGGAGGTCTTTAAACAGAGGCTGGGTGGGCATCTTTCAGCACTGCTGCAGTTGGGTATTTCTGCAAGGCAGGGGATTGGACAAGATGCCCCTTGCAACCCCTTGAAACTTGAAGAATCCATGATCCTATGATTCTGTAAGGAGAGGTCCAAACTGGCCATGGCAATGAGGAGGTCCAAACTGGCCATGACAACATGTCCAGTGGTGGTTGTTTTGTCATGTCAAGCTTGCTTCAACTTGCAGTGACTCTCTGAATGAAAGACTTCCAGGCCCTTCTCAGGTCTTGCAAACTCAGAGCAGCTGTGCCTTCCTCAGTTGAATGAATCCACCTGCCGGGAGGTCTTTCTCTTTTCTTGCTGCCTTTGACTTTTCCCAAGATTAACCCTCTTTTCCAATAAATCCTGTCATCTCATGATCCACTCCACGTACAATAGCCTCGGTTGAGCCTTTCTTGGACTTCTGTATCTTTTCTGCATTTGGCTACAGTTTCTAAAGGAAACAACTTTGTTCTTAAATCCTTTTGGCATTTTCTGGGGCTTCTCAGCCCTTGTTTTGAATCTGTGGTGGAGGCTCTCTTTCAGCTTGCATTACTGTGAGTTTGAGCACCTTCTAGGAATCTTGATGAGATCTGACCCTCTTGATTATCTCAGTGAAATTTCTTTCAAAAAATCCCCTGATTTAGCAGTTCTTCTTGAACCTCAGGAAGTTTCCAAAGGCTATTTGTTTTGTATAGAAAACAGCATTTTCTGCACTGGAAACAACATTTTTTTTGGTGTGGAAAATAATATTTCAGTACAGAAATATTAATTCCTGTGCAGGAAATGTTATTTTCTATGCAAATCAAACATGTGTGATACTTATGTAGACCAGATCCAAAATTATAGCATTTTCTGGGCAGAAAACAGCATTTTCTATGCAAGAATTAATATTTTTGCATTAAACATGATTTTCCATACAGAAAACACTGTTTCCTGTGTAGAAAGTGCTATTTCTTACACAAAAACAACCACTATGAATTTTGCACTGAAAAAGTCCCAAAATGCAAAGATTCTCAGCAATCCAGGATTTATCTCAATCGGGGTTAAAAAAACATGTTTTCAACCATTTTTCAAATATTTTTGATATTCTTTCCATTCCTATCCTCTACCCTATCTGAACTACTCCACAAACATTCTCTAGTGAGTTGCTGTTTTTTTTTTTTTAAAACCATTTAATTGTCATTTTTAATACAATCTTTAATTGCATCTTAATTATATCACACCCTTCCCCCAGCATGACACCCAAAGCAGTTTACAGGAAGGCTAAAACAAGATAAAGCTAAAAGTCTGACGGCTAAAAAAGTTAAAACAATAATTAGACAAGCTATATGTTAAAATGCCATTGAATTTTATAAAGGATAAAGGCACATAACAATAAAGTTACAGCACACATTCCCTATAAAAGAAAATTCCCTGCAGCAGCTTAATTGTCACATGCCTTTTCAAAGAGAAAGATCTTTACCTGCCAATAAAAGGGCAGAGAGCCTCACCTGGAAGGGAATTCTACAGCATGGGTGCAGCTACCGGGGAGGCCCTGTTTTCTGTGTCCTCACCAGATGGAGACCAAGAGAAGGCCCTTCCCCAAAACGGTCTTAAGACTCACATAGATTCATATAAGGTAGATTTGTACGACGTGTGATCTTCAGTACAAAGGTCTGGATGCAGGGTTGCACATGTTTATGGAATGCATACCATGTGCATTCTGTTGTTTGGTTCCACATACAATGATGTACCCGGTTGTGCATGCAGTTTGTCCACTCATCTTCATGCCATAGAATAATAGAGTTGGAAGAGACCCCAGGGGCCATGCATTCCAACCCTGTGCTATGCAGGAACACCCATCAAAGCGTTCCCAACAGATGGCCATCAAGCCTCTGCTTAAAACCTCCAAAGAAGGAGACTCCACTACACTCCATTGAGGCAGCATATTCCACTGCCGGACAGCCCTGACTGTCAGGAAGTTCTTCCTGAGGTTCAGGTGGAATCTCCTTTCCTGCAGCTTGAATCCATTGCTCCTTGTCCTGGTCTCTGGAGCAGCAGAAAACAAGCCCTCTCCTTCCTCTACATGGCATCCCTTCAAATATTTAAACATGGCTATCATGTCCCCTCTTAACCTTCTCTTCTGCAGACTAAACATACCCAGCTCCCTAAGCCGCTCCTCATAGGGCTTCATGGCTTCCAGACCCTTCACCATTTTGGTCACCCTCCTCTGGACATGTTCCAGCTTGTCTACATCCTTCTTGAATTGAGGTGCCCAGAACTGGACACAGTATTCCACATGAGGCCTAACCAATGGAGAATAGAGTGGTACCATTGCCTCCCTTGATCTAGACACCATACTCCCATTGTCCCATTGCACAGAGTAGCCATTTGATGAAAGGGTTTTGTAATGCCTTCAACCTGTGGAAGGAAATTCCACAGGTTGGGAGCAGCCACGAAGAAGACTGTGTCCTACATCTTAGCCAGATGGGCCTGTGAGAATGATGGGACTAAGAGAAACCTTTCCCTTGAGAATCTTAAGGCTCTGGAAGGTTCATATAGGAACCTATATGATATATGGATAGCCCGGACCTAAGCCATGTAAGTTGCCTCCTTCCATAAACCTGGTGGACTGTCTTCTCCTGGTCTTCACACTTGGACCAGTCCATTCACCAAAATGCTTCCTGCTCCTGAGAGGAGGGGAAATGTCTTTGGGGTCCTAAGCTGGAGAGGCGTCCCACTATGAAGATGGACATGAGCCTGGTGGAATATCTCAGAGTCTCTAATTGGAGAAGCCGCTCAGCAGCCATCAGTTCTGCAAAGGACAGCCATGCTTGGGCAGTCGTGCACCGTGGTTGTCGGCGCCGCCAACAGCGTACAGGTTAATCTGTGCTGATGGATCTCCCTTTTGTTTACAGCAGTGAGGAAAGACAATTATTGCAAGAACAGCTAGGATGGAAGAAGGCAAAGGGGAGGCAGCAAAGGGGGATATTAGGAAGTAATGACAGGCTGCAGACAAAAGCCGGCTGGACCACTGAGTGCCGGCACTGGTGGAGAGCATTATGGGAACTCAGGGGTTCATTAAATGGCAGGAGCGGATGAAAGAGAGGAGGAGATGCATCTTTGTCAAGTCGTGGCTCACCGGCTGTCAACAGAGGCTGGAGTGTTGACTTGCAGTACTGTCATGGGAGAGGCCCAACTCTTGAGACAAGCAGTCTGCTTTCAACACATAATGGAGGCCGTGCTCCCCCCACACTGTGGCTGCCTGAACCCAGATCCTTCCTCATGACTTCAGTAGAACAAACTCCTCCTGGGCCCAGTTTGATGTTATCTGTAAAGAGCCACAGTTCTTTGCAAACAAGCCCTCATGTGCAAATCCATTTCTATCTATCTGTCTCTGTCTGTCTTCCTAGGCTTACCATTGCCTTCTTCTGAGGCTGAGAAAGTGCATGGCCTCACTTGGGTAGGTTTTCAGGGCTGAACAGGGGTTTGAACCCTGGTCTCCCAGCCCAGCACTCAAACCATTACACAATGCTGCTTCTCTCCCTTGTATACTGTAACCCTTGAATACCCAGCAGGCTCTGGTGGTGGTTTATACTATCCAATTTTAAATATTAGCCCAGGAAAAGGGATCTGTGCAGATCAGCAGGTGATGCAATTTTGTGGCTGGTTAGGGGCCATGTGAGCAGGGGCCAAAGTTTCTGCTCTCGTGTGGTAGCAACCTATGGAGCTCAGATGAAGGCTTCTGTTGCTTACCCTGAATTGAGATGGGCATTTGATTACAGCCATGTGGCTCAGTGGGGGACCCCGATGCTTTCTCTGCAGGGCATATGTAGGGTGTAGTTCACTTCCTGGCCTCTCCTCCTTCCATTTCTCTCTTTCACTGCATTTCTGCCATCCATGTATTTGCTTCTCTTGTCTTCCTTCTTCCAGTTCCCTGCAATCACAGGTAGGCAGAAGGGCATGCATTACACCTGGTCTTTATGCAGATTGTAGGACGACAAGTGTAAGAGTCCTTGCTCAAGTGTAATGCTGCAAGAACCACAAAAAAGATGGATCACTGAGATTAGGGAATTGAGTGAATGACTGTGTGAAACTGGGTGGAGGCGTTATTACTACTAAGCTTTAAAGAACAGTTGGAGAAAGCTGCAAAGACTGGTTTGCTTATTCCAGTGCAAGTTGTCTTAAAATCATGATGGAGGGTATCTCTATCAAGTGCAAGCATCTAGTCATCTTCTTTTATGATGTGATAGTTCAACAGTTTAGGATGGGTTTTCACCCAGCTAACTTTCTATAGCCAGTTGCTTGGCTTCAGGAGGCAGTTGACTGTGAGAATTGCTTTTAAGTGTGATGCAGGGCATTTGGACAGGACAGTTCCCAGCTGTGTGCTGCACAGGAACCAATTGTCTGCAGTAGTGACACCTAGTGACAGAACATGGTATTACGCTAACTTGTTGTTAGGAGCAAAATTGTGCGGAGTACAGATGTAGACTTTTATGTTTGCATACCAAAGGACCAAGAGTGGGTGGTGGCAAAAGGAAACAGAGCTGGGGAAAGTTACTGTTTTGGACTACAACTCCTAGAATCCCCTGCCAGCATGCTCTATTTCATCGGACATCTTTTCTATTTTGACATAAGGGGCTCAATTTTTTCCACACACACACAAAAAATAGCAATAAGGGGGCTCTGTGTTACCGTGCAGGGCACAACTATCAATGAGAGAGAAGAGGCATCTCATGCACGGTCCACAGTTTACCTCTCCCTGCTGTCATGCTTGTTCACCTACCAAAATACAACGTGGCTTTTAGCAAAAGGGCTCAGTCTTTGGAGAATAATGTCAAGGGGTTTCGCAGCTCCCATTCTTCATGGGGTGAGTGCCTGTGAACGTATGTGTGAGTGAGTGAGTGAAACAGTTTCCCTCCCGCCAGCGCAGAAAGCTGTAGCGTTCAGCCACAATAAATATTTAACATGCTTTTAGTGGTGGAAGATCTTGCCGGGAGGCGCTCATCCTCTGAAGCAGAGGCCAAGCCTGATTAATGGGTCAAAGTACTCCCATTTATGGGAGGTTGGGATCAGTCCCAGTTCTCGGCTAATTTCCTCAATCTTTAATGCTGTTTTACTGGGGGAGGATTTACTTGGCAAAGGGGAGAGTTTTAATAGGGCCACTTTAACCACATAGATTTTAAAGAGGTAAAGGTAAAAAAAGAGAGAAAGAGAAGGAGCATCGTTTTCTATTTTTTTAAAAAAATGTACACAACAGATTTAAATGTTAAAGATGTTTAAATGAAAATGAAATTAAGAAGGGAATATATAGAAGTTTCACTTAGTGGAAGCTATTTTTCCTCCCCAGTGATTTTTACAGTCTCCCCTCCTCCCTTTTAGCTCTTCTGAGTTTTCATTTACAGTCTTCTCTGCTGCATCAGCCGCCAGACTGTTGGGAGCTTCTTTCTCAGAGAAAATGCAGGTCAGCAGCCCCAAAAGCCATTGGAGCCATCTTTAGAAAGGCAGTCGTGCCCTCGGGGTGGGTCTCATGACCCAAGGGCCCTATGAGTCCCTCTGAAAAATCCTGCATGGTCCTTGGAACCCTCCAAAACCCTGGCACTCCCTTAAATATTCCCGACGAAAGTCAGCTTTGGGCTAAAATCCCTCTAGATGCTGAATAAATTGCTTGGAGATCTGTAGGAGGATGTTTCAGAGGAAACCCTACCTTGAGTTACATGACAGTAGATTTCTTCAAGGGAGGTTTGAAGCTGAGATAGTGTGGCTTTCCCAAGGTCAGCATGTGGGGGTTTCCATGGCTGAGTGGGGATCTTAACCCTGTTCTCCTGGAGTCCAAGGCCATTTCTGTACTATACTGTTATAGTGCTATTATTCCACTTTCAACCTCCTATGGAATCCTGGGGTTTGCAGTTTAGGGAGGGGCATTGAGAATTCTCAGCCGGACAGCTCTTGGGCCTCAGTAAACTACAAACTCCAGAATTCCACAAGATGTTGAAAGTGGCATAATAGCACTATAACAGTGTAGTGCAGAAATGGCCCTAGTCCAACACACATACCACTGCAACATGCTGGTTTTTTGTGCCTCCATCTCATTTCCAATCTTGGCAACCCCAAGGTGAACCTGTCACGAGGTTTTCTTGGCAAGATTTATTTAGAGGGGATTTGTCATTGCCTTCCTCTGAGGCTGACAGAGTATGATTTGCCGAAGGTTTCCCAGTGGATTTCTATGGTCAAGTTGGGATTTGAACCCTGGTCTTTCAGTCCTAGTCCAGCACTCAAATCATTACAGTAGGCTTGGTTCTCAGTAATCAGTTTAATACTATTTTTATCTTAACTTTATAATATATTTTTTTTAGCTACACATGGTGTTAATTTTTATTTGAGCCTATAAGCCACCTTGAGTCCCAGTTTTAGTAGGAAAGTTGATGTATAAGCAAAGCAACATCCCTGTTGTGGACACCTACTTTGTGCGTACACACAATATTGTGATGACTGCAAACATCTATGCAAGAAATGCATTTCTTCAGATGTGTGGATGGAGTACAGTATTCCAGCCACAAGTGTTGAAGGCCAGATAAAGGGACGTTGGAACTGTTTTTATGGTGTTGGTGGGGGTCAACATTGGCAGGCAGGTTTTTATGAATTTTGCCTCCTTGCAGGAACCTGCCGGGGGAGATCCAATGAGTTGTCCTATCCATTATCATTCAAGCACCCCGAAATAAGATGATCCTTGCAAGCCCATCATGTAGGTCGAAGTGATCTCCGTGATGATTCCTAAGTAAATGTGAACAGGATAGATGGCAGGCGACATTTATTATTCCTGGGAGAGCTGAACCAAAACAGAGGTTTTAAAACAGAGGCTGGATGGCAATCTGTCAGGAGTGCTTTGATTGTGTCTTCCTGCGTGGCAGAATGAGGTTGGACTGGATGTCCCTTGGGGTCTTTTCTAACTCTATGATTCCATGAGTTGTCTTAATATTTCTGTGTGCTTGGTCATTTAGTATGCCTCCAACCGGGGATGTTTGACAAGGCTCAATTACATGAGAGATTTGGAGGTACGATTTTGCTATACAGTCAGCCTTCTACATTCACTAGGGTTGGGGGTGCAGGACCCCTGAAAAAATGAAAAAACAAGTGTGTCTGGAGGAAGGGGTCAGAGGCACTGTGGGGAGAGCGGGCACCCATGATCTAAACCTGGTCAGGGAAAAGAGAGGGAAAGGGGCTGAGTTGGCTTGGTGGCCCTATACTATCCCTTCTCTGTTTGTGGTGCTGAGAAATTGGGCTGCAGTCTTTCCTTAACTGGCCGGGCGGCGGCTGGTGGAGGAATATTAGGACCAGACATCGGTTTTTAAAGGGCTGAGTGGTCTGATCGGAGCCATTGAGAGGAAGATTCACTTGGAAAGGACACATTTGAGCTGGGAGTGCAGGGGTTGGAGAAACTCACAAATATTTAAAGCAGTGAAGGTTAAATCCAGAAATGTGGAGAGCCAAGTGTATAAATTCAGGAAGGCAGTGGCTTCCCAGCCTATTTGTAAGGGTGGGATCAAGCTCTCCTCTCTCATTGCTCCCTATTCCAGGATCCAGTTACATAGTTGTAGGTCTGGGATCTGAGGCCGTTTCCGCACTAGACTGTTAATAGTGCTATTATTCCACTTTCAACATCCTGTGGAATCCTGGGGTCTGCAGTTTGGGGAGGGGCCTTTGGAGTAATAGCACTATGACAGTCTAGTGCAGAAATGGCCTGAGTGAGACAGGAGAACAGAAAAACAGAAATCGTGACACTGGCCTTCAACATTCAAAGAGCTGTGTAAGATGATACAGGCGCACAACTTTTTGCAGATCAACAACCAAGGTCATGATTTTTATCTTTCTGTATCCTGTCATCCTCTGACCCTACCTGCCACTACCCCAACGATGAAACTGGGCTTAAATACCTGTGGTTTTAATATTGATTCCATCAGTGCATCTGAAAACATGGACTAAAATCCACAAAACCTCATGCTAAAATAAATCAGTACTGCTGGATTACTTCTCTGCCCCCCCCCAACAGATTAATAAGTCTATCTATTTGAAAACTAGAGCTGTGATTCTTCACTCACTTTCTTCTTGGAGGAAGAAACAAATAATTTGAGCATTTTTTTTAATCACTGCAAGAAAATATTTTAGGACTTATTGTGTCTAGGGATTTTTCTACAAGTAGGGCCTAAATACCCTAAAAGGCACCAGATCCTGCCCAATCTTGGAAACTAAGCAGCTTCAGCCCTGGTTAGTGCCTGGATGGGAGACCTCCAAGGAGTATCAGGTGCTGCAGGTTATATTTCAGAGGAAGGAGCCAGCAGAACCACTTCTGAAGTCTTTCTTGCCTGAGAAAATTCTATGAAATTCATGGGGTTGTCATAAGTCGACATGCAACTTGAAGACACACCCATACACACACCCATAAATACCCTAAAAGGCACCAGTTCTTTTCCTTTCTGATTGTGGATGCTAAGAAGGTTAGCTCTGGTTAGTACTTGGATGGGAGACCGCCAAGGAATACCAGGTGCTATAGGCTATATTTCAGAGTAAGGAACTGGCACCAGACTTGACTAAGAAAAGCTAGTGAAATTCATGGGGTTGCCATAAGTCAACAAGTAACGAAATCAAATGTGTGCATGCACCACACATTTTTGTACAACAAACAGCATTTTCTGCAGAGGAATAGCATTTCCTGCACAAAAGAATTGTGGGCAAATTTTGCACATGGTACATCTCATACTCTCCCATGTTTCACAAATGAAAAAGCAAAGCACAAATAGAGTCCTTGTCCAACACTCTGGGAGACCAGGGTTCAAATCCCTGCTCAGCCATGGAAACATTTCAGTGAGTCACACTATCTCAACCTCAGAGGAAAGCAAAGGCAATCCCTCTCCTGGAGTAAATTTGGGTAAGAGAACCCTAGGAGAGAGTCACCATAAGTTTGAGTTGATTTGAAGCTGTGTAATAATAAAAGTACATTGGATAGGGTATGAAAAGCAGATTTACAGATATTGAGGAACTCCTTTTACGTACTTTATTTTGCTTTGACTTATAACAGAGGGAGCAAAAAGTTCTAGCTGATACAGATGATGCCCTGTCCTTGGCTGCTGGAATTTCGACAGAGAGACTCACTGTGGCATGTTCAAACCTCTTTTGAGACCATGAGGGCTAGAGTCTTGGAGAGGAAAGTCCAAAGACTCAGGACACTTATGCTCATACCTCATGCCACAGACTGTGGCTCTGTTTTCTTAAGCCACGGGATGTTTGGAGTACCAAGTGGGTTTCGCGAACATGGCTCGGCACGGTACATAAAGGCCCGGAGAGGAGGCATATGGTTACAGGCCCACCCTGGAAGAAGAGGCTTGAGGATAGAACATGAAGACCTCTTCCCCTGTTATGGTCCGACAGCCCCCTAGATGAAATTAAGGGGGATTTTGCATGGCTCTTGAGTCCATGTCAGATCAAAGGCAGCCGAAAATTGGTTTGAGATGCTCTGGGTCCAGAGTTGACTTACTGTTCTTGGCAGATGTGTTTGCTTTTGTTTTCTTCCTCTCCCAACTATATTTGCTACATTTCTGCACACTGCTCTCCGCCGCCCCGCCCCCCCGCAATCACATCCTCTGCCGCCACAACAGAAGATGCGCAAGACCTTGTTAAGCGCTCTCAGACGCAATGTGTTTCATTAGCCACGTATCAAAGTTGTTTTGCTGCTGTCATGCAGCTGAAAAGTTAAACATGTCTGATCAAAGGCGTGTAAACACTGCTTCAAAACAAATGCCTCGGGGCCCTGCCAGAAAACACAAGAGCTGTCGAAAACGAAGCCCCCTCCAAATGCCTAGCATGGATTCCCACATGTGTGACGCTCAAAGAGGATCGGCAAGAGCGTATAGTTTCATTCCCCCACCAAAAAAAGAGAGCTATTTATACAGACTGCTTTCCTGGCATCCAGGCTCCGGGAGAACCATCAAACAGCCCTGCGGTGACATGAATGCCAGCGTGTCCAAGGTGCGAACCGCAGGGCTTCTGGCTGTCCACAAGAGACTTTCTGTTTGAAATATGCGTCTGCGTTGTCAGTTTTCTTCATCTGAAAGTCTTCCTTTCTTATTCTCTCTCCCTTTTGTTGCATTCCTTTCTTTTCTGTGGATTCACGCTGCAGAGCTCAATGTTTCAAGAGGGATGTCCATACACTAGTCCTCTTGTATGTAAATTCTCACCCCCTATGCATGCACACATGGGCAACATGATAGATCCTACACCAGAAGCATGTCATAGGGTGTGTCCACATCACAGTGGCCAGAAACCCTATTGATATCAAAGACATGCATAAATTTCTCTACTGAAGTGGTTGGACATTTTTTTCTCTGATGCAAAGCATGTGCATTCAATTCAAGGCTGAAGAGGTGGGGTTCATAGAATGATAGAGTTGGAAGAGACCACAATGGTCATCGAGTCCAACCCCCTGCCGGGCAGGAACACACACTCAGGGCACCCGCAGCAAATGCCTATCCAGCCTCTGCTTAAGAACCTTCAAAGAAAGTGACTCCACCACACTCCGAGGCAGCAGATTCCACCGTCAAATGGCTTGACTGTCAGGAAGTTCTTCCTGATGTTTAGGTGAAATCTCTTTTCCTCTAGTTTGTAACTATTGTTCTAGTTTCTGGAGCAGCAGAAAACAAGCTTGCTGCATCTTCAACCTGACACCGATTCAAATATTTAAATATGACTATTATGTACCCTCTTAATTTTCTCTTTTGCAGACTATCATGTCTCCTCTTAACCTTCTTTTTGTCAGGCTAAACATACCCAGCTCCCTAAGCCCCTCCTTATAGGGCTTCATGGCTTCCAGACCCTTCACCATTTTGGTCGCCCTCCTCTGGACACACTCCAGCTTGTCAATATCCTTCCTGAAATGTGGTGCCTAGAAGTGGACACAGGATTTCAGATGAGGTCTGACCAAAGCAGAATAGAGTGGTACCATCACTTCCCTTGACCTAGATGCTACTCCTACTGATGCAACCCAGAATCACAACAGCTTTTTTAGCTGCGGCATCACACTGCTGACTCATGTTCAGCTTGAGGTCTACTAAGACTCTCAGATCCCTTTCTCAGGTACTCTGGTCCAGTCAGGTGTCGCCCATCTCATATCTGTGCATTTTATTTTTTCTGCACGAGTGTACTACCTTACACTTCTCCCTCATAAAATGCATTTTGTTAGTTTTGGCCCAGCTCTCTAATCTGTTAAGGTCATTTTGAATTCTGATCCTGTCCTCTGGGGTGCTGAGTACACCTTCTAATTTGGTGTCCTCTGCAGACTTGATCAGCATGCCCTCTCTTCCCTCATCCAAATCATTGATAAAGATGTTGAATATCCCTGGGCCCAGGAAAGTACCCTGGGACACCCCAGTAGTCACTTCTGTCCAGGATGAAAAGCAGCCATTGGTGAGTACCCTTTGGGTTCAGTCAGTCAACTAGTTACAAACCTTTATTTGACCTCCTTTCCCCAGGCTTAACTCCTGCCTGCCAGTGCCTTGACCTTGTATCTGCCTCTGTTCTCCCCCTTATCAAGCTGTGTTAGAATAACATACTTTCATTCCCAAAACACTGTTTTCTCATTCAGTTTCCAACATCTCCTTCCAGCTCCTGTGTTCAAGATATTGCATGACATCAAACAACAAAGCACTGTTAAGTATTACACAGCATCAAACAACAAATAATCTGGTATGAGGATGGTGAGTCACAGGGCATTACATGATATTAAACATCAAAACACAATATGTCATTAGAATGGGATTTTAAGATAATGATGATGGTGGTGGTGATGATGATGATGATGATTTTTTCCCTTGATCTCAAGACTATGCTCCTGTTGATACTCCTGTTGCACATGACGTGCTGTTATACATGCAGGTGTGGGTTGCATCGGCACACGCATGGCACATTGTGCATGTATGTGCATGTGTGTGCATTTGTTTGTGCCTTCCATTCTGCATGTAGTGTCTTGATTCAGTTCCACAATGCTGCCGTTCAACACAAGAGCTGTGTAGCACAGTCAAGGCATAACTCCACATGCAGACTTTTATTCCAGTCAATCCTGATGTGGGATCATGGCCACAATTATAGCAGTGCACATTCTTTTTAACAGCCATCCCAAAAAGTCCTTGGAGTCTAGTGAGCTACTAAGAGTTCTCATGTGGACTCCCCTGAACTGTGGATCTAGAACTTAGTAGGCTCCAGCACCACATATCCTAGGATTCCATAGGACATTTAAAGTGGCATCAAAGTGATATAATTGTAGAGAAGAGCTTTCCAAACTTTTCATGTGGTTGACACACTTTTTGGACATGCATCATTTTGCAACACAGTAATTCAGTTTTACTAGCAAACCAGAGGTTAATCAGCAGGAAGGGCAGCCCCCTACCTGATCCTGGCCCACTGCAGCGGCAGCGGCAGCAAGAGTGGCTCAGGTGCGGGGGTCTTTCTCAGCTCAGGGAGGTGACACACCTACACGCTTCAGACAACATACTAAGGTGTCGTGACACACCGTTTGGGAATCCCTGTTGTGGAGTGTGGATATACCTCTGGATATCCACTTTGCATGAAAAGGGTTGAGGTTGTCACCATTGCTGCAGGTAACCCCTGACTATTCCATTTTTAGGTCATAGGAGCTGGATATTGCAAAAAGTCTGTATAGGTCTTTTTCCACAAAGAAGTAAGGAGAGAGGAAGGCCGGGAGAAGGGTTTTTTTTAACAATAAAGACACATTCAGAATGGTGTGGACAGACTTTCTCCTGTGCATTGCAGTGTAATGTCTTCAGCAACATCCAATAGAAAATACACCAAACCCATCATTCTGTAGCCCAGGAGAATTCCAAAGGGAGATTTCAGCATGAAACTTAGATTAGAATGCATCATAGTGTTTTATTTCATCCATCTGCAGATGAGGAAGAGGAATGGTGTGAGCCAGGCCGGTGTTGTGGTTTCAACGTTGGAGACAAGGGTTCAGTTCTCTGCTTGGCCATGGAAACCCACTAAGAGGGTGTATCACACACTCTCAGCTCCAGAAAACCCCATGATAGCTTTGCCTTAGGGTCACCATAAGTCAGAAATGACTTGAAGGCTCATGACAACAACAAAGCCCACTGAACTCAATGGGACTCAAGAAGAACGGTTTTAGATTCTTTTTTTAAAATATTTTTATTGAAAATTTAGTTTTGAAAATAAAAAACCCCTCTCCCCACTTCCAAGCTTAAATTTTCCAGTTGAATCTGCTTATTTCCATTACATACAAACATAATTTCTGCTTCATAGAGAAAAGAACAATTACATTATTTCTTTCTTCATTTGTTATACATTTATATCTTTATCTAGTCCAAAACTCCTCTCCATTCCCTTTCAAAGTTCTGGATAGGTTTATTCTTCAAAGAAAATGCTAGTTTTTCTGTCTCTACCATAGCCAGAACGTTTAACTTCCATTCTTCTATATCGATATCTTTCCTTTCTTACCAGTGTTGTGCATATATCAACCTTGTAGCACTTATTAAATATAATAATGTCTTCTGATGAGTTCTTATTTCCCTTTGTTGCCCTAACATATTTAACAAGTAAAACTCCGGTTTCATTTCAAAATTCAGATTACAAATTCTTTGAATTTCATCATCTATCCCCTTCCAAAAAAAATTTTGCTATTCTAAAAGTCCACCACATATGAAAAAAAGAATGGTTTTAGATTCAGAGTGTTACAAGGACCGTCTTGTTTTGCCAGTCTTTGCCACAGTGAACCATCACTGCCCTTCTTTGGGATGCAGTAGTTCCCCACCCACCCCGTCTATCTAGGATATATTCCAAGACCCTCCATGGATGCCTGAGACTGCAGTTAGTACTGAACTATAGTACTAAAGCTAGAGGGCCATTTCTGGTGACGCAGGAAGCTAGAGGGCTACTTCTGGCAGGCGGGAAGGCAGACGAGGTGTGGCTGGCAAGGTATGGAGCAAGCCGTGTGGATGCTGTTGTCTGGATGCCATGGGATGGATTGGACCGAAGGGTGGGAGAGAGGACGGTGAGACTGTGAGGGAAGAGGATGCGGGCACCTGACCATGGGAGACCTTGCCGGAGGAACTGTGAGTTTTGCAAACTTGGCCATTACTGTCCCCTATGATACTTCAAAACAGCCCCTGCTCCCAGTAGGCGCTACAAGATTCACAGCTGGCTGCAGGTAACTGAAACTGCAGAAAGCAATAACGTGGATAAAGATGGAATTAACGTAGTCTAAAGCCGGGTGGGCAAAGGGTGGCCCTGGTCCTCCGAGGATGTTTTTGTGGCTTTCAGCACCATCACCTTCTTCTGAGGCTGAGAGAGTTTAACTTGATGGAGGCCACCTAGGTGCTTTCCAGGGCTGAGCAGGGATTTGAACCCCGGTCTCTTGGAGTCCAGCACTCAAATTGCTACCCCATGCTGGCTCTTGTGCATCAAAGGCACTGCCAAATAGCCATTCAAGGAGGAGCCACTGCTCATGCAGCAGTGACACTTGGGGAACCTGACTTATGCAACTGGGAACTGAATAGGGCTGGCATGCTGTGACTCTAAAAGTATAGCAACGTGTTCAAGGGAACTTAGGTGTATGTTAAACACCAACAGGGATACCTGCCAGTGGTGGGAAAGTGTGGGTCCCCTGCTTTTCCAAAGGAAGGAGTTCCAAGGATGAATGCTAAGCAGTTAAGCCATGATGGGGTGAAACTGCATCTGGAAATGACCTGACGTTTGAAGTGGAAAAGTCGCAAGTTTCCTACCTAGAGGGATGTTGGCAAGGTTGGTCCAGCATCGCAGCCTCTGCCTTGCGTGCTTTTCTGGATGGACATTCCAGCAGCATTGGCTAATCTCTGATCCAGTCCCCTTTGCTTTTACTAAGCCCCTCTGCCTAATGGCGTTAACGAGCAAGGCGAAACCTAATTGGCACTCCTCCTCGTTTGTACTCATAAGAGTCCCAAGCAGGAGGGCTGAGAAAGTCCCCCCAGGTGGTGAAGCCAGGGTGAAAGGTCAGCAGCCATGTCGAATTTCATAAATCAGGCCTAACAAGACTCAACGGAATGCAGGCTGGGAGGGCTTTGGACTCTTCCTCGGGAGCCCTGAGGTTCTGATTTCTCTTCCTCATTATTTTTTTTCTTTGGTACCGGTCTTGGAAGTGTGTGTGTGCAGGGCGGGGAAGGTCATGGACGGCGTCCATGTCAACAGCCCTGGGAGAGAGAGAGATTTCAGTGATCGGCCAAATCGAGGAGGCTGCCTGGACTTGGAAAAGCAAGAAGAGAGCCAGTCCAATTTGTAAAGAGGAGGATGAAGCTGTCAGAAAACAAGCTGGGGGGAAAAGAGATGGATTCAGATTAGCAGATCCAACCCCTCTCCACCCCTGGCTCTTACAAGCTTGCCCATCGGAATCAAGCCTACAATCGCGCCCATGGACGTGTTCTCAGAAAACTGAAGCATTCTGGTTCCAGACATTCCTTGCAGCTCTTTCTTTAGCCTGTGGCAACTTGAGAACAAATGTAGCAAATTCACACTTCGTGGGCATTCTTTCACCTCTGACGGTCTGCAGAAGTCCCTCTGGTTAGGTTGCTACCAATTTAGTTATACTATTTCTGTGCTGCCTGTTCGGAGCTGGGAATGGCTGCAGTTCCAGGCCCTTTCGAGATTTTGTTTGATACAGAAACCAAGCGCACGTTGTTGGCTCTGTCCTGGCTTGTCCAGCTTCATGCCTCTCACTCGGGCCATTTCTGCACTAGGCTGTTATAGCACGATGATTCCACTTTCAACATCCTCTGGAATCCTGGGGTTTGCAGTTTCGGGAGGGGCCGGCCAGCCCCTCCTGAAACTGCAAACCCCAGGATTCCAGAGGATGTTGAAAGTGGAATCATTGCACTATAACAGCTTAGTGCGGAAATGGCCCAGGTTTGGAGTCAAACCAAGGGTGGGGAAATGGTGGCCAACAGACCATATGAGGTCCACAGGGTTTTTGTTGCGGCCACCAGGAGTCCCATTTATTTATTTAAAAAATAATAATAATTGCACCCAAATGCTGATGTGATGTGAGGGCAATTTCACCACATTTTTGCTCTTCGCACTACTTTCCAAGAGAAAGTGACCTAGATGTCACTTGTACCCACAGTAGCTGGAGGTGGAGTGGATTTCCCCAGTCGTGGCCTATTCTTCTGAGCTATCTCTCTTGTTATCCAAAGTATTTTGGGGAAGGTTTAGTGGTCAAGACCCATTAGATTTACAAAAGCCTTGCTCCTGGTAGAAATGGGAAAAGGGGCAAATGATGATATGTCAGTATCACTTTTGTGTTTATAATGGGGTATCAAGAGTACTCAGTGGCTATGGTTTGATGATGACATGGTCAGTTTTGATCTGATTTGCTACTGTTTCTGGACTCTTCCCAGTGGAACCTTTCTTGAATATAATATATTTCCTACATTTAGAAACCCTGGAAGGTTTGTTAGATCAGCATCTATATTTAACCTGGAGAGAAAGCTAAGAGGAGACATGATAGACATGCTGAAATATTTGGAAGGATGACATATGGATGATGGAACAAGCTTGTTTTTGGCTGTTCCAGAGATGAGGACACAGAACAATGGCTTCAGATTACAGGAAAATAGATTAGTCCACCTAAACATTAGGAAGACTTTCCTGACAGTAAGAGCAGTTGGACACTGGAATACGCTGCTACCCGGGAGAATTGGTTGAGTCTCCTTCTGTGGAGGTTTTTAAACTGAGGTTGGATGGCCATCTGCCAGACATGCTTTCATTTGTATTCCTACATGGCAGAGTGGGGTTGGACTGGATGGCCCTCGGGGTCTCTTCCAGCTCTCACTCACATCTGCTTCAGCTTGCCACAAAGCTTAAATACCATTCAGGGACAGAATGTTCCTGTACCTGTGAGCCTGCCAGAGTTTTAAGATCTGCAGGGGAAGACTTTCTCTCCGTCTCATTGCCATTACAAGCACATCTGGTGGGAACTGGGAGAGAGCCTTCTTGGTTGCTGCCCCCAAGTTATGAACGGAGAGCCAGTTGCCCTGTTCCTTTTTCTCTTTCTTCTAGCAAGTCAAGGCTTTTTCTTATTAGTGGAGGCGTTTGGTTTTTATTCTGTTGCAGCTGATGGAGGTTTTCAAGTGTGTGCATGTTGCGTTTCTATTTTATTATGATTTCCATGTGTTTGCAAAACTGCTTTTAACTTCTGTTTTTGACTTCTTTAAAAAAAAAAAAGAACTCTGATTTAATCGTGTCTTACCAGTTTTATTAATAAGTTTTTTGTTTGTTTGTTTTTTCTGGTGAATTTAAATGGTTCTGTTCCACCTTGGAGAAAGCCAAGATAGCAATAAAATAAAATAAAATAAAATAAAATAAAATAAAATAAAAATTCCCCCCCCCCATTTAGCTGTTGCTGCAGCCTGAGGATGCTGACCGTGTGTTGTGAGGTATTCAGGTGACTGCATATATATTCAAACCTTGCACCTGGGGACTTTTTTAAAAAAAACTTTATTTTTATAAAACTTTTTATAACACTTTGCTTATCTTTGTACATTTGATTGCTTAACATATTTATATATAACAATAATAATAATAATAATAAAATCACATTAACTCCATTATATATTATTGTTCTTATTAGTTTGTTTGTATATATATCTCGTAACTTCCTCTGCCTTACTCCCAAAATTAAATCTAGCTTTTGGATAGCAGGCAATTATACCTATAAGGCAGGAGTGGCAGAAGTGTGACCTTGTAGCTCCCAAACCATTTTTCGCAGCCACTCAGCACTTCATTTTTTCCCCCAAAAAGAGTATTTTGACTTCCACTGGACTGCCTTTGCTTCACTTCCTTTGACTTCCCACTGACCTCTTGGACCTAAAATGGTCAAGGTGTGCATGTGTGCTGTGTTTCTTTTTTTAAAAAAAATAAAATAACTTGATGAAATTGCTTCCCACCCCTCTGGAGATGTAGAGGACATTTGAGCCAGTTGGGAATGTGGGAAACAGGGCCTCCTCCGTGGCTGCTCCTAGTATCTGGAACTCCCTTTGTAGAGAGGTTACATGGTCCCCCTTCCAGTTGTCCTTCCATAGGCAGAAGAAGACTTTTTATATTGTTAGATTTTGATGGCTGTGGGCAAAGGGTCTTTCACGATGTGTCATACTGGTCGCTTGTTTTCTCTTTAACTGTCCTGCCTTTAACTGCTTTTAATTCCATACTTAGTTTATTTATACTTTTAAATGTTTGCATTGTATAAATGAACCAGTGTGATATTGTGGCTTGAGCATTGGACTACGACTCTGGAGACCAGAGGTTGAATCGCTGCTCTGTCGTTGAAACCCACTGGGTGACCCTAAGGAAGTCACATTCTCTCTGCCTCAAAGGAAGGCAAGGATGGCAATCCCCACTGAACAAATCTTGCCAAGAAAACCCTGCAATAGTTCAACCTTAGAGTTACCATCTGTCAGATATAACTTGAAGGCACAGAACACCGCCAATGCATTTTAAAGCTGTGTCAGTTTTTAAGCTTGTAAGCTACCTTGAGTCTCAAACTGGGACAAATGAGGGGTATTAATGTAAACCTGAGGCCTGGGGTTGGGGACCCCTTGGGATGTCAGAGGGGGCGGGGCCAGGTGATGTCACGGGGGTGGCCCCTGCTGATTTCGTTACACATGATATCTTCAGCATCAATTTTTTTAAAATTATTTATTTGTATCCCGCCTCTCCATATGGATCGAGGCGGCGAACAACTTACAAATAGCATGTATTTTGAAACATTTCTATACATGCCCCCAACAAGCTGGGTACTCATTTTACCGACCAGCGAAAGGATGGAAGGCTGAGTCAACCTTGGAGCCGGGCAGGATCGAACTTGCAACCTTGTGGCTTGCAGTACTGGCATTTAACCACTGCGCCACCAGGGCATTGCACACAGTTATGTGACTCAAGTAAAAAACACCCAGCCTGACAAATGAGGAAAATATGTATGCACACACTTTCCAAGGCAGTGCTCTCACCCTGAGATTCCCAGTGGTGTACACTCGAGTCATTGGCTCGGACTCAAGTTGGACTTCAAGTCACTTTAGTGACTCGATTCGGACTTGACTTGGCAGTAAACGATGCTCTGACTCATCTCGACTTGTATATTTTTAGTGACTGAGTTGCTGCCTTTGGATCAGTCATCTAGAAACCTTACGACTTTGGACAACGCTTCCATCTCTTTTTACCTGCTGGTCACATGGTGGCATCTGACCAAGCCCAAAGTATGGGTGCATTTCTCAGAGAGGAACAGCAAATGTGTTAGGCAACAGGCTTGAGGAGGAAAGATCCTTCCTTCTAAAGCTTTTGAAGCTTCTGTGATAGGGAGTAAGAAGGATCCTATTCCCCACTTCTGAAGCTGCAGACTCTTTTATGTCTATTGGCTCAAAAGTCTCCAGCTTGCGGAAGGTGGAGTAAGTAGGATCCTCTTCCCCACTTCTGAATCTGCAGATGGCAAAATTGCAAATATGGAAGGCGGGCTCTGCTTAAATTTTTAAAACTGACTTTGTTTGACTCTGTCCAGAAATTCTGGAATATAAGTTAGAGTAGAAAATTGGCTCCCAGATTTAAGAGTTGACTTGAGCCTTGACTTGAAAGTATCTACAAGGACTTGAGACTTGGAGTAAAAGACTTAAATGCATCGCTGGAGATTCGTTTCCCTCCTCCTGAGGGCCAGAGATGATAGTGGAGGCCCTGCAGTCTGGGACACCCAACCTCAAAGTCTTCTCAGAGTTCCTAAAAATGCAGTCTGCAAAATCCCTGATCCGACTGGATGCAGTGTGCTCCCAACTGCCCATGGTTTTTCAGGTCATGCAAAAAATGGTAGATATGTGAAAAGGCTTAAAAAGTTCTGGGTCCAAATGCGAACTATGTAGCAGAGGATTTAAAAGACTAACATATCAGTTAAGATCAGAACTCTTTCTTTTGGGACCATCAGTTGGAAATGAGCCAGGAGAGGTTACTCCAGTATATGGTCAAGACTGTACAGCTCAAAGATGGAAGAATTCAATATAACCTATGAGGAAGGAATATCTGTTGGAAGTGACTGAGCTAGCAGAAATGGACAAATTATCTGTTTTGATTAGAGGAAAAACCATTGGAGACATTTCTGAAAGAGTGGAAACTGCTTATAGACATTTTGTAGAAAAAGAAAATGGTTTGGTAACTTTTGCTTTTGACAGCAAAAGTTGCAAGATTTTGTTAGTTGAAGGAGTGAACGATGTAGTCTTAGATAGAGAGGTTTGATTGCGCTTATATGTATGTATAACTGCAGAAAAGAAAATCAGAAGCTGCACTTTCTTTTTTGTCTATATTTCTTTCTGTATCTGACTTTTCTTTCTTCTTTTTTTTTCTTTTTCTTGCCTTTTATTTCTTTTTTTATCAGATTATCTGTCATTTTTATTGTATCTCAAAAAACTCATAATAAAAACTATACAAAGCGACGCAAGAGCAGTTGCAAGAAGCCAGGAAGAATTGAAGCCTAGGTTGGGGGAGGTAGGGGGTTAGCCATTTCCCAGCCGATTCTGCCTGTAGCTGTTCACATTTGGTGGTCAAAGAGAGGTGAAGGGAAAGGCAGTGAGGACTGGAAGGGAAACCTGGCTGGGAAAACGATTCTTATCTGGCTGTCATCTCCCCAAGTGAGCTTGACTCATTGGGTTTGGACTCAAAGCAACTTTGGAAAGAATTCCTGCTGTACTTGCTGGAAAAAAGCAGCCGTGCCAGCAGCTAAACCCAAGAGTGGCAAAGCTCTCCAAAGCTAGATATTGCTGGAGAAAGTGTTGAGGATTCATGCGTAGGCTGTGCCTCTTAGTCGTACCTCTGCAGATGCCTGCCTGGCTCTTTGCGGAGGAAGTATAGAAAGAGATGGGTGATGGGTTGGATCTTTGCCCCTTTCAAAGGAGCCGTGGGGAATGGGGCCATGGTTTGTTTGTTTGTTGTGTCCCTTCAAGTCATTTCTGACTTGCAGCAGCCCTAAGGCAAACCTATCATGGCATTTTCTGTGGCTGAGAGTGTGCGATATGCCCAAGGTCACCCACTGGGTTTCCATGACTGAGTGGGGAATCGAACTCTGGTCTCCGGGGCCTGTAGTTCAATGCACAGACCAATGCATCACAGTGGCTTCCAAGGTTTACCTGTTATGTTCCTGACTTATGTTCCCCTCTCATCCTTGGTCAAATAGCAGAGTCAGGGATATGCATTGTGCAAATGCTCAGGGATGTAGTTACAGTAGACGGAATGAGAGCATTGCACCCCCAAGTAAGAATTTGCCCACCCAAAGAAATTTTCCTCCTGTCCCCAAGCTTTTAGCAGTGGAGAGAAGTGAGAGGCTGAAAAACATTCCCACCTTGAGCTCTTTATGGGCTTCATGTTTTCCAGGGCCTTTGACCATTTTAGTTACCTTCCTCTGGACACCTTCCACCTTGTCAATATCCTTCATGAATTGTGGTGGGTAAAGGGGTTTCACATTGTGACCATGTCTCTATTATTATTGTTGTTGTTGTTGTTGTTGTTGTTATTTATTTATTTGTATCTCCGCCTCTCCATATGGATCGAGGCGGTGAACAACTTACCAATAGCATGTATTTCTATACATGCCCCCAACAAGCTGGGTACTCATTTTACCGACCTGCGGAAGGATGAAAGGCTGAGTCAACCTTGGAGCCCGGCAAGATCGAACTCACAACCCTGTGGCTTTTCTCAAGCCATTTCCACACTACACCGTTAAAGTGCTGTTACTCCCTTTTCAACATTCTATGGAATCCTGGGATTTGCAGTTTAGGGGGTGTTTAGTAAACTACAAACCCCAGAATTCCACAGGATGTTGAAAGTGGAATAATAGCCCTATAACAGTGTATATGTGGAAATGGCCCCAGACTTCTCAGACTCCCCAACTCCTCCAGCTAGCATGGTCAGTGATCATACTGTGTGGACGATTCCAGAAAATGGAGTCTCCTAAAGTAACTTTCCTGTTGTTGTTGTGTGTCTTGAAGTTGTTTCAGACTTACAACAACCCTAAGGTGAACCTATCATGGGGTTTTCTGGGGCTGAGAACATGACTTGCCCAAGCCCACCCAAGGAGTTTCCATGGCTGAGTGGGAAATCGAACATTCGTCTCCACCGTCTTAGTCTAACACTCAAACTACTATACCACACTTTTCCTACCTGTGCTTATATCTCAGTTTAAATAACAAACAAACCCTTTCCCTCTGTGTGGAAAATTACCAGTCTGAGGAGAAGGGATTTCACTCTGACCTTCTTCACCTAACAATGCTTCAAAGTTTGGATGGTTAGAAAATCTCCTGCCCTCCACACACCATTAAGGAATGTCATTAAAGCCACGTGAGACTCTCTGCATGTTGGCCCAAAGCGGTACAATCCATCCCCAACTTTACCACCTAGGGAAGAATTCAGTGTAGGACCTACCATGGGCTCTGGAACCACAGTTCATCTGTCTTCGTGGTTTGTAACTGAATCCGAAGTGATCTATTGGAGAATCCATCACCACTGAGTGACTTCTTGAGTTGTGGGTACCTTCCCTGGGTTGTTTTTTAGGGCTGATCTGTACCCATGGGGTGGAATGCATTGCCCCATGGTTAGAAAACTTGCCACAATCCTATAAGTGAGGTTGACAGGACTTTCATGATCCCTAAATGGCCCCTAAATTAGGGGCTACATAAGGATTGTCAATATCTAGCGGTTGCAAATGCATTAAATGTAGGTTATGTATTTGCAATTGCCCAACAGGATTCTGACCGCTCATAGTTATTCATTCCCAGGTCAAAAAACAAGGTTCCTCGACATCAAGAAGAAAAATAGAGCAGAAATAACTTTGTGTGCAGTTTTCTTCCAGTATTTTAATATCCTCAAGTATTGCAGAAGAATTATACTATGGAGAAAAAGATCTGTTTTGGGTGCAACTCTCTCCCTGGTTTTTTTTTTTTTTTTTTTTAGCACAGAAAATACAATCCCTGGACAGAAAACACTTATTTCCCACACAGGGAATTTGCTTTCTATGCAGAAAAAAAGGGTAGTTTTTTTTAGGGGGGAGTGCAAAAAATGTGTCAATTTCAAATGCCAAAATACACACACACACACACACACACACACACACACACACAAACTTTCTGACATTTGGATATTGGAAGAATACTGCAGAGGATTTTTTTCCCCCGCACAGCAGGGAGAACACTACAGTAATTAGTTGTCATCACCAGCAAAGATGAAATAATGGAGATTTTACCTCCCTACAGACTGTTCCCCATTTGTCGTGCTTTGCAACTGAGGAGCAGAAAGAGGAGAAGTAAATGAGTAAAGGTATCTGCGGAGCGCCAGTGGTATTATGGCTTGCGAGATCAGGGCTCAGATCCCCACTTAGCCATGGGAACCCACTGAGTAGGCTTGCTCAAGTCACACTCTCTCAGCCTTTGAGGAAGCAATGGCAAATCTCCTCTGAATAAGTCTTACACACTTGGAGTTGGGGGGGACTCTCCCAAACCCTGTGTAAGCTGGAAATGACTGGAAAGCACACAACAACAAGAGTAGCATCTGGGTATTGTTTGTGGTCTTAACAACTACTTTGTGCAAAAACTGAAGGAAGGAGAGAACTGTTTTATGTGAGACCACCATTCCCCCCCCCAAAAAAAAAATATCTATTTAAGACTTTTCTTTGTGTTTGAATCAGAATAAGATGATATAGTGGAGCACAGAGGCTTGAATTGGTGACGTGACTGATGGAGGGGATGTTTTTGTTGCCAGGAACAATTTTTATTTCAGGCCTTCCTTTTTTAGAAAAAAGCTCTTAAGTGACAGGTCTCATGAGAGAAAGGCAGAGGACAGGACGATTCTAAGAGAATAAATCTCAGTCCTGTTGTCTGTTTCCTGGCTTTCTTTGAGAAGAAATTGTGGCTGGTGTGTGTGTCATGTTCTGAGTCACTCTCCCTTGACTCTTTGCACAATGCATGATGTATTTTGTGCACTTTCTTTGGTCCAATAAAGGTATCGCTGTTTTGTGGATTTTGCATTTTGCTACATGGCCAAGACAGCCACCCCAAATATGTTTCCCTTTCTCCTAGTTACAGACACACACACACAGGCACACATACGTTACACACTGCTGTGTGACTCTGGCCATGTGAGCTACAGCACCAGCTAATGTTGTATCTGTTCCTCCCTAAGACGAGGAGCAATGGCTTCAAACTTCAGGAAAAGAGATTCCACTTAAACGTTAGGGAGACCTTTCTGACAGTAAGAGCAGTTCAACGGTGGAATGCACTGCCTGGGAGTGTGGTGGAGTCTCCTTCTTTGGAGTTTTTTAAGCAGAGGCTGGATGGCCATCTGTCGCGAGTGCTTGTCTTTTTTGAAGGGATGTCATGTAGAGGAGGGAGTGGGCTTGTTTTCTGCTGCTCCAGAGACCAGGACAAGGAGCAATGGATTCAAGCTGCAGGAAAGGAGATTCCACCTGAACCTCAGGAAGAACTTCCTGATGGTCAGGGCTGTCCGGCAGTGGAATCTGCTGCCTCGGAGTGTAGTGGAGTCTCCTTCCTTGGAGGTTTTTAAGCAGAGGCTGGATGGCCATCTGTCGGGAGTGCTTTGAGGGTGTTCCTGTATGGCAGGGGGTTGGACTGGATGGCCGCTGGGGTCTCTTCCAACTCTACGATTCTATGATTCTATGATTTGTCAGGTGGGCTTTAATTGTGTCTTCCTGCATGGCAGAATCAGGTTGGACAGGATGGCTCTTGGGGTCTCTGATTCTGATTTTCGATCAGATGCTGTCATCTACCCTATTGTTCCCAAAGAACTCTTTCCTGAATCCCTTCATCATCCTGGCGGTAGATTTTTGGTGGAAAATAATACACAAATTATTATTATCTACAAGGCGTGTTGATATGAAGCCACTTGTATGCATTTGTGTACATAAAAATATGCACTCTTTCTCTCTTCCCTCTCATTTGCATCTCTTTTATCATCATCTATCACTATCTCAAGAAGCAACACAGCATTTTTTCCACAGGCATAAACATAAATATCTCCATGAATTTTGAGAGCTGTGGATCCTTCCTGCCTGGCCAGAAATTTCATTGCAACAAAGCAGTCCAGGATCATGAGAATGTGGTCCTTTCAGAGCAAGGATGATCTGATATCAGCAAAATGCATAGCTAATTATGCCAGCATCACTAATTAGGAGTGGAAAGAATATCCAAAAATATCTGATAGATGATTGAAAAACATGTTTTTCTAGTCTCTAGAAACTCTAATGAGAAGAACCCTGGACTGACAAGAGTCTTCTTAGTTCGGGACTCATTCTGCACAAAGTTTGCACGCAGTTGATTTGCACCACAAACAACAGCATTTTCTACTTGGAATATTATTTTCTGTACAAGAAGAGCTTTTCTTGTACACAAAAAAATGCTGTTTTCTGTGCAAATATACCATGTGCAAATTTTGCACAGAATAAATTATGAATAGGCTTAAAAAACAAAATGCCACCTCTCTAGGCAATTGATTCCATTGCCAAACTACTCTTACTTTCAAGAAGTTGCTTCTAAGATTCAATTGAAATCTACCCTCCTGTAACTTAAAACACATTAGGCCTGGTTGTACCCTCTGGGGCAGCAGAAAAGAAGCATGCTCTCCTCTCACGACAGCCCCTTGAAGTATTTAAAGAGTGCGACCATGTCACCCCTCAGTCTTCTCTTCACCAAGCTGAACATATCCAGCTCCTTCAGCCTCTCCTCCCGTGTTTTGTTCTGCATGCCATCTGTGTTTTGCCCTTACTGCCGTAAAGTGTCTATATCCTTGCTAAGATGAGATAAACAGAACTGAACACAATACGCCAGTTGCTGCCTGACCAGCACAGAATGTGGTGAGACTATGGCCATTTCTGCACTGGACTGTTATAGCGCTATGATTCCACTTGCAACATCCTATGGAATCCTGGGGTTTGCAGTTTCAGGAGGGGCCAGCAGGCTCCTCCTGAAACTGCAAACCCCAGGATTCCATAGGATGTTGCAAGTGGAATCATAGCGCTATAACAGTCCAGTGCAGAAATGGCCTAGTACTTCCCTCAACTTGGAAACTATGCTTCTATGAATGCAGGCTACAATAGCACTTGCCTTCTTTGCTGTGCTATCACAGTGGTGGGTTCTCCTTCTTTGGGATTTTTTAAAGAGATGCTGGATGGCCATCTGTCAGGAAGGGAAGGTGGGTATGTGTTTGTAAAAAAATTGTGAAAGAATGTTTTGTTTGGAAAGATTGTAAAGGAGATAACATTAAGAAATAATGTGTGTTTTATGTTTATTGTATATTTTTATTTTGTTGAAATAAAAAAAAAAAGGAATGCTTTGGTGATGTCTTCTTGCATGGCAGAAGGAGATTGGACTCGATGGCCCTTGTAGTCTCTTCCAACTCTCTGGTTCAATATTCTATGATCACACTGCTGGCTCGTGTTCAATTTGCGATCAATGATAATCCCAAGGGCCTTTGCACATGAAGTACTGCTGATCCAAGTATCTTCCATTGTATAACTATATGTTTGACTTTTGTGAGTTTCTGGTTTTAATGTTAACAGATATGTTGCTAAACTCTCAATTTTGCTGGTATGCTCCAGTCTTGAGCAAGTCAGCCTGGTACAGTCCCGTCCCCTTACAGTGGTTTCAGCAATAGTGAAGTCCAATAAATAGGAACTTCTTGGCTTAAGAAACTGTTGGCCTCAGAACTGCCACTCTTGCTGGAGTTAATAGGGCTCCAGGGAGTTAGTAAGGCTCCAAGGAGATTTCTCAGAAATAAGTCATGCCAGACTAATCTTATCTCTTTTTACGATAGGGTTACAAGCTTGATAGATGAAGGGAATGCTGCAGACATAGCATATTTTGATTTCAGTAAGGCCTTTGACAAAGTTCCCCATGTCATTCTTGCAAAGAAACTAGTAAAATGCTGGCTGAACAGGGCTACTATTAGTTGGATTTGTAATTGGTTGAGTGACTGAACCCAAAGGGTGATCATGAATGGCTACTTTTCATCCTGGAGAGAAGTGACTAGTGGGGTGCCTCAGGGTTCTGTCCCAGGCCCAGTGCTATTCAACATCTTCATGAATGACTAGCATGAAGGAGTAGAGGGCATACTGATCAAATTTGCAGATGGCACCAAATTGGGAGGCATTGCTAATACCGCAGAGGACAGGATCAAATTTCAAAATGACCTTGACAGATTGGAGAGCTGGGCCAAAGCTAACAAAATGAATTTCAACAGAGAGAAATGTAAGCTCCTACACTTAAGATGCAGAAATATAGGATGGGGGATGCATGACTGGATAACAGTACATGTGAACAGGATCTAGGAATCTTGGTAGATCACAAACTGAACATGAGTCAGCAGTGGGATGCAGCAGCCAAGAAAGCCGACATGATTCATGGTTGCGTCAATAGGAGTATGGTGTCTAGATCAAGGGAAGTAATGGTACCACTGTATTCTGCTTTGGTTAGACCCCATCTGGAATACTGTGTCCAGTTCTGGGCACCTCAATTCAAGAAGGATATCAACAAGCTGGAACATGTCCAAAGGAGGGCAACCAAAATGGTGAAGGGTCTGGAAGCTATGCCCTATGAGGAATGGCTTAGGGAGCTGGGTATGTTTAATCTGCAGAAGAGAAGGTTAAGAGGGAACACGATAGCCATGTTTAAATATTTGAAGGGATGTCGTGTCGAGGACTTGTTTTCTGCTGCTCCAGAGATTAGGACAAGGAGCAACGGATTCAAGCTGCAGGAAAGGAGATTCCACCTGAACCTCAGGAAGAACTTCCTGATGGTCAGAGCTGTCTGGCAGTAGAATATTCTGCCTGGGAGTGTGGTAGAGTCTCCTTCTTTGGAGGTTTTTAAGCAGAGGCTGGATGGCCATCAGTCGGGAATGCTTTGATGTGGGTTCTTACAAAACAGGGCGTTGGACTGGATGGCCCTTGTGGTCTCTTCCAACTCTATGATTCTATGTTTCTATGACTCCTGATTGCAGCTTGGTCCATGTGGGTTCTTCTTATTTCCCCAAGGTAACTCACCTACTGGGTAGCATCTGGTCCCTGTGAGAAACAACTGAACAGTGTACAGCCCTTCCCCATTCAGGACTGGGGGATGTGTGGAATGGCAGGGGGTATGCATCTGGTTAGGGTACAGTGAACATAAGGACAAGCAAATAGCTCATAGAAAGTTGCAGCAGCAACCTGGTGATCTGAGAATCCCTGATACGGGGTTGGAGTGCAGTAGGGCTTGAATTCTTTGCTAATTTTATTCTCCAATGAAGCAACAAATGATTTAAGCAGTCTTCTTCCTGCCGTGAGAAAGACTTCAGAACTGTACATTTATTGAAGACTGTTTGCAGAGATGGGTTCAACACAAAATTTTCATGGGGCATTTTTGCTTGGAAAACATCATTTTCTGCACGGGAATCAGCGTCTTCTGCGCAGAAATTAATATTTCCGTTTCCTTCATGGACCATGGTGATTTCAGCACAAAAATGCCATGTGTGGATTTTTCATAGAATAAGTTCGGAACTGTGGAAATTCTCATCAGTCCAGAGTTCTCCTCCTCTGGGCTTCCTGACTGCCAAGAAACACATTTTTCAACCATTTTTTGAATATTCTTTCTATCCCTGACATAGCAGGACACAGGAATAGGGTAGGCTCCAAAAGACTCTGCTGGGTGGGGGATGTTGTGTTTCATATCATGGTCAAGGAAGTCCAGCTTCATAGAATCTTAGAGTTTCAAGGGACCAACCTCATTCTGCCAAGCAGGAATAATGCGAGACCAAAGCACTCCTGGGGGATGCCCATCCAACCTCTGTTTACAGACTTCCAGAGCAGGAAAGTCAAGAAGCAAAGCTTCTTGAAATTCATCCCACACATACGGAACCATTTAAGAAACCCAAACACATTCATGCAAACTGGTGTGATCCTCCCCTCTTGATTTCCTGAGGCCCAAGAGCTCTCTGGCTGAGAATTCTCAATGCCCTTCCCTAAACTGCAAACCCCAGGATTCCATAGGAGGTTGGAAGTGGAATAATAGCACTATAACAGTGTAGGGCGGAAATGGCCTTAGTTCTAGAAGGATCAGTATTACTTCCAATCAGAACTGCCTTTACTCCCAGCTTCCATTACTTTCTCTCTCACACACACACACAAATACGCACACAGGTTTTCCTCAAGGGTCATCTATTTAAGCACCCTGATGTCATTTCCACAGATTGATGATGATGATGATGATGATGAATTACCAGTCTCTCCCCAAGGCTTGAGGCATGGTGCAACACAGGTTAAAATGCAACTAAAAACACATAATATACCAATTTAAAATTCATTGTTGAAAATCAACTGGGTAGTCTTGCCGAAGGTCTGTTGCACTTTGTTAAAATTCAGACAGCATGTTCAGTTGTCAAATTTCTTCTGGCAGGTCATTCCACAGTCTAGGGGCGGCCGATGGAAAGGTCCTCTGGGTCACCGTTGCCTGTCTAGTCCTGGCCGGTTTTAAGTAAATGGCCCCCAGAGGACCTGAGTGTGCTGCCATTGAACTCCTAGAGGCACTACTTAAAACTCTCCATCCTGGCTGCGCTCCATACGAAGTACAGCTTTGGAAAGATTAGAAAGGTTAGGGGTTTTTTTTTTAAGTATAGCTCGCAGAATCCCCAGACAACATGGTCAAATTCTGGGAGCTGTAGTCCAATAAATATAGGAAACACCACCAAAATAAAAATAAAAAGAGAGAGAGAGGAAGGAAGGAAGGAAAAAAGGAAAAGAAAGAAAGAAAGAAAGAAAGAAAGAAAGAAAGAAAGAGTGGTGATACCATAATTAGGCCAACCAAAAGGCACAGAGTACATTATGCACAGAGTACATTATGCATGGATGTATCCTATATACTTCTGTATAAGCCAAGCTCATATTTTAGAACTGAAATTATGGGTTTGATATGACCCAAGGACAGGCTGAGGTTGTTCCATTGAGAAGGGAGAGCACCAGTGCTATCTAAGGGAACGATCAACCCCCGATCACCAACATTTTCTTGCCCAGGCCTTCAAAAGGGCTTTTCACCACTCTACTCAGAGAAAGGGATGGATCTCTGTGTTTTGATAAAAGTTAAGGTACCATTTTAACTCCTATTTTTTAAAAAACCATCCCCTTAAGAACAGTGTTAAATGGGCAGAGATTAGTCTGTCCAGGAAAAACCTAAAAGAACCACCAACCCCCTTGACCCTCTCAATGCTCCATTGAGGGGAAGCGCCAAAGAGCCATTGCCACCATTTTCCTCCCCAAACACTCGAGACGACCTGAAGTGGCCCCATAGCAGAGAGAGCAGAGAGGCTGGTGCTTCTTTTAGGTTCTCCTGGAATGGACTGAGCTCTCACCTTTCACCACTCTGCTCAGAGAAGGAGATGGCTCCTCTTTTGTGATAAGAGTTAAAGTGCGGTACTTACGTTGACCCATGGATAAGTCAACCCTGTTTTTGGGGGGTCAGTTTTCTAGACCTATACATGAGTATAAGTATGTTTTTGGAGTCAGCAAAGTAAGTTTTTCCAGCTGAGATATAAAAGAATATGGGGTAGTGTTGCCTCTTCCATTCACCGCAGAGGTAGAGAAAATTGAACAGAGACATCGGAATTCCTAGCAGAGAAAAAAGGAAACACTGCACAAGCTGAGCTTAATGTGGGAAGTGCTGCATGATGACGCACAGTCAAATCACTCCCATGGGTGACTTGCACCCAGGATTTAGAATTGTAAAAAATGCCTGCGTTTATTTGCTTGCTTGCTTGTTTGTTTGTGTGTTTGTTTCAAGGAGGAAAATACTTGCCCTGAATGAATTAAGTAACAAACTGAGAACACAGTGTTTGTGTTCAGAAAGGTGGAGATGTCTCTGGGAATTAAAAGCAAGGAAAGATTAAATGCGCCAGAATTCTGCATCCATGTGTTCTTGATCCCATGGTGGAAAACCTAAAGTTACAACCTCATACCTAGCATGTGTAAAAAGCTTCTCTCCAAATAGTTAGAGACCTCCCTTCAGTAGGTAAAAGTCAGAGGTTTCATCTAGGGATGTAAAGAATACTTTGGAGGACTTGTTCTGAAAAGTGAAATCATTTGTGGATACTTCAAAGCCTATGTGTATGGGTTAAAAATCTGCTATTTTATGCAGAAAACAGTGTGTTATTCCCAAACTACACTGTTTTCCATGAAAACATTTTTACAGGTAAACAAGTTTTTCCACAGAAGCCAGGTTTTCGATGTAGTTTTCAGAAAAAAGTCCCCAAATGTGAAAAATCATCAAGAAAAAAAAAAACTGGTAGAAACTTTCATACTTATATCCAGTGGCAGGGGAAAAAAACTTTTGGAATTATACACTTTTGTGTGTGAGCAGAAAATGAGTGAACTTTTAGACCCCTATTTCTGTCTAGTTTAAGGTTTCTTTTGGGCTGGACTGGCAGTGACTTCTCCCCTATGGAATGGATTCTGTGCTTTTGTTCCAGTTTACAAGTTTGAAAAGCGTTGCCAACGGATCTGCTGCTCTTACAGCTCCATTGCATGATATTTGCCATTCCATAAAGTATTCACGCGTTTGCTGGGAATAAAAAAGGCACTCTTATTATTATTTTCATGAGTAAAGCCAATATTTTGAAGTGATTTTCATCTTTTGAATCATAGAATTATAGAGTTGGAAGAGACCCCCGGGCCATCCAGTCCAACCCCCTGCTATGCAGAACACCCATCAAAGCATTCCCAACAGATGGCCATCCAGCCTCTGCTTAAAAACCTCCAAAGAAGGAGACTCCACTACACTCCCAGGCAGCATATTCCACTGCCGGACAGCTCTGACATCACGAAATACTTCCTGAGGTTCAGGTGGAATCTCCTTTCCTGCAGATTGAATCCATTGCTCCTTGTCCTAGTCTCTGGAGCGACAGAGAACGAGTCCGCTCCCTCCTCAACATGACATCCCTTGAAATATTTAAAACACAGCTGTCATGTCCCCTCTTAAACTTCTCTTCTGCAGACTAAACATACCCAGCTCCCTAAGCTGTTCCTCATAGGGCATGGTTTCCAGACCCTTCACCATTTTAGTCGCCCTCCTCTGGACACCTTCCAGCTTTTCGACATCCTTCTTGAAGGATGTTCTTTTTCAGAATGCAAGCTTATCCACCTGTACTCTTAAAGAAAAGGTTGGTTATTTTTCCTTCACCACTCCCCCCAACCCTGGCCAACCTTGATCCTTGGTTGCCAAGCTCTGGCTCTGACGTGCTAGATTTTTCTTTAGAAGAGACCACAAGGGCCATTCACTCCAACCTGTCTTAAGGGACTAACATCAAAGCACTCCCTACAGATGGCCATCCAGCCTCTGTTTAATAAAGGAGAGACTCCACTACACTTCAAGGCAGTGTATTCCCCTGACAATATGCTTTTACCATCAGGAAGTTCTTCCTAATATTTAGATGGAATCTCTTTTCCTGAAGTTTCAAAAGTTTCCTGAAGTATCAAAAGACGGAACAACTCGAGGATGCTGCCCTTTCCAACTGGGGGAAAGATTGCCATGGCAATCAGGGGGAGGCACTGCTATGGAGTGCAAACATCCCACTCCTGCCTCAGGTTCTGTGTGAATGTCAGCTTGATGGGTCACCCTTGTGTGCCAATTTCACTCAAAGCAGAACGGAGAGAGATTTTGAGTGACAACTGCACACGTCCTCCCATCTTTTTGGAAGCGGGGAAGAGAGACTCAAAATTAAAGCTAGTTTGGCATTTGCAAAGCTGTCATATTAAGAACTGGCTGCCTTCCTTTCTCTGCTCATGTCCAGAGTTTATCAGATTTGATCTGGGACTGACCTGGCTAAGAAATGCTCACACGGGGTTATGCCAAAGTAGATAAGAACCTCCTTTTAGAACAGGAAAGAAACTGGGGCCAAGTATTGACTTTGGTGCCAAGTAGGGGTTTCAAGGTTAGAATTATCCTCAAGCCTGAAGGCTTCAGGGCCAAAATTTGAGAACTAAGGACAATCCATTGTGGCGTCACAAGGAGCAAAAGCAGGGGATGCCACAAGAATGATGTTAAAAGGGGAGTGACACATTGAACATCAGCCACAGTTGCACAAAATATGCCCATGCAATGCTAGACTGGATCAATAGAAGCATAGTATCTAGAGTGAGGGAAGAAACAGTATCACTCTATTCTGCTTTGGTCAGACCTCACCTGGAATCCTGTGTCCAGTTCTGGGCACCACAGTTCAAGAAGGATATTGATGAGTTGGAATGTGTCCAGAGGAGGGAGACCAAAATGGTGGAAGGCTTGGAAACCATGCCCAGTGAGGAATGGCTTAGGGAGCTGGGTATGTTTAGCTTGGAGAAGAGAAGGTTAAGAGGCAACATGATACCCATGTTTAAATATCTGAAAGGGTATCCTATGGAGGATCGAGCAAGCAGCTTTCTGCTGCTCCGGAGACTAGAACATGGAAAAATGACATCAACCATAGGAAAAGCAAATTCTACATAAACATTAGGAAGAAATTCCTGACAGTAAGAGCAGTTCAACAATGGAATATTCTGCTGCTTGGGTGTCTCCATCTTTGGAGGTTTTTGAAGAGAGTCTGGATGACCACCTGACAGGAGTGCTTTGATGGTGTCTTCCTGCATAGCAGAATGGGGTTGGACTCCATGGCCCTTGGAGTTTCTTCCAACCTACAGCTCTGTGATGACAATCTTACGAGAGATCACAAGGACCATCCAGTCCAACCGCATTCTGCCATGCTGAAAGACACCATGAAAGTCACTCCTGACAGGTGGCCATCCAGCATTTGTTTAAAAACCTCCAAAGCAGGAAATGCGCATGCTTGCTTTTGTTTCTCTTTTTTTTAAAAACATACACTCCTTGACATGTTTTGTGACTAAAAGAATAATGAAGCCTGCAGCCCTAGCACTGACCTCTAACCTAAGCAGGCCTGTTGTGGCTTTGCAATGGCATAAATGCTACCCTACTCTTGGTTGGACTCTCTCAAAGACAGGTGGTATCCTGTTGCAACAGGTGGTATCCTATTGAATGTTGTACAGAATTGCCTCCTGTGCTCCCTAGGGGGATTTGGGAACATTTAGGGACATTCCTCCAAAAAATTTGAGGAGCACTGAGGGCTAAAGAAAATGAACTTGGGAGCCACTGTTATCAAGTTGGAAGGGGTCACAAGAGCCATCTCGTCCAACCCTTTCTGCCATGCAGGAATACACAACAGATTTGTGCTCTGTTTAAATGCCTCCAAGGAAGGAGCATTGACTGCTTTCTGAGGCAGTCTGTTCCATTCTCAAACAACAGGAAAGGTCTTCCCAATGTTTAGATGGAATTTCTTTTCTTGTTAACTTGAATCTATTGTTTTGTGTTCGAGTCTCTGCAGCAACAGAAAACAAGTTTCCTCCATCTTCTACATGTCATTCTTTCACATATTTAAAGATTGCTGCCTTGTTACCTCTCAGTCTTCCCTTCTCTAGGCCAAACATTTGCAACTGCCTCAGTTGCTCCTCATAGATCTTGGCTACTAGACCTTTGATCGTCTTGGTCGTCCTCCTCTGGACGCATTCTATCTTTTCAATGTCCTTCTTGAACTGTGGTGCCCAAAAATGGGCACAGGATTCTGGGTGAGGTCTGACCAAAGCATAGAATGAGACCATTACTTCGACTGGAACCCTTTCACACTGCACAGTTTATACTGCCATGATTCTACTTTAACTACCATGAGCTCCATCCAGTCTATGGAACCTTGAGATTTGCAACTGAGGCTGTTCCTTTTTGAATTTTCAGCTGGAGACCTGCGATGCCTCACCAAAGGCCGTTCCAGCCTACACTGTTATAGTGCTATGATTCCACCTTAAGCATCCTATGGAATCCTGGGGTTTGCAGTTTAGTGAGGGACCTTTAGAATTCTCAACCAGGGAGCTCTTTGGACTTAGGAAACTCCAAACCCCAGAATTCCACAGGATGTTGAAAGTGGAATGATAGCACTGTAACAGTGTAGTGCGGAAAGCCCCCAAGCTACAAAACCCAGGCTTCCATAGGGTGGAGCCATGGTAGTTAATGTGGAAACCTCATGCTATAACTCTGTGGTATACAGAAGCTCCTGGATACCCAAGATCTATTGATGTAGCCTAGAACTGTAGTATTGCACATGAGATCTGACCAAAACAGAATACAGTGGCATTACTAGTTATTGTTTTGTGCCTAAGATGACCAATCACGGGGTTTTCTGAGGCTGAGAGTGTGTGATGCACCTACCTTAAAAAAGATATTGTATAGATGTTTTCCCAATTTGTTAGACTTGCAGTTTATTCCTGTTTGTGTGTTTGTCTGAACAGTGCATTCCGTGTAACTGTGGTTGGTGCTTTGTGTGTTCTGCTTCATGACATCCCCAGGGCACACAATTGTCATGTCTCCTGGGCCCTCACTTTTGATGTCACGGGGGAGCATCATCCCTAAATCTCAGGTTTTGATGCTGGATTCTCAAGGCCAGGGATAGGCCTATCCTAGCAACCCTCATGGTAGATCAATTCATGGAACAGATTGTCAGCAAATTCAGATAGCATGTACAACAGGCCCTTGGTATCCAGTAGGGTTTGGTTCTAGGACCCACCATGAGTACCAAAATCTGTGGGTCCTCAAGTGCCATTGTATACAATGGTGCAGTAGAATGATGTCCTTTATATAAAATGGCAAAAATCAAAGTTTGCCTTTAGGATTTAAAAAAAATCAAGCAATGGTTGGTTGAATCCATGGATACAAAATCCATGAATAGGCAGGGCCAACAGTTTCAAGATAGCTAATTAATTAGTTACACTAATTAAATAAACAAAAGCATTGATGGGCTGGTTGTGATGATGATGATGATGATGATGATGATGAAGTCTTCCCCACCTCCCCCCATGGATCAAGATGGGGAAGCACAACAGATTAACACATACCATATAACATCAGCTAAGAAAAGACCGCCAGTTAAAAAACAAGACAAAATGCTTAACGTCACTTTGAAAGAACATGCAATGCAAATACCGTACTAAAAGTCAATACATAATTAAAATTCATAGTTACAATTCACAGTTTTAATCTTTGTGGCTTATGACTTAGGAGGAGGCCACTCAGATACCCACCACTGGGGAAGAAGTCTGTGGCCAGCTGGATTTTGTACACATCTGTGAGACCTTTGGCCGCTTTCTGTTTCGTCAACAACATGCGGCAAGGCGGCCATGCTGCAGGTTGGTGTCCAACTCACGAAGCGCTCATGGGCTTTGCAGCTGGCAAACGTCATCCCCACGACTATTGGTGTGATGGCGATGGTGATGCCTCGGGGCTTGTCTCTCAGCTCATCCTCCGGATTCCTTACCGTGGAGCAGCACCCTGGGGACAGCTGCAGCTTGAAGGATATCGATAGAGTCACTTGTTTTCCTTTTAAGCTCTGGAGATGGTCAAACTCTTTCTCTCTGCCCGAAAGACCCAAGCTGGGCTGGCTCTTGTCTCCTTGGACCTTTGGTGCATAATTATGCCAAGATTCCCCTCTCCTCCAACTCCTGCCAAGCTTCCGATATCCTATCCTAATCCTCTGTAGCTCGGTCTCCTGTGACATTTGCTTGCTGAAAAGCAGCTTAAGTTTTTAACAGATTTCCTGTTCCGTCCTCTCTCTTTCTTTCTCTCACTGAGCCTGAGATTCAGGAGTGACAGGCAGAGAGGCAGGACTTTTGTTTTGTTTCTGTTGTTTTTTTTTAATATTTATTTTTATTTGCCCACATTTCTGGGAGTTGAAAGTTGAACAGAGCTACAGCATGGCTGGACTGAAGTTTTGACTT